>RJWM01000036.1:0-368087 GCA_004363535.1 Dasyprocta punctata | reverse complement strand
TATTAAATTAAGCAATCAATACAATGATAAGAAAGTTTTTAAATTAGGAGACTGTCTTTGTAAACTATGTATCTGTTAAGTTAATACCCAAAATAAGACTTTAACTCAATAGAGAAAAAAACATCAAATAACCTAATTAAAATTTGGCAAAATCCTGAAAAAAGCATTTCTCAAAAGAAGTCTTAAAAATGACCAGAAGATATATGCAAAATACATCAATAGTCAAAACTACAATAATATATGCCACATTGGTCCAGTAAAAATGGCTATTATCAAAAAAGACAAAAGATAATGTGTTAATGGGGATATTGAAATTTGTAAGAATGTAAATGAGTGGAGTCATTATAGAAAACAGTCTAGATCATCATCAAAGATTAAAAATGGAGCCTTTGGATGATCTAGTGCTCCTACTGGTACAAGGCTCCCCAAACCCAGTGGCCCACTGAGAAGGATGAAAGCAGCAGGTTTGCACAGGAAGATTTCCCAGTATTTGCAGTCACTCCTCAGCATAGACCCTGCCTCCCTTAATATCAGCAGAGAAATTAGGTTCTCATAGAAACACAGACTCCACTGTGAACTGTGCATTATTTGAGAGGTCTAGGCTGCACATTCCCTTAAATCATTCCCAAACCAAAATCACTACCATCACCATCCCTGTCGGTGGAAAAATTGTTTTCCACAAAACTGTTCCCTGATTCTGAAAACAGTGGGGAGCAGTGGAGTAGTGGGTATATATCTGAGATGATTTAGCTGGATTATCAATTTGACTGACTTGAGAAGTGTATAGAAGATTAGAATATATTGAATTGACCTAAGTGTCCACCAATGGATAGTGACAAATTGACTGATGGTTACAGTGATAACATTAGGCAGAAAGAACAAGTCTTGATGTTCTACACAGTAAGGTGACTACAATTACCAGTAATGCATTATCTATACCAAAATAGCTAGGAAGAAAAGAGATTTACAGTTCTACTACAAATAATAATGAATGTTTAAGATGATAAATATGCTAGTTATTCCTTCTGATCATTACACAATCTATACATTTACCAAAATATCACACTGATGCCATAAGTGTGTTCACTTATTATGTGTGAATCAAAAAGAAAATCTCTAAGAAAGGAAATTTTTCTCTAAGACAAGAAAGGACTGATGATTCAATGCTTGATTCCTAGATTAAGAATGTTAAATTTGAAAGATTGTTGTCACAGGAATCATGCAGAAACGTGCTTTTAAGCTTGTCTGAGCATTTAATCCCAGCACTCGGGAGGCTGAGGTAGGCAGAGCGTTGTGAGTTCGAGGCCGGCTTGGGCTACAACGTGAGCGCAAGGCCGGCCTGAGCTACATAGTGCAACCCTGTCTCAAAAAACCAGGGTCGGGAGTTTGGCTCAGTGCCTTAAGCGCCTGCCCTGGCAGGTGTGAGGTTGTGAGTTCAATCCCTGGTGCTGCAAAAAAAAAAAAAAAAAAGCTTATCTGAGCAGAATAGCTTTTTGACACACTATGGTGCCTCGTTAAACAGCCAGTGTCTTAGTCTCTTGCTCTTGCTCTCTGTCTCTGTCTCTGTCTGTCTCTGTTACTCTCTCTCCTCCCCTGTCTCTCATTTGTGTATATATGCACATATTTGGAAATATAGAGTAAAAGACAGATCCCCAGAATAAAATGAATCTTGGAAGACTCACATGAAACATGGAATGTTTCAGTGATATGAGAGTTACTCTATTTCCTGATGGATTCTAGTATGTCCACCATTTTGAGTGTCCCTTCTTCTCTCAGGAAAATAAGAAATTAAATAAAATGCAACAGACACTGGAAGGTTCATCTTCCAACACTTTACCTTAAATAGTTGGACATATTAATTTTGGTTTTTTTTTTTACTTTTTTATTGATAATAATAATAATGATCAGAGTAAAGCAAAACAGAGAGAACCATATTGGGCCTCGAAGACAAGACAAAAGAGAGTCCCCCATACTTGCTACATTGCCTACTGTCACTTTCCAAAGAGATGTTCAGGTTGCTGACCAGAGGCCTGCAAAATCTACAAAACAATACTAGCAAATAGTTGCTTGATGTTCCTTGGTTGCTATCAATTTAGCCAGACCTCCTCCGAAACAGCAGGTTGCTGACTGGAGGGTGGGGTGGGGTGGGGTGGGGGTTGTTGGTCCCTGATTCCAAGCCTGCGTGCCGGTGCCCCTCAGGCCAGGCAGGCTGGGCCCCAGAAAGGGCCATTCTCATTCTCCTCCAGGGTCCCAAGAGGTCAGACCCCTGGAAGGCAGTTCACTTGTGTCCTGGTCCTTGCCTGTGCCTTCCTGACCTCTTGGGACCCCGGAGGAGAACGAGAATGGCCCCTTCCGGGGCCCAGCCTGCTGGGCCCAGACATATTAATTTTGTTATCTGATGATAGGATTTTAAGAAAGCGATATACAGTTGCTAATTTGTTAAGCAGTACAATAATGCATATTTACTAGAGAACATTTAGAAAATAAGTGAAAGAAGAAAACTCATTCATAATTCTATCATCCTCATATTGTTATTTTAATATGCCATATTTTGCATGTGTTCTTGAAAATATAAATTGTTTTGAATGGCTGCAAAGTATTCCACTATCTGAACATATCATAAGTAAGCAATAAATTCTCAATAAATTATTAAAATTTAAATTGTTTTCAATTTTTAATTATCAGAAAAATAAAGCAATAGATATTTTTGTAGTTAAACACAATGTAAAGTAGCTGATTTTTAAACTACAAGGTCTTGGATACATATTACAAAAGAGGCAGCTTACTCATACACCTGAGTACTACCCAGAGTTATGTTATTGTTAAATTTGAGAATTAGCACTTTTTAAAAGTAGTTGTCTTGATTTGAACCCCTTTCGGCTAGCTGACAAGACCATGTCTCAAAAAAAAAAAAAAAGTGGTTGCCACTGTGGTAGCTGATAATGATGCTCTGGTTTTTTAAAAAAAATTTTAAATACATTTCATTTCTTCATGCTAAAATATAGAATGGCCAAAAACCTCCACAAAACTTCAGTTGAAGATTACATCAAGAAACATAATCATTTATGAGACATCCATGGAGTGAAAGATGGCTATTTGAGAGAGTGTTGAAAGAGTATATCTTTGACTCAAGAAGCAGCAAGACAAGGCTGTCAGGAATAATAGAAAAAAATCACTATGGTTTATTTCTTATTTTTTCTCCAATCTTACCTTAAAAAAAGGACTGCTTGACAACATATCTGTGAAGGCTCACATGTCTAGTTCAGGTATCCTCAAGAGTAAAATTGGAGCAGAACAGAAACTCAAAATCATTAAAAAAAATAGCTGGAGAACAACCAAGTCTGGCATCCAAACAAAAAAAAATTTAGTTAATCACTATATGAATTATAATATATATCAGTGGAACACTTCCTCCACCCCACAGACCTCTGCACCCCTTGGCCCCGGCAGCACTTTCCACACCCTGGAGATCTCTGCAGTCTGCAGATCACTAACAGCAACACCTCCCTCTCCACCCCAGTGACTTTAACAGCCCAGGCCCGTTCACCATCTGCAGAACCCTGGTGGGCTGGTGGAAGCCTCAGCAATCCCTCACCCACACAGAGGACCTCAGCGGGCCTGCAACTATAAGGCGAGTTTTTCCCTCAAGTAGGTGATATCAGTGGGTCAGCAGGAGCACCAACAAACCCTCCTCTTCACCTGTAGGACTTTGGAACCTGGCAAGAGTGTGGGTGAGTCCTTCTTCCATACAGAAAACACGGGATGGGTTGAGGAGAGGATGGACGAGGCCTCCCCCAACTTGGAGAAACTTGAAAGGGACTATGTGACACCCAGTGACACAGCAGGGTACCAGCTGAGGCACACAATATAGCCTAGTAAATCTGGCAGCATGGAACAGCCTAAAACCACAGTAACAATAGGAGCCAAGGGTTGGCTTACATCAATAGTCCTAGGCTAGTCAGCCGAGGAAGAATATAAGACTCACCCAAAAGGACCTACTGGAGGAATCCAGGTGACTGGCCCCTCCCCTTCATTGAGCGACTCAGGAATTGGACAAAAATCACCCATAGAGTAGGACCCTAAGACACATACAACAGTCCCTAGAGACTAGTGGGATTGAAAGACCAAAATATTAACCCAAGAGGTGAAAATGACAAGATGAAAAAGCAAAATGCAATCTCAAATGTCCAGTCCATCAGGAACAAGTATAGGGGACATTGAAATAGAGTACATTGAAAGTCACACACCTGAAATTTCTGAAAAGATAGGAAGTGTAATAAAGAAACAAATCTATGAAGCTATAGAAGGAATCAGATCAGAAATAATCTCTCAGGTAAAGAAAGAAATGGCAACCTTAGTAAAGGAATTACTCAGTATAGCTAGAGAAGACATAGATAAAAAAAAGTACAGGAGCATGGGAAAATGATGGAAACCTCGAATGAGCAACTTAGGAAGCAAATAGAAGGCAAGAAACAAATTCCAAGAGATATCCAGGAAATGCAGAACTCCATTGAAAGTAGGCAAAACCGTTTAAATGAAGCTGAGGATAGTCTTTCAGACCTCAAAGACAGGATCGCATCTAGCAGTCATGAAAGGAAAGAACTTGTAAAACTAACAAGGGAGCATGAAATAACAATTCAACAGCCTAAATTTGATGCAAAGAGAACCAATATAAGACTGATAGGCATAAATGAAAATGCAGGAGTCAACACAACCAATTTAAAAAACTATTCACAGAAGTAATAGTGGAAAATTTCCCAAACATGGGAAAAGAAACAGATATGCAGATAAGTGAGGCATATAGAATGCCCAACAGTCATAACCAAAATAAATCTACACCCAGACATATAATAATTAAGATCCCAGACATACAATGTAAAAACAGAATACTAAAAGCAGTTAGAGGAAAGACACAACTCACCTATCAAGGGAAGTCCATTAGAATCACAGCAGATTTTTCAGCACAAACCCTCAAGTTGAGACAAGCTTGGAGAGAAGTATTTCAAGCCCTGAAAGAAAACAACTTTCAACCCAGATTGATGTACCCTGCAAAACTTTCTTTCAAAATTGATGGAGACAACCTAAATGCCCCTCGACTGAGGAATGGACAAAAGAGATGTGGTATTTCTACATAATGGTATACTACTCAGCCATAAAGAACAACAACCTAGACATTTTCACTCTTAAATGGATGAGTAGTAAAAATATACCTCTCAGTGAACTAAATAAGTCACACATATGTAACTATCGCATTGTTGCACTGGTGTGATGAACTGAAATGAAATCTACGTTTATAAAAAATTAGTTAAGAGAGTTAAAGAAAAAAGAATTTTGAGGGAAAAGTAGTTTTCTCAGGGTCATCTTCGGATTTCACTTTTAATGCAAAATGTTTATTTGAAAACAATAGAGCAATCATAACAAAAAATAGCCATAAAGTAGGTTTCTCTTGATTCACTGAGGCAAAAGTTTTATGCTAATCATTTGTTGGATAATGTTTCATGTCTATATTTTTTATCCTAAATAATTTCTGGGGATATAATAATATGCAATGTGCTGATGATTGTTATTCTCTTATTGGCTGGTTGTGAAATTGTTTTGTTTTGGTTTCTTATTTTCCTTTTGCTTAAAGTTTAAAAAAATAAAGTTTGTTTTGGTTTGATTTTTAAAAAATTGATGGAGAAATAAGATACTCCCATGACAAATAGCAACTGAAGAAATTCATGTCTACCAAGCCAATCCTAGAAAGAATACTGAAAGACATAATAGAGAGAGACAAAAATGTCTACAATTTCCAGAACAATCACAGGAAAAAACAACCAGGTAAACAATTAAATGAGGGGAAAAAGCAGGAAACCAACAACAGGAAAATAACATGACAAAGTTAAGACAGTACATATCAGTTATATCCATCAATATAAATGGCCTCAACTCACCAATTAAAAGAAATAGGCTAACAGAATGGATCAAGAAACAGGATGCAACAATATGCTGTATACAAGAAACACATCTGACTCAAAAGGAAACTCATAGACTAAAAGTCAGAGGATGGAAAACAATATACCATGTGACAGGAACCAAGAAAAAAGTGGGCATAGCTATTCTGTTTCCCGAAAGTGTAAATTTCAAACCAAAAATGATCAAAAGAGATAAAGAAGGTCATTATATAATTGTCAGGAGAAAAATTCAAGAGGAACAGCTAACAATCGTGAATATACATGCACCAACTATATATGACAAATACTAATGGACATGAAAAACCAAATGCACAATAACACAATTGTAACAGGGGACCTTAATACCCCATTGTCACATAGAGATAGATCAACTGGACAAAAAGTTGCCAAAGAAATAGCAGAACTGAATCAAACCTGTGAACAAAGGGACTTAGTAGATATTTACAGAATTTTTCATCCAACAACATCAGAGTACACATTTTTCTCAACTGCACATGGGACATTCTCTAAAATCAATCATATATTAGCCCATAGAACATGCTTAAGTAAATGCAAAGGGATTAAAATTATCCCATGCATACTATCAGATCATAGTGCACTGAAGTTGGAAATTAATGGTAAAAGACACTGCAAAACCTACATAAACACATGAAAATTAAATAACAACCTCTTGAACAACCAATGGGTTGCAAATGAAATTAAAGAAGATATTAAACAATACCTAAAATTCAATGAAAATGCAGATACAACATACCAAAATTTGTGGGATACAATGAAAGCGGTCCTAAGAGGGAAATATATAGCAACAAGTTGTCACATCAAGAAAACAGAATGAGCACAAATAAAAAATCTAATGTAATTCATCAAGCTTCTAGAAAAAGAACAGCAAGTCAAATTCAAAGTTCATAGAAGAGAGGAAATTATAAAGATCAGAGCAGAAATTAATGCAGATGAGACTACAAAAACAATAAAAAGAATTAATGAATCAAACGGCTGGTTATTTGAGAGAATAAACCAAATCGATAAACCTTTAGGCAACCTTATCAGAAAAAGAAAGAAAAACCTCAAATTCATACCACAAGGAATGAAAAGGGAGAAATTACTACAGATCCTGTGGAAATTCAGAAGATCATGAATACCTACTTTGAAAATCTTTACTCACATAGGGTTGAAAACACAGAGTAAATGGACAAATTCCTAGAAAAGTATGAACTACCAAAGCTAAGTCAAGAAAATATAACAATTTTGAATAACCCAATATCAGCTATGAAAAAGTGATAAAAAAAAAACTTTCCAACAAAGAAAAGCCCAGATACTGATGGATTCACAGCTGAATTCTACAAGAAAGTTAGAGAAGATTTAATGCCAATACTACTCAGACTCTTCAATGAAATTGAAAGGGAAGCAGTCCTCCCTAACTCATTCCTGGAGGCAAGTATTACTCTGATACCAGAACCAGAGAAAGACCCAACCAAAAAGGAGAACTATAGGCCCATTTCCCTAATGAACTTTGATGCAAAGTTTCTCAATGGAATACTGACAATTAGAATGAAGCAAATCATAAAGAAGATTATACATCATGACCAAGTGGGATATGTTCCAGGAATGCAGGGATGGTTTAACATTTGCAAATCAATAAATGTAATACACCACATCAACAGTGCCAAGGACAAAAACCACATGAGCATCTCAATAGATGCAGAAAAGGTTTTTGATAAAGTCCAACACTTGTTCATGATAAAAACCTTACAGAAACTTGGAATAGATGGTATCTACCTCAATCTGATAAAAGCCATCTATGACAAACCAACAGCCAACATTATACTAAATGGACAAAAACTGAAAGCTTTCACTCTAAAAATAAGGATGTCCACTAGCACCACTCCTATTCAATGTAGTTCTGGAAAATTAGCCGAGTAATCAGACAACAGAGAGAAATAACTGCAATAAGGATAGGAAAGGAAGAAGTTAAATTATCACTATTTGCAGATGACATGATACTCTACATAGAAGACCCTAAAAACTCCATCAAAAGGTTGCTAGAGTTAAGAAACAAATTCAGCAGTGTAGTTGGATACAAAGTCAACACCCAAAATTCAGTAGCATTCCTGTACACAAACAGCAAACTCACTGAGAGAGAAATTACAGAAATAACACCTTTCACAGTAGCATCCAAAAAAATGGAATATTTAGCAATCAACCTAACAAAGAGTGTAAAAGACCTATATGCTGAAAACTATAGTACTCTTAAAAAGGAGATTGAAGAGGATGTTAGAAAATGTAAAGATACCACTTGCTCTTGGTTAGGAAGAACCAATATTGTGAAAATGGCCATACTCCCAAAACTGTTATACAGATTTAATGCAATCCCAATCAAAATACCATTAACATACCTTACAGATCTAGACAAAACACTCCTAAAATTCATCTGGAACCAGAAGAAATCTAGAATAGCAAAGGCAATTCTAGGCAACAAAAGTAAGGCAGGAGGCATCTCAATCCCTGACTTAAAATTATACTAGAAAGCTACAGTGATAAAGTCAGCATGGTACTGGCAAAAAAATAGACCAGAAGATCAATAGAACAGATTAGAAAATGCAAATACAACTACAAAGACACTCAGCCACCTTATCTTTGACAAAGGGGCTAAACATCTTCACTGAAAAAAAAACATAGGCTTTTTAATAAATGGTGATGGAAAAATTGGCTTTTCACATGCTGAAGAATGAAACTAGACCCATATCTATCACCATGCACTAAACTAAAGTCCAAATGGGTCAAAGATCTAAATATTAAAATAGAAACACTAAATTTACTAGAAGACAAGGTAGATAAAAATCTTGAAGACATAGGGGTTGGCAAAGAGTTCATGAACAAAATATAAACGACACGAGAAATACTTCAAAGAATCAACAACTGGGGTCTCATTTTATTAAAAATCTTTAGCACTTCAAAGGAAATTACCAATAAAGTCAAAAGAAAGCCCACGGAATGGGAAAGAATTTTAGTTAACTGTCCCTCAGATAAAGGGCTTGTATCCAGAACATATTAAGAATTGAAAAACATCAGGCCCCCCAAATTCAAAGACCCCCAAATCCAAAAACGGGCACCTGAGATGAACACACACTTCTCAGATGAAGAAATACAAATGGCAAATAAATACATGAAAAAGTGCTCAACATCACAGGTCATTCGAGAAATGCAAATTAAAAGAACATTGAGATTCCATCTCACTCCAGAAAGAATGGCTGTCATCAAGAAATCAACTGATAACAAATGTTGGCAGGGCTGTGGAAAAAAAGGAACCCTTCTCAACTGCTGGTGGAGTGTAGACTGATGTGACCACTGTGGAAATCAATATGGAAATTTCTCAAAAAACTAAGATTGGATATCCCTGTCTCTCCAGCTATTTCCCTTCTGGATATTTTCCCAGAAAAATTGAAAGTGTCCCATCACAGTGATACATGTATACCCATGTTTATAGCAGCAGAATTTGTAATAGCTAAATCTTGGAAACAACCAAAACACACATCAACCACAGAATGGGTGAAAAAGATGTGGTATTTTTATACAATGGAATATTACTCAGTTATAAAAAAAGATGATCTTGAAGTTTTTATCAGTAAATGGAGGCAACTTGAGACTATAGTGATAAGTGAAATAAATCAGACTCACATTTGTAAATATTGTATTGTCTCCCTAATGTAAAAAATAAATAATAATTAAAAAAACAATTATAAATACAATTAAAAAATGTATAAGTATGAAAGGTAGATAACTATACTACTAATTCTCTGTTAGTTCATCAGAAAGAATAGTTTGTATTGTCATTGTTTGTCTGATCATTTTTTATGCCTAGATCTTGTTACTTGAAAAACTACTTCTAAGATAACAATATGTAATGTATTGACTAGTATTGATTTCTTACTGTTTTTTTAATTCTGTATTACTTTGACTTTTTTCTGTTTTGCTTTTTTAAAATAAAAAATAATATATACAAATGAACTCATGTAATACTAGTATTTACATGAGTTGTACTTAAAGCTCAAAAATTCAAGTATGAAATACTGTATCATATTAGATGAATGCTAACTACAACAAACTTGTCACCAATTTAATTGGCTCGAGAATTGCCAAGGGATTAATAAAGCACAGTTGGGGTATGTCTGGGTGGGTCATGTAGAAATAACCATTGGGTATGTATCTGTCCCCTTACTTCTTTCTCTCTGTATTGGGTGATATATTATGTCCCCAAGTCCTCATATACTTTTGATGGGGCTGAGTCTGGCACTCGTTATTGGTTTGTTGTTTGGCATGGGGATTGGCAATGTGAGTGCTGGCAACATACAATGTAAAGGAGGCGGGTCTTCCTCTTTCTTGTTTCCTCTCTCTCTCTCTCTCGCCATTGCACCTTGCAGTTGTGTCAGCCATGAGTGACAGCCCTGCAACACCATGTTGCCTTGGAGCCAACTAAGTATGGACTGAAACTCCCAAGAAACTGTAAGAAATAAACCTTCCTTCCCTAATTTTTGGCATCAGGTATTCTGTCTCAGCAACAAATGAAAAGTAACTAAGACAGAATTTGGTACCAAGAGTGGGGTCATTGCTGTGACTTAATTTGACCGTGTGGTTTGAGAGCCTTTGGAAATGGCTTGTGGGAAGAGTTTGGAAAGGTTCAGAGATGTTGCCTGAATGCATAGAGCTGGAAAAGCTTAGGCTATTCTGTATGGGAGATTCTGGTTAGAGCTCAGGTGACCAGAAGGCTGATAGAAAGCCTGCTGGTAAGGACCAGGCTTGGGACGTTTCTGCCTGGAAGAAGGACCGTATTGGGTGTTGAACTCCACACAATGTGTGTTATGGCTTGGCAGAAAGTTTGTCTGCATTCTGCCCATGCCCAGAGACTTTGGCTGAGACTGAGATTAAGGGCAAAGGACTAGTTAATTTAAAAAAAAAGAAATTACAAGGCAGCCAAATGTTGAAATGGTGGCCTGGCTCTTGTTGGGGTCTCTTAGCCAGATTTATGTTGGGAATCAAGAGCAAAGAGCACAGTATGGTGATTTAAAACAGCATGGTGACTTAAAACGTGAGTTTGGCTGGGAAGCCATGGACTGTAAAGGTTGAGCTGAGACCTTGATTGCTGAGAAGGAACAAAGGAATAAAAGAGATGGCCTGGGGCCATCTCGGGAAGCAGCAGGCCTCCCCCCGTGCAACCTTAGGCCTTCAAAAGTGAAAGAGTTTGCTCAGAGGAAAAAGCTGCAGAGTGCCTTGTCCTGGAGTGGCGACAGAGGTCACAGGAGGTTTCAAAAGGGTCGCAACTGCACCAGGTCCCAAAATGGCTGCAGCATAGAGAAGCTGTTCCTCACAATGAGGTTCAGAGAACTCAGCAATCAAGGCAGTCGACTCCTACAGCCAAGAGAGAGGAAATCCTGGCTACTGCTCCAGCTGGCAGCAGACCTTGGTGGCATCCATGTGGCGCTGGTTTTAGGTATAAGAAAAGGCTAAGGCAGCTTCTGCCTCACCTGCAGAGAACAATGTGTAAAGATGTAAGGGTGAAGCCAAGAAACCTGGATCATCCAAGGAAAGCTACAGAAGTTAAGACCCCTGAAAGTGCCACACTCAAGCCTTTTGGAGCTTGCAACCAGATTGCTTCAGATGCTGAGTGGAGAACTTCAGGACTTAATGTTTGCCCTGCTGGATTTTGGACTTGCTTTGGTTCCAATGTTTTGTATTCCCATTTGTAACTTTTGGAATGGTAATGTTTATCTTGTGCCTTTATATGTTGGAAATGCTTAACCTTGTTTTCATTTGTACAGGGGGTTAGAGTTAAGAGTTTGCTATAGATCTCGGAAGAGATTTGGGACTTGAACTTTTCAACAGTGTTGAAACTGTTAGAACTTTGGCAACTCATGGAGATGGACTAAATATCTTTTATATTAAAGATGTACATGAGTCCTTAGCAGTCAAAGGGTAGAATGTATTTGGTGATATACTATGTACCCCCAAGTCCTCATATACTTTTGATGGGGCTGAGTCTGGCACTTGCTTGTGATAGGTTTGTTGTTTAGCACCAGGATTGATGATGTGAGTGCTGCACCCACCCAGGGGTGGAGCTGAGATACAGTGTAAAGGAAGTGGGTCTTCCTCTTTCTCGCTTTCACACTTTTGCCTTCTCTCTTGCCAGAGCGCCTTGCTGCTTATAGACACCATGAACAGCAGCCCCCCCACACCGTGCTGATTTGGAGCAAACTAAGTGTCTTGGTTACTCTTTATTCGTTGCTGAGACAAAACACCTGACACCCAAAATTAGGGAAGGAAAGGTTTATTTAGCTTACAGTTTTTGGAGGTTTCAGTCCACAATCAGCTGGCTCCAAGGCAGGGTGGCGTGGCATTGAGGCAACACTTCAAGGCAGCAGCAAAGCAGAAGCAGCTAGAGTAAAAGGAGGGGGCAAGAGCAAGCTTCTTCTCCTCCCTTATATAATACACGGGACACCCCCTACCCCAGGGTGGGTGTAGCATTCACAAACATCCTTGCCTTCCTTTGCACAGGATGAGGATGTTTACTAAGACCCCTGGCTCCCTACTGAGACTCTCAGCTAAACTTTTGACCTTCTCAAATTGACACAATGGCCAGGTAACTGCTTATGCTCTACACCCCAGGATGTAGCGTTGCTGCCTTGCTTAATTAAGCTGCTACACTTCTCAAGTTGACACAGTGTATAAACCATAACACTAAGTATGGACTGAAACTCCTGAGAAACTCTAAGAATAAACCTTTTGTTCCCTAATTTTGGGCATCAGGTATTTTGTCTCAGCAATGAGCGAAAAGTAAGTAAGACACTCTCTGATGTTATTTCTCTAATCTGATTCCCTGCTACCTTGAGCTAAACAGCATTGTCCTGCTATACCCTTCTGCCATGAGGTTCTTGACTTAGAGCCAGCCAGCCATGAACTGAGTTCTCTGAAACCATGATCCATGTAAAGTTCTCTTCCTTTAAATTGTGGGTGGGTGTTGAGTATTTGACTTCAGCAACAGGAAAGTTGACTAATATACTAACCTACATAAAGTAACTATAACCCATTTATTATAGGCAAAATAGAATTTCAAAGGAAAGTATCATAATTCTTGTAGATCATATTATCATAGTAAAATTTTAATTCACTAAAAATAGCAATTTAAACATGGCTGGCTCTAAGTCAAGAACCTCATGGCAGAAGGGCATAGCAGGACAATGCTGTTTAGTTCAAGGTGGCAGGGAATCAGATTAGAGAAGTAACATCAGACGCCGGGCGTGGTGGCACATGCCTTTAATCCCAGTACTCGGGAGGCTGAGGTAGGTGGAGTGTTGTGAGTTTGAGGCTGGCTTGGGCTACAACATGAGCGCAAGGCCGGCCTGAGCTACATAGTGCGACCCTGCCTCAAAAAACTAGGACTGGGAGTTTGGCTCAGCAGCCAAAGCGCCTGTCTGCAGGTGTGAGGCTATGAGTTTGCTCCCCTGGTGCCACAAAAAAAAAAAAAAAAAAAAAAAAAAAAAAAAAAAAAAAAAAAAAAAAAAAAAAAAAAGTGTTTACAGATAATAAAGTAGCCTTAAAATGTATTTAAAAATTTACACTTATCTAGGTTATCAATAGATTAACATTTATAACATTACTAAGAAGATAGAATAGCTGAATATCACACCTAGCAATTTGACAAAACAGACATAGAGAGTACTGAGCAATTAAGGTGTATGGTGGGAGAAGGAAGATAGACCCCACTAAGGAATGCATATTGTTCTTAAAAACTATTAAAATTTTACTGTGAACAATAAAATTAAACAATAAAATGAGATATTGCTAAAAATCCAATGAATCAATCATGTGTGCAAAAGTATATTTAAAAGGAAACATAATCATAAATAATCCAAATTTTTGAATAGATGTCATAGAGATATAGACAACAACATTGCTTCAACTTGTTTTACTTCAAAACTTCTAAATATAAATTAACTTTTTATGTTAAATACAATTAACTTCAAATGTAAAGTCATATTTAAAAATCTAAACATTTTTAAAAATAGAGAAAATGTCACAATAAAGAATTCTGTGTGCATTTTTCAAACTTAATTTATCATTTCCCTCATTTTAATTTATTTTTAAATTTTATCTTTTATAGATTTCTTTTAAATTTTAGATATCATGCCACCTTACCCCTACATAGTTCAATAAACTCCAAAATATTATTAATATCATTTTATATCAGTACGGTATCATCATAATCTTTTAATACAGCAAAATTAGCAAATGTTTTTAGCATCATTAATATTCTGCAATCAATATTATGAATTTTATGAAACATTGGTTTATACAGACTTAGATACAAACTTTACTCATTCATTGTATTTGGGGAGTACGCCTCTTAAATATCTTTTAATCTAGTCCTACCTTCCACTTTATCTTTGTTTTTCACAGCAAGGATTATGTTCAGAAATTGAGTCAGTGCACTCTAGAATTTTCCACAACTAAAATTCATTTGTTTGTTTTGTTTAGCTATCATTTAACTTGTTACTCTGTATCCAACTTTCTTTAAGATTAAGATACATAAGGTGCTCTAAAGACTTGCTGAGGGACAGAGATGTAGCTCAGTGGCACAAGTGCCTGCCTGGCAAGCACAAGGTCCTGAGTTTGATTCCTGGTACCAAAAATAAATAAATAAATAAATAAATAAATAAATAAATAAATAAAAACTTGCTGAGAGTCAAGCTAATTTTTTTGTTATTTTTCAGAATACTGTAGTTTGTAGACAGCATCAATGATTTACTTTAGATTTCATTAGTAGGCATATAATAACATGAGAGCTTAATCCCTGCATTTCAAACTTTTAGCTTTTAATCTCTTGATTTTATCCACCAGTGAAGTTTAGTATTGGTTGTCAATATGTGATTTTCTAACTACATTCCTTCCAGATTCAGGAATTGGAAATTTTCAGGAAAAAAAAAAGTTCTCAATGGACAGGGATAGTATTTGCTTATACTGTAATACTGTTTCCGTTAAAGTTATACTAATATTTTTGCAAATTTGCCTTAAACAATAGCATTTCTACAAAAATAAAACTTACTAAAACTAACCCAAGAAAAGTACCTTCAGGGATCCCACAACTACCAAACACTGATGCAGTGATTCCATCTTTTTCTAAGCAGAGAAATCTCCACCCTAAATAATGTGGGGAAGAGTTCTGTCAAACTCTTAAAGAAAAGATCATCTCAATGTTTTATAAAATCCTAGAAGAGATAAGAGAAACTATCACCTAGTTAAGTCTATGAGAACTTAGTAACTCTTTTGTCAAAGCCAAACAAAGTATTTCTAAAAAAGAAAACTATAATCCATTTTTTAAAGTTTTTTGATGCTAGAAGATGGGACCCAGGGCCTCACAGATGCTAAGCACAAGCTCTATCACTGAACTACACACCAGCCTAATATTTTCTGACTATAGATAAAAAATTCCTGAATTAAGTACTTAACCTAGCAAACCAAATAAGATATATGCAATTTAATAAATCTCAAGCAAGTTGAGCAGGTTGAAATTATGCAAACTTCCTTAATAGTAGAAAAACATCTCAACAGGTGTAGGAAAAGCATTTATAAAATTAAACACACTCATTCAAGATAGAAAATAATTTAAAACTTTTAATAAATTAAAAAAGAAAGGAAATTTCTTAACTTTAGAGTAACTATTTTTTAAACCTCATCGAACATCATCATAAATGAATAAATGTTGAAAGTATGGCCTTTGTGATTAGCAATTAGGCAGCAATGGCCATTATCCACTTTTCTATTTAAACCCTCTAGAAAATTTCACTTTAAAACTATCTTATTTAGCCAGGCGTGGTGGCGCACGCCTTTAATCCCAGCACTCGGGAGGCTGAGGTAGGTGGAGTGTTGTCAGTTCGAGGCCGGCTTGGGCTACAATGCGGCGCAAGGCTGGCCTAAGCTACATAGTGCGACCCTGCCTCAAAAAACCAGGGCCGGGAGTTTAGCTCAGTGGCTTAAGCGCCTGCCCTGGCAGGTACGAGGCTGTGAGTTCAATCCCCGGTGCCGCAAAAAAATAAAATAAAATAAAATAAAACTATCTTATTTGTGTGCATCAATAATTCTTCATTGGAGAGACTGTGGCTCTACACGATCTCTCACACATTGCTCATTGACTTCTAAACTGACGAAACCACTTTAGAAAATAGAATGATGTTGTATCTTAAAGTTGAACATTCATGTATCCTAAACGTACCAATTTCACCCCAGTGTGCCACAGGAGATACACACAAGAATATGGAAAAAACACAAATGTCTATCAACAGAAGCCAAAGGAATAAACTACTGTGAAAATACAATACCAATTGAATAAGATTTAAACCAACAAGAATAAAATATTGTTTTTAGAAATATCTATAATGCAAAGAAATGAGATACTATCTAAAAAGGAAAGCAGGAATATTACAAAGTTGAGATTTAGGGTGAAGTTTCTTTGTGTATAGTTGGTGAGAAGTGACAGGAATAGGAGTACTTAGACCTGAGTAGCGGCATGTAGGTTATTATTAGGTTCTACCTTTATTTTATGTGCTGGACTCATGGTTGTTTATTATATTATTTAAAATTTATTATTGTATCTAATAAGTGAAAACAGGTCATATATGGTTAAATGATGAGAGTATGTCATGCAAGGCATGATTAATGTGTCATGCAAGGCATGTTCAAATTTTAAAAATTAATTACAGTAAATACACACATTGCCATTAATCTCCTCCAAAATCCTCTTCCTCGCTTCAAACAAATTTATCCTGTCACACTTGCAACTGTCTGAAGCAGTTCTGGAAGTCCTGTTTCATGAATATGATTGAAACTATGGTGAATATTGCTGCTGAGTGCCATACACTAGAAAGGCAAGCTCCTAAAAACATACGGAGTGTCCTAATCTACCTAATGCAACTTTTGGCTCTTCCCCAAAGTCACAAAGGCTAATAAAGGTAAATATTTTGAATTAACTCAGAACATGACAGCAGTCACAACAATTCAACTAAAGACACTCACCAAGAAGGACTTCCTGAACTGTTTCAGATAGTAGCAAGAGCAATGAGTTAAATGTACTTGACATTTAGGGGAGAATTTTAATGGAAATTATGGCAATGTGTCTTTTGCTCTAATGTATTTTTTAAACACACACTTTTTTTCTTACACTAATGATTAATCCAATACTACATACCTAAAATCCTAGCAGAGAAGTAGAAGATTTTAGTTATTTGAATGCCACAAAATAGGTAAGTAGCAAAAGGAAGAAAAGTATAGGGAATTGCAGGGGCATGGAAAACAAACTATACATATATACATGTATATATATACATATATATATTTTAAGCTAATATTCATTTTGCCTGTACCCCCACAACATTAATCAATGTAGAAGTTAGTATAAAGGCCATTATTCAAGTATCTGTGCTACAAGAAACAGTTTCAATCTCTTCAAAACTTAGTCTTCATCTCAAGTGGCACATAAGTAAATATTATGTGTGAAACATTTTAAAACGATAAATGTTACAAAGACTTACTAGGTAATACAAATAATCCACATTCATATATTCACTAAGATTTAAAATTTCTAAACTAAGTCTAATCTCATTTTTGAGGCATTGGTGGTACAAAACTGCAGGGTTATAGTCTATGTTTTAGTCCACAATTCACAGGTCAAAAAAATAAAATATTTTAAGTTATAAGTGTTTCTAAAAATTTGGTGACATATGTTTGCATATCTCATTGCATTTGCACTAGGTGCTACTTCATGAAAGAAGTGACCATGGTTTCTTGGAATCATACTGTATTAAATGAACTAAAACATATTTCTAAAGAATAAATGGAATTGACTAGACAAATAAGAGAAAAAGCATATATATATGACCATAGGAGTGTGAAAACTAATGAAGCATCTAAGAAATTTAATGCTCTGTTCTACACAGCCTAAGTCTCATAGTAGGGGGAAGAAGCAAAAGTAAGTAAATTATGCTCTGACCCACCCTAACATGTTATTTCAAAATAGCTTCCCCATTACTAAAATAAAGGCAGTATTTTATACAAGTTTACTCTCTGGTTACTGAAATTAAAATATTATTTCCCCCCAAGTAAACTATAATTGATCACACAAGCCACAGTTTGTCTCAGGAGCTATAAAGCAGCAGATAAAGTTTCTTACTCTTTCTCATGCTGGCTTCTCAAAATTCTCCATATTTTTAAAAAATACATCTTAGCTATTTGATAAATAAAAAATGGTTTCTCATTATTGCTTTAAATTAAGCATTCAGATTTAGTTTCATCCAACAGAACACCCTGTGTAAAAACAACTTTTTTGATGTTCTCAAAGCCAGTTCATATTTTAAAAGTATGGGTCAGTTCAATCAACTCGGACCTGTTACAAACCTATTCCTTTCACCTGCACAATAAAAAAACCAGTGGCTACTAAAATATGCTACCCAGGTCAGGAGGTGTTGTTCATCATTCTTTTTCATACATTTTGCAGCCAGGGACTGCTCACTCATTCCCAGAATTGACCTAAACTTGCCTAGCAACAGGATGTAGTTGCTAATGGTAACCACTCCATGGGGAAATATTTGTTCTGAGTGTTTGGGGTCTTTGTCTTTACAGAAGCACAACAGATTGATAGACTTTATAAATGTGAGTGACAGTGTCTCAGTATCTATACCTGTTTCATTGTTTTGCCTCTGGTGCATGTACAATTTAGGAAATGTTCTCAATAGAAGCACAGTATACCTTTGGGGATTGGCCTCCACCCTGAATCAAATATCTACAGTATTTTTTGACTTAAATCAAAAGTAGATGTAAATTTACCAAGTGTGACTGAGACAAGCTGTAGATTCCCATTGTTTCCACATGGGATTCACCTTTGAATTCTTAGGTTTTGTCAGCACAAAATATATAAAACCTGAACTCTTAAATAATTTTTTAAATAATAACTTACAAAGCAATAAAATTCATTTGAAAATGTATTACAAGGTTGTTCCCTGGAGGTATTTAGATTGACTGGAACTGAGATTGAAACATCTTCTATTTGAACAAATTTGCTTTAGACAAAGACTTCCCCACTTTTAGTCTATAGACTTATGGGTTGCAGGTACTAGCTCATTCCCAGGTTGTGACAAGCACACACGTCTTCACACATTTCTAATGTCTCGACAACTCTGGAGACTTAAATTGTGCTCAGTTGAGATCTAATTTAAAACAATCCACTTAAAGACAAATTTTCAAACTCAGAATCACCAGCCAAACAAAGCAGAGGTAAACAATTGAAAGATGAATGAGCATCTTAAAATTTTAACATCTAATGAAATTGACAATACTACTAAAATCTAATTCAAAGTTCCTTTATTGCCAAAAATGTAAAAATGCCCAGCGTGTGTAAAGCTAGTGCTTAGAATCAAAATAATGATTTCCTTTTATATGAGGGCCAATTTATTTTTCACTAGCTCATGTTTAATTATTTAAGGTTTATTTTGCAATGCCAGTTTGATGAATTCTAATAACTCTTATGACTAGCTGATGAAAAAGATTCTACATCCCGCTGTAAGTTAGATTTTCCAACCAGAATTTATATGTAATCGATCATATGCAAAAAGCGTGGTATCCTTAAACACTAATATATGATACTGCCACATTATCTTGGCATTGGTAGCTGTGGTATGGTTTTGTAGGAAAATACCTTGGTTTTTAAGAAATGTACAGTAAAGTACTGGGATGATGGAATACCATATGAGTAACTTCTTCTCAACTCACTTGGAAAAAAATTTTGTAACAACAACTTCTCTATAAATTTTAGAACATTTTAATATAAAAATTTCATAGTACACAGACAGTAAAAAGAAATAAAAAAGAAAATGAAAAATTGAGAAAGGACAATAATGTAAACAATGAAGTGATTACATTAAATAGATGTAGCCTCAATAGAACATGAGCCAAAAGACATGAATATGCTAACATTTGCTTTTCATTGACAATCTCAGTAATCATTAAGGATTATTTTTTTTACTGCATTCTAACTTTTCTCTACACATTATTTTCAGAATGTTTCCCAAGGAAGGAATGAAGAAAACTCAAACTAAAAGAACTCAATGGAAACTAAAAAGTAGAGGATTTTAAGACAGGTGAAGGTGTATTAAATACCATGATGGTAAAAATAAAGGCTGTGACTAGCAGACTCAGCAAAGAAGCAGAGAGGAGCTAGTCTGGTAAGCAAAAGGAGTTATGTACAAAGGACCGCTTGTCCACAAGAGACATCAGAGAACCTTCCAGAGACTCTAGTACAGACAATCTTGTCTCCTTTTCTTAGAGGTTACTGGCTGCCTCCATGGTTGATGAGGTGGATAAGCAAAGCACTCCAAACTGCCAAGCTGAGTATCAATGTGAAATAGAAACCTTTTAGATTATAGTCACTAAAAGGATAGCAGTGATTTTGTCCAGATTGAGTCTCATGGAGTCATGGCATAAAGTTAAGAGGGTAGAGTGTTAAAGAAATGTTCCATGTAGACTCCTTTCAAGACACCATGATAGATAAAGGGAAAATGTTCATAGTACATTAGGAGGCACAAAGTTTGCAAGGATTTTTTTCAATAAAAGAAACTTAAGAATATTTAAATGTGGTAGACAAAAGTTTGGAAAAACCAGTAGAGTCCAAGGAAACAAAGTCTCAATGAGGCTGAGGCAGGAATTCTAGCAGGAATGAAGCAATGAATAAACCAAAAGGAGGGAAATGGGAATTCATGGTTTCAAGTCTAAAGCAGCTTTGGGCAAAGAAATTGCCCCATAGAACTATATAGGAAATTAGAAAAAGAGCTATAGTTTGGTCAAAGGAATAATTTAAGAGAAACTTGGATCAGAAAGTGGGTCTGTATGGTCATTGCCCACGGTTCTGAGGTGTGACTTATATTTTTGAGGAGGAAAGGACAACCTGTTACTATAACGCACCTTTGCAGAAGATCCTTATATGGAGAGAGTTCCTACATTATTCTGCACCCTTTCTGCAAAGTGTTGGCTACTTTTGGGATTATTAGTTTCAGATTTAGTGCTTTTTTGTCTCAAGTTGTCATGCCTCAGAAAAGGACTCTATTTGAAGAAGTTCTATATGTTCTATACCACCCGGAATTCACAGAGACTTGGGAAACCTCATAACTCTATAGGTAATATCTTGGAGAGTTGTGTTTCAAGCCATAATGTAGTTCTCTCTTTATGTAAACTATTTAATATTCATATTCAAGCAATCTTTCCTATATTATACTTCACATTTTCATTTGATTGTAGAATTTCTTTTCATTTTTGGTTGGAAGAGCAGTAGTCAAGTGAGCTGCAAAGCCTGGACATAACATCCCAAACTGGTGATCCTTGAAAAGTAACTGTTTTGAGGGAATTGCTTTTGAAATAGAATTTTTATCATTCTGCTGACTGCAGTGTTTTAAAATTTGTACTTGTGCCCTCTGGCAAAGAGTATATAGGGTGTCTTTTTATTGATATAAATAATAAATCTAATGAGTCAATTTGCTTTGCATTAAATAAATGTGCCACTTCTGCTTGAACATATACCTCCAATTCAAGCTGACCAATCAAGCATGAGACAGCTTTAACTAAAGAGAAGCTAATAAAAAAAAATTTCTAAAATGACTAATCATGAACGATGCATACACTGCTTTTGAATCTTTAAGAGATTAAACATCCACACTCTTATAATTAGGCTATATCCCAGTGCTTTTCAGTGAAGTTGGATGCTGTGCCATTATTTTGGGGAGCTCAAAGGTCAACTTTTCTGAGTTAAATTGCTTCTTTAAATCCTAAAGTTTTCCAGTACAGAACATGTTCCATAGAAAACCAACACCACCACTTCAAGACTCCAAAGGACTGAATAGTTCCACTTTCTTCTGAAGCACTCTTTCACTGTGGCTGATATAAAGCGGGTGAGTAATGTTGAAAGGCATGCACATTCCTTGGAGGTGGCTGACTGGAAATGGAGGGAGAATCATCTGAACAGTACAAGGCCTTGTAGAGAAAAGAGAAATCAGCTACTACCAACTTCTATCAGTGTGAATCAGCCCCCTCCCAATTTGCTTATTGTCTTCTTTGTCTTATTTAAGTTGCCCACCTACTGGGGAGAGATTGTAGCTCCTTAATATTCCATTCAGAGCCTGTTTCACAGTTGGCATTCGATAAGTGTTAAATAACAATAATAACACCATATAGAGCCTCTAATTTCAAAATCGGAGGTAGAAATTGGTGTTTTGAATCTCCATACTAATGGCTTTTGATGCCTTTTTCCCCTCACAACATTGTCTGTCTCCTGCTGACTGCTCTTTATTATACTCTACAAAGCAACAGCAACTAGCTAACCATCCAAGCCAGGAGGAATTGGGCTCTGAGAGATGGAGAAACTGCATGTGTATATACACGTGCCAACCCGAGGAACAACAAAAAGCTGTTGTCCTCAACAGAGAAGCTCTGATACAGACCATGACCTAGGGACATCACCTGCTGCAAGTGTTACACCCATAGTGCCTGGAAGTATTCTGCAGGGTGTAGTGAGGACAGGTCACAGATGCTTTTTGGTGCCAAATGATGACCAACAAGTTAGCCACAAGTTCAGCATAGCGACCAGCATTTGCTTGAACTGGTTAGGTTGAAATAGACTTTTAATGTCACCTTTTCTTTTAATGTTGCTCATTTTCTTTCATAAGAAAGGATTTGTGTTTTTCTAAAGTGATACTTGGCAACTGAGATAGAGCAATTTTTAGCTTCAAGTTAAACTATTGTTATCAATTAGATACTCATAAGCAGTGAGCATTCTTTTTTTAAAAATTAAGAATATTAATAGATTTTCTTTAATGAAATATGAAAAATGGAGCTATGGGAAGGAAGGAATGATGGAGGAGTCTATGGACCTGGACAAAAGGAATAAGAAAGGTAAGATCGGATAAACTTGGGTTGAGGGAGAAGTATTCAGAAAGCAAGGCAAGAAAAATAAAAAGAAGAGTTTTTTTTTTTTCTATTTCTTTGCTTAAATTGACTTGCTTTCTGGAAGAATATAATTCAACTCAGAAGGTTTTCTAAAGGGCAAAACAGTATCTTTGTTTATGTTAAATGTGGTAGAGATAGATAAATGTTCTAATTTATACTTATAATTGACTCTTTACAGTGGCAAGTTTGGATTCCAGAAGCACAGGGTGACCCTGTCAGCAGTGTGGGTCCTCCAGCAGGATAGGTCTGGCTCTGGGAGGGAGGTGACGATGTGGGCAGAGCACAAAGTTGCACAAAAGAAAGAGCTGGATAATGAAGAAGACAGCACCCAGGGCTCACCACACACCGAGGGCTGTTCTACCTGAACATTTTACACAGAGTTTTCTTAAGCTTTCCGTAAGTCCAAGAGAAGAGGGCTATCATTATTCTTATCTTTCAGAGGAGGAAATTGAGAAACAGAGAAATTAGCTTGCCTAAGGTTGGGCTGAAAAGTTATAGCAAATGGATTTTAACTTATTTTAGTTGGAGGGTCTATAATCTCAAATGAGCATTCAATATAACAAAAAAGGAAAATCAGGCATTTCAAATGCATACAGTTCTCTTTGCCATACTGATTCGAATGACACGAAATAACTAGGACCTGAGCTTCCTGTGGCTCTTCATTAAGGTTCAAGACACTCTCCTGCCTTTTAGCAGTCACTCCACCCTCCACGCTTCATGTGGAGGTTCCCCCTCATGCTATAGCCACAGCCTCCATTTTCAACTTCAGCTTCAGACGCTTCTTCACAATTGAGCCTCAAGTTTGATCATTCTAATTTGCTTACAGTTGCTATTTACTTCCTTCTCTACAACTACGTATCCCTTACCCCACAACTCTTTTTCACTTCCCTGTCTGACAGATACACCTCTCAAAATTCAGCTCAAACTTTGCTTGCACAGAGAAAACATCTCCTATTTATCCAAATAGATACAGTAAGTTCTGCATCTGTAATCCCACATTATTTGACTCATATTTTGCTGCACTTACTATATTATCTTATTAATTGCTTGAGTCAGATGTTGGGATACTCAATCTAAAGCGGCACAAAAATCAGAGAAGAGAGGCGGCAGGGTAGAAAAAGTTTAATGCGTGCACGGAGGGAGCCACCACAGAAAGGACTCTGTGAAGACTCTGCCCGCACATGGCGGGCGACTGGCTTAAGTAACTTCGGATGGAGGAAATTAACGTAACTTCCCTAGGAGGTAGTGACCTAAGGGGATTGGGCTAACCTCAGGCAGAGGAGGGAGTTAGGAAGTCGACATAACTTCCGTGGGAGGTAGTGAGGCAGGATTTAGGAAGGGTTTATGGGAAGAAGGAGTTGCGGAGATTGCTGGGAAGAAGGAGCTAGGCACCATAATGACTCATCATTTTACCGTCGCCATTGTGGCTGGGTGGAGCTCGGGCAGGGGAACCCTCTCATTAATCTTTAGCAACTATTTCTATGTTGTTTGAATGTAAACATTCCAGAACAAATATAGTATTTTTTAGGGTCATATACTGGTCTTTTTACAAATACCTGTGAGTTTGAGATATCCAGTTAGGAGGAATGAGCAATAACTTGGTCCTATTCATGGCATCCTTTTCCCCCATCATGCCTCTACCTGAATACCCACTCTCGAAAAGGTTTTATTCTGACCACTTCTTTTAGACATCTTCTGTAATAAGAATCAAGTTAAATTGTCTGTCATTCCCCCATCAACAGGTGGATCTAATCTCTTTTTCTAGGTTTCAGGTTCAGGTACCTTCCTTATCCTGTTTCTTTTGTTACTGGTGTTAGCACACCCAGCTGCCATACTGTCAGAAAGCCAAAGCAGGGCCATGGAGTGGCACCAGTAAAAAAGAGCAATCAAGACCAATACCAAACTCCAATGCATAGAAGTCACCTCAGCTGACACCAATAGAGCAGAAATATGCTGTCCCAGTCAAGCTTGATCAAAATGCAATTAACATGCAGACCATATGATTATGATTATTTTAAATAAGTGTTAAGTTCTTTGTGGTAGAGCAACTAAAAACTTTAACATCTTCTAGCTCTAACACACTGTTCTATTTATTTTATCTTTGTAACATATCTCATCCAAAATGGTCACACTTGACAGCTCTTTCTTCCTAGTCACCATTCTCAGTTAAATGTGACCTCCACATCTGTCTTATTCATTTGGATGTACTATGTCTACCCTACTTGGTAAATAACCACAGAATGACTAAATGCTCTTTGCAGAATTAGGTTAGGGAATTACCTCCTGGATGAACTGAGGATCTTCAAATGCCTCACTGAAGTAGTCTATTTTATGGAAAGTTGCAGTACATTTTATACTAACTATGCTTCAGGTTTCATGTTATAGCCGGTAACAGTTATTATCTTACATTGTCTTTATAAGTACACATTTCTTGTGTTAGTAGACATTGAAAATGTTCTAGTCATGAGAGGTTGGAGAGCCAGAGGGTGGTTATGTCATAGAGGAAGAGAATGGCTATGTCTACAAGCAAAATATTTTAGAGGAAAGTTCAGAGTGTAGACCTCATTTTTTCTTAAAGATCTAGTCTATAAAATTCAGTATAAATGCAGAAGTTCTCGAGCCAGCCTTTCTGGTAAGCCATGCAAGCCGTGCAAGCTTCCAGGAAGAGAAGTCAGTACCTCCCGTGAGCCTAGGTACATAAAGCAACTAAATGCTTGTACTGTTTTGTTGATTTTGCAGGCCTGGGGCCAGCAGGGTCTGAGCGTCTGTCAGGAGGGTGGCAGTATGCAATATAGCAAATATGGGGAATTTCCTTCTATCTTGTCCTTGAAATCCAATGTCGTTCTCACTCTTTTGCTTTGTTCTGATTGTTTTGCTTTATTCAATATTCTATTTTGATTGGTTTCATTCTCTTTCGTTTTTGGTCTGATTTGGCTGTACCTGATGGAATGGACAACTATTGTGAAGATAACAAGATACTATGATAGCTACTGTTGTTTTCCTAGTATCCTGCTTTGAAGTTCTGTACCAATTTTGCTGCTTTGTTTGGATTGGCTTTGTTCTGTTTTGTCTTGTTGGATTTTACTATCTTTAAAAAAAATGTTCTCTGATATACTATTTTTATTGTCTGACCTTAATAAGCTGCGTTCGTGTAAAAATTCTATCATGCTTTAATTTACTCTTAAATAATTATATATGGTCTATAAAGAACAGACCAGAAACCTCAAGAAGAAAAATTCACTTTCACAGAAGTCATTTAAATAAAAAAAAAAGCTTAAACTGTTGATAGCATTTTTCCTATTAACTGGATACTTCTTAGAAAGATCAGAGAGGAATTTTGGTGTAGATATACTGATTCCCAACTCCCCAAGTGAGTGGGGACACTTTAAGTCTATGTGAGAAATGAAGTATCAAATGACCAGCAAGGAGATGAACTTTAAATTTACAAATGCACTTTCAATTTTTATGGAAATTGCACATTTTGTGGAAATGTGCTTAGATTGTCATTGTCTAGTCAAATGCAGTGAAAATGTAAGTTGAAGAAGCATAATTAAGGTTTAAAAAAAGGTACAAAGAGAGAATGGCTGTCTTTCATGAAGCCTAATCAGCACCTTGGACGTATCTTTGGGCACAGAATGGTCAGAAACATTCTCCTGAACCACTGGTCCTCAATTATCATCATGTATGGCTTGTTATGTAAGTGTATGCACTATTTCAGTATCCTTACTTAGGTAATCTAGGTGCTTGTTTGAATAGAAATTTTCTTTGAGCAAGCTCCTTCAAGTACTATTACCTTGTTCCATTTCTTTGATTTCATGCAGCTTGTCAAGTTATCAATAAAGTAGAAATATGATTTTTTTGAGAGATGGACTTTTTGGGCAACATGATCAGTGAACTCTAACGTTGAGTTTAAAGAAAAATTGTCCCAAATATGTTGTTATATTTTCTATGCACCCATAGGAGTAGGAATAATAGCAATACACTGATAGAAGGATTAGCTTTGCAGCTAAAATTCTAAATGTTAAACATTTCCTGTAGAACAACATGGCACATAATTGAACTTTAGACCACAAATATTTATTATTTATTGAACATCTACTATGCTCAGGGCAATGCAACATGTTCTGTGAAGGGAATAGTAAAATGAATCCTGTCTTTCACCAAGTTACTCCCACTACTTAAGAAAACAAATATAATTTTATAAAAGTAGATTCAGGCTAGGGATATAGCTCAGCAACACAGTGCCTGCCTGGTAAGCTTGAGGTCAGGAGTTCAATCCCTAGCATAAAAAAAAGATAGATTCAAATATTCTAAAAAGATGCCTAAAAATGAATGAGGAAAGTATTTACTTACTGATAGTCTACTTCTCCCTGACATTACTATATCTGAGTGGTCAAGTAGCAATCTGCTGAAGGAGTATCTAGGTATGACCTATGAAAATAAACTAAAAAACACCTCCCAATATTTTGTGCTGAAACAATATTACCTAATAACCCAAGAATTTTATTTAATTTTTACTAGTTTAAAATGATTACAAGAATCCACTATTCTGCTTGCCAGCCTTGCCTGCAAGACAGGCAAATATCTTGCACTTATTTTTATTTTCAGCTATTTCATGAATTTAAGAGGCAGAGCACATCCCAGAGGAAGAAATAATATTTAAAAGAAGACATTCTGTACTTCAAAATCCATCTAGGCCCTAAAGAGGACTAGGGAGATGCTTTAAACATATCTTTCTACTCCTCCCCACTGTCTATTTTTTACTGCAAAAATAAGTAACTGTCTATTTTCACTTATAAAGATGATTTGAAAGGTTTTTGCTTTCTTGTCTATAGAATCAAGTTCACAAAATTAAATTCTGAGAGGTTAGTAAGTCTGCAGTTCATGTGCTGTTTCATCTGCTCCTAGAATACAACTTTGCTTATTTCAGAAACTCATTGACTGTAGGATAGAATTGCTCTATGTGTCTCCTTTTTTTTTCTCAAGGGCAAATTTTCTTGCAGACAAATGATGACAATTAATTATCTTTAAAAACTTCTGGCAGAACTCAGACATACTTCACTACAAACCTGTTTCAAGTCATCACATTAAAATCCAAATATATAGAGTGCTATTGGAGCTGGGTGGAAAATTGTCAGGAACAGCAGTCAGAGATGAGATGGTAGAGAGCTGTGTGTACAATGCTAGGAAGTGTGGAAGTTCTGTTTAGTTAGTAGGAACCTGCTCAAAAATTTCATCCAGGGAAATGGAATGATAATATTTTCAGTTAAAAGGATAACTTGAAGCAGTGTAGAGAATGGATTTGAAAAAGTGGGACTGTAGACCAAGACATCAGTTGCATAATCTCAGTAAGAATTGAAAGGAACCTGCACTGAGGTGTGAAAATATGAGTGGAAAATGAAAATAGAATTTTAAAAGAGACATGCAAAGTACATTCAACAATGCTTCTGAGTAACTGCCAGTGGAAGAGACATGTATAGTTATGAGTCTCAGGTTTGTGGTTTTAGGGATCGTGTATAGATTGCTGCTCTCTAATGAAAGAAAACAAAACAAGAAAAAGAAAAAATAGCAACAATTTAGGGGTAACAATGAGAAACTGGAGAATTTTCTAAGCACACTAACCAAACATGATTGACATTAATGTTTTGAAGATTTTTGTCTGGAAAACAGAGAAAGATATGCTCTGTGTGCTTTTAGTTTTTTAAAATGATTGAATGGTTGATTAATTGATTGTACTGAAGGTTGAACCTAGAGGCTAGGTAGTGAGCTACACCCATAATTTTTTTTATTCTGAGACAAAAATCTCCCTAAATTGCCACATTTTCCAGGTTAAGCTCAAACTGACAATCCCATTGCCTGAGCCGCCCAGCATGCTGGATTACACTTATTTTTAGCTGACACATTAAAAATTTAAGAACTATATATATTATTGGGGTATAATGTGATCTATCAACACATGTAGAGATTGCATAATGTTTTAATCAAATTGATGTCATTTCTTTAAGGTAAAAACATTCAAAATTCTTTTTGCTGGCTTTTTGAATTACATCCCACTTTATCATTATCTATAGTCATTTTACTGTGCAAGAGCGCAGCAGGATTTATTTCTATCTAGTATCTTAGTACCCATTGATCTAGCTGACTTTTATCTTTTTTTTTTTTTTTTTTTTTTTTTTGGCGGCACCAGGAATTGAACTCACAGCTTCACACCTGCCAGACAGGCGCTTACGCCACTGAGCCAAACTCCCGGCCCTCGACTTTTATCTTTATAAATATGAATCTTTGTTAATTATAAACTCAGGAAATTGATAGATAGAATTTGTGGTAACTTGTAAGTGGTCGGTAAGATAACTCAGGAAGGAATGACAAAAAGTGAAGGTTGAGAATCAGGCCATCACGGAAAGAGAGAGATGTACTAGAAATCTGTAGGACAAGTGAAAGAAGTGGAAGAATCAGGATATACAAACACTATTTATTAGATAGTTTATGAAACCATTCTCCATAAAAAGTGTACCCTCATTTGCCTGTTTTGTCTCTGACACTCCAAGTGAAGTTCCCCATGACAAGTCTTTTCCTCAGATTCCTTTCCACAAAGTCACCCTGCTTAGGTTTCAACACCCCGTGGTGATCTGAGCCCCTATGCCAACATTTTCCTTTCCTCAGACTCTGCTAAAGAATCACGCATCACCGCACTCCTCCCTGCCCCAGCCAAGGAAGCTCAACAAGCTTCATCTGATCTCACACCTTTAAGAATGAATAGTTCTCCCAGCACTCAGGAGGCTGAGGTAGGCGGAGCGTTGTGAGTTCCAGGCCGGCTTGGGCTAGAATGAGAGCTCAAGGCCGACCCGAGCTACATAGTGCGACCCTGCCTCTAAAAACTAGGGCCGGGAGTTTGGCTCAGTGGCTTAAGCACCTGTCTGGCAGGAGCAAGGTTGTGAGTTCAATCCCTGGTGCCGCAAAAAAAAAAAAAAAAAAAAAAGACAGAAAGAATGAATAGTTTATGATGGGGAGGAAAGGAAGTGGAAGAAAAACAACAAATTTGCATAAATTAAATATACTTATGATATAAAGGTGTGTGCTTAAGTTCCAATATGTTTAGCCTGTTGTTTTTAGATAGTGACAGCTATAGATTCATCTGAATATGACAAGTGTGGGAGGACAGTTGGGTTAGCCAAGGAGTAAAGGTGAGAAAAAGACTTCAAGGTTTCATTAGATCTGTCAGTGATCTCCTTTAGAGTAATGTTGCTAGTTTTCTCTTCCATTTTTATTTTAAATATTTCAGGTTCCAACTTGGCTTTATTTTTCCACATATATCCTTGACTCTCTCTGTTCTCTACACTGAATGCTACCACTCCCAAGTTATATTCTTTCATAATTTCTGGATACTTATTTCTAAATATCTTTTTTAGTCAAAACAAAGAACATTACCCAACACCAGCCTCAGACTCTATCTGTGCCTTACCTCCTGGTCATCAAACTAACAACTAAAGTTAAGTCATAAAAGTAACAAGTCAGGGAAGCACTGAGATGGAAAATGTAGGCAAGAGACCATAATCTGAAGAAGCTGTGGAATCTAAGCCATGTCTGTCAACAAGATCTACACAAGGGATTTCATCATGAGATTGCTAGATCAACAAGGGCACAAGGGCAGAATATAGACTTGTATAAAGGAGATTTATCAACAGCTAAGCTCTATTCCATGACCCAGGATTTAACACCACCGTGAAACAGCACTAAACAGCCTAGTCAAGTGGAGAGTGGCTTAACCAGTTGTAATCAGCTGTCATGCAACACCGTAGTGCTGGCTTTCTGGTGGTACAGATGCAGTTGACATGAGCCAAACAGCATGGGCTACCATTCACCAAGGATGACTTAGCTCTTCTTTCTGCTAAAGAACAGGGTGGCCTGCCAGCCACAAACCAGACACTCATCTCTTCCCTGGCGCCATCTCTCAGAGAGGTGGACAAACTAGTTGTTCAGGATTGATTATGTTACACACTGTCTGCTCTAAAAGAGGCAGTGATATATCTTGAATGCAAATGATGCATATCCCAGGTATAAATTTGACTTAGTTGCCTACAGGCCTTAAGCAATACCACATCGTTTAAAATAAATAAATATTAAAATTTGAAAATAAATATATTTATCTTCATAAACCTGACATTATATATCAGGAGAGGAGTTAGAGGCAAATTTATACCCCATTTTATTTTCCTGGAGATGGAGAAAAATAAAAGGAGATGGAAAAGGAGCAGAGAGAATGGAGAGAGAACAAAGAAGTGATATAGTAAAATATTTTTGTAAATATGCTAATGAAATTATTTAATGATACAGAATCCTTACCAATACAGGCTTTATGTAGCATGTATCTGACATGGCCATGTTTTCCAATGGTAAGCAAGTTACAAATTTATGATTTTAGAGAAATATCCACCTGTAAAATATTGATCCTAATTGTGTAATTTTGGGGAAATAAAGTGAAAAAAAAATAGCCCTCTGGTGTACATCAGAGTTTAGCAGACTGTAGACCACGGTCCAAATTCTCTCATGCCCATTCTTTTACTAGGGAATGTCTGTTGTCTAGGACAGTTTCCATGCTACTACTGCAGATACAGGCATTAGTCATAGAGACAACATGACCTGAAAAGCCGAAATGCTTAGTCTCTGCCTTTGACAAAAGTTTCCCAATCCTTAATATGGGTGACGCCCTCTGAGTGTCTCTTAAAACCTATGTAATTTAAGTCTGTGCCATGGCTCAGCCTATTGTAGCAGGAAGGATAAAAGCCAAGATTGTGCAGTTCCTGGAAACCAAATAAAGAAATAGTCTCTAGACTAGGGAAGAAAGTGTCTCTAGACAAAGGAGTTTCATTTATTCTTTGTATTAACGAAGCTATAAATCAATCCCTCTTGTGATTTAATCTGGGTAAAATTTCCTCTTGAACCTACAAGCTGGAGATAATGAGGATCTGGCCAGTCAGAAAGCCCTCTCAGTTGCCTCTTCATTGTCTCCTGACTGTAGTAGAATCTTTCCTGTGGATGCTGAATTTCATGTGTCATGTACAGTGAAGTCGCTCCAGATTTTCTATAGTTCTTTGCATCATTCCCTAATTTTCTCAGCAGTTCCTTGTCACTTAACAATGTCTTCAAATTCTTTTTATGAGATACATAGATATTTAGAATAGATAGCAGTAAAAGTAAACTTTGCACAATTCTTAATGAAACACACGGTTAAGAGCCTATAATCCCATTACTACTCCCTTGTGTTCTCTTATGCCGGGGCCCATGAACACGTTTCTTGGAATTCCTTGAGATCAGTCAGTCAGATTGAAAAGTCTACAAATCAAAGATTATATTGAGTCTCTTTCATGGTTAATTACTACCACATTTAAGGGCTCAAGGGATTATTTCTCCTGCCATATCAATGCTTTTATATTTTTGATAGAAATACTACATGTGCAAAGCATTGAATATTTCATTGTGTCTCAAAATGTATAGCTTGCTTTCCATTCTAAGAACCACAAGATTCATCTTTCCTCCATGTTTTTCACTTCAGTCCGTGGAGAAACTTCTGCTAATATCCAATTTAAAATGAACAGTTAAATTCAAAATAATAAGGACAAAGCCTACAATAATTTTAGGAATAATAATCTAAATCCAAAGAAATATATCAGAAGTGTAGTATTTTAAGGAGAAATAAATATTCACCTGGGAATGAACAAAAACTTTAGCATCCTGGGCCTGAGTAGGTGGTTTAAGGGTAAGCATTTGCCTAATATACTGTGTGTGTGAGGTCCTGAGTTCAATCCCCAGTACAAAAGCAAAGGAAATCTTTTCTATCCTAATTGTCAACATGTTGGAAGAGAAGAGAGATGAAAGAAATCCTCAAATCTTACATGTCAGCCTTTGTCAACTAAAGTATTCACAGAAGCAAGGCCACTAGAACCATTGTAGTATTAGAAGCGTATAGGTACTAAAATCTACAGTAGACATGACATGTGATAGCTAGACATACAATGACATCATTATCTGGGTCTCCAAGTACTAGTCACAGATGAGCTTAGTAAATTATCAGCATCATCATCATCACCATCATCATCATCATCTGTTGCAAAGACAGGGCAGAAGCTTGTTTCTAGGACTATAAGCAGATATCAAAGATTGGCTTTTCTGCAGAGATAAAGATTTCTTTCTTGGGAACAAGAGGAGAGGAATTCCTGGGTAAATCAGAATGACAGGGAAATCTCTCTTTTCTGTAATGCTCTGGAAACAGGTGCTTCATACACACATAGTTACAACCACACAATATCTAGAGCAGTTTCTGCAACTCTGGTGCACATTAAAATGACATCATAAGAACAGGCATGGTGTTGTACATCTGTATTCCCAGTACTAAGGAGGCTGAGGCAGTAGAATCAATCGTGCCTAGGAGTTCAAGGACAGTGTGAGTAACACAGCAAGACTCTGACTCATTATATAAATTATATAAGGGCTGAGGAGATACAGTTCTCTAGCAGAATGCTCAACATGCATAAGGCCCTGACTTCAAACTCCAACACTACAAAAATAATAATAAATTAAAATAAAACAAGGAACACATAGGGCATTTTAGAAAATATATTTTTCATTCCTAGGCCCTATGACAGGATAGTTAATAGAATCTGTACTGAAATCAATTTAGGCATTTGTAGTTTTTTTAACTTTCCCAGGTAATTCTTATGTATAGTCAGGTTTAACAACCACTAGGCCAAAGAGTATAGAAGAAAGATTTTTATTGTCAGTGTGTTAGGGTGGAAATTAACAGGTTTTGCTATTTGTGTTTAATCAACTTTGTTGTATACTTCAAGCAAGGTTAAAGGGCTGATAGGAAGAAAACTGATGGTTTGACTTCAAACAGGTAGAGGAGACAGATTTTTGTGCTGATGGTAAAAAGGTAAAGGTTTAAATTGAAAAAATTAAGGTGAGGCAAAGTGTGAAAAGAAGGTTCAGAGTAAAGACCTCATTTGGGTTCCAAGAACTGAAAGTTGTTTTAAAGGTTAAAAATGGCATAGGAAAGACTAATAAGAGTCTCAGTAACTTTCCTATTTACTTGGATGACCCTTCTGACTAACACTGACTGTAGATGGGCTAATGAGGCAAAGATTATTCAGACAACCTCCCACCCTCGTCCTTTGTTCACCTCACATACTGTTGAGAACACTCCTAGGAAAAGTCAATTTTTAAATTTTAGTTTCAGTCAAATCATTAAAATAGCTGAGGAAGCTTAGTGGCTTCATAAAAATTAAATCAGGCACACATTTTAAGTAAGCTCATTACGGAAATAAGAATCCAAGAACTATTTGAAGATTGGTGCCCCATCCACAATCTTGCTGTGACCTTATATATGTGTGCATATGTGTGCTGGAATGTCCAGTACATGGTGATGTAAAAATGTGTGGTTCCCCCAATGGAGATTTTGATTTATACGGCTCCTAGCTTTATTCTGCTTCAACTGATTAGTTTGCATTTACATTTTCATAGCATCCAGCTGCTCAGCATTCATGATTTATATTCATCCAGTGTAATTAAAGTATTTGTTGTGGGTTTATAAGCTTTTTAATGGTCTATATTTCTGTATTTTGTGTCTCTCCTTTTCCAAATTTATTTTATTCATCAAGCTGTGTCCCAAAAAGCAGCAGAAACAATTACCTCTAAAGAATGTTAGTATACAGCATGAATAACACTCACGCTGGATTTAAAACTACCCTCACTCGAATTACCAATTCAGCGCTGAAAATAAATGTCTCTCTCTCCAGAAATTAGGATCTAATTATGTACAATAAACCATGTTAAATAATATCAAGGGTCTAGCCTAAACCAACAAAGACTCACACAGCTTTCAAAGAAAGCTGAAATGTTCCTGCTCATATTTGCTCTTTAGGGGGAGGTTATCTTCAGAGGTCTCTGGCACTGTGGAGCATCTCCCCAGATTTAACATGAGAGAGCTGAAGTGTACATTAGGAAGAAGCTGTAGACTGTTTCTCTTGCCTGTTACTCAGCACAAACTTGATTTGGTGAATGCTTTCATTTCATTCTCTTGTAACTAATAGGTAATTAGCAGTGGCTCTGAGAAGTAGCAACAAAATGACAAATAAACCATTTAGACTTTTATTGCAAGTAAAATAGAAAAATGAAGTCAATACTTCAATATAATTTCAAAAGCTAAAATAACTTCCAAGAGTTAAATTTCCGTTGACCTCTAATCAATCCTAACTTCTAACTTGTAAATTCCTGTTGGCATTACTCCTTCCTATATTTGTGTTTCTCTCTGGCTGCATGTCTATAATATTTGCTATCCTTGTCTTCTCCCACACTCAATTTTTCAACCACTTTTCAGCCGTTTTTCAGACCTATATAAATTTTGCCAATTTACTATCTTATTAAATGCTAAACCACACTCCATCTACTTCAAGTCACAAATCAACGGTATCATTTTTAAGAAGCCCTACCAGTTCATTCCAACAACATACCTTCTCAGTCACCATGCAGTTTTTAACAAATAGAAACAATTATTTTACCCTTGTATTCATTTATCTTTTTAATATTTAACTGTACACAGCTGACTGTCTTATCTCCCAATTTGACTGAAGTTAGAACATGAGAGATTACTATCTCTTTTAATCTGTATTGTTGAAGATGGTGTTGAGTGATTGTTGTAGAAGTAAGAATGTGGAATTTAGTAGTAATGGAATGAAACTTTATTCTAATTAATTTGTCTTTTGAAAGAAACACAAAATGTACAGTGAAATCTTTATAAATACGTCTTATATATTAACTGGAATGCTAATATTCATTGTCCACACTCTGTGGCATACTGGCTTTTATTAAAATAAGTTAAAAATAGTTGCTGAATATGCTCATTGTTGGATTTAATGTAGATTTTCCTTGAGTAGACTACTGAAATTCTGATATAACTGTCTCGTTTTTTTTTTATGGCTATTCTACAGTTCTAACTAAAATACCAATTGAACGTTTAGACCAAAGCAGCTAAAAGATTATTCTCGTTTTAAGAAACATTCTCTGCAAACTTTGTTAAAACTTGTTTTGAAATACCTTCAGATTAATAGAAAGAGGTATGAGTATATTGTTTTTCTATTGCTGCTGTAACAAATAACCACAAATTTGTGGTTTCAAACATCACATGTATATTCTCACTACACTAAAATCAAGGTGCTGGCAGGGTAGTGTTCCTACTGGAACCTTCAGCAGTAAACACATTGACCTGTCTTTCTCAGCTTCCAGAAGCCACCTGTACTTGTGGCTCCCTCCTCAAGACCAGCGGTGTAGAAGCTTCAAATCTCCCCAGCACTCTGACTTTGCTGCCTCCTTCTTTTACATGCAAAGACGCTTGAGACTACCTCAAAATCCTTAATTTATTAACATCTTCAAACTTCCCTTTTCCATGAAAATTACATATTTTCCTATCTAAGGAAGAGCATATAGACATCTGGAGGGAGGGTTTATTTTTCTGCTACAATGGAATAAAGAATTTTTTTGTAAACCCTTCACCTCTAATCCCTAAATTTTAGCATTTTACCATGTTTGTTTTATATTTTACTCTTTCTTTCTACATACACATAATAATTCCTTCCTAACTTTTCACAGTGTCTTGCAGATATATAACCCCCTTTACTTAGGTATTCAGTATGTGTATATTTCCTAATGTAAGCTCATTCCCTTCATCACTACAAGCTGGTGAAATTCTTTCAGATAATCTATGGATCTTTGTCTGATTTTGCCAGTTGTCATGGTAATCCTTTTAAGTCAAAGGAGAATCTCAGATCATATATATGATGACTAGTCTTGACTGTCACCCGGACTGGAGTGCAAGACACTTAGGAGATCAGTGAAGCACATTTTTGGATTTGTCTGGGCGAGCCATGTTTATATATACGACTTGGGGGGACTATATCTGGTCCTGATCCTTTCTTCTCTCTCTCTCTTCCTCCCTCCATCCCTCCTTTCCTCCTTCCTTCCTTCCTTTCCTCCCTCCCTTTGCTTCCTGGCTGCCATGGGGTTTTGCCAGCAGTTTTCTCTCACCATGCCCCTCCACCAAGATGTTTCTACCTTGGATCCAGCACACTATGGACTGAAACCTCTGAAGCAATGAGCCAAAGTAAGCCTTTCCTCTTTCAATAGTATAGATCAAGTATTTTGTTCCAGGAATGAAAACCTGACTAATACAATTTATACTGCGCTTGCTATCACATCTAGGATTCCTTAATCTGAAACAGTTCCTTAATCTTGAAAAACTTGAGTAACATTTGAGAGTAAAAGTCAATTATCTTGAAAAATGTCTCTCGCTTTGGGTTTGTTTATTGTCTGTTGGGATTAGATTCAGGTTAGGTGTTTTTGTCAGAAATATCACAAGGATAAAATTATGCCTTCCCAATGTATCCTCTCAGGAGAACTCTAGAAATTTAGTGGGATCTGATTTTCAGTCTCACTATAATATAACAAAGCATCAGAGTCACTGACCTCTTACTGCATGTCTGGATCTGTGCCAAACACTCTGTATGCCTTATCTAACTTAATTTAGCACATTTGTGTTCACTCCAACTGAATGGGGATTCAATAACTGCTGAGATAAAGAGCCAGAACTTGAGTCCCTCATCTATTTTATTCCAAACACCATGCTTTTTAAAAATTTTACTTTTAATAAATAGAATGCTTAAAATTCCATATTTAACTTTGGCCAAGATAGCCTTACCATTCAGCCCCGCGTGGCACACTTAAATGGGTTTATTCTCGACTATAGGCTTTGAACTCCTTTTCCTTAAACCTCATAATTATCAATTTTTTCTCTACTTCATATGCAAATCTCTTAGACTCTGACCAGTTTTATAAACCAGAAATACCTTTCTCAAGGACCAAGAGTCAACCCTTTGAAATGCAATCATTAACAAACATAGAGCCTCCATCTCTCAGTGTCTGATAGCCTGGCTTCAGTAAGTACCAATTAGCCAAGATGAGTGGTCTAATCCCACTGGTCAACCTTCTCTCTGTTTTCTACTAGTTTATTTTAAAATTGTCTAGTCTTATGTTTCAGTAGAGTCAAATATGCTGTTTCCTGTTGCCCTAGTTTCTTTTTTCTATTGGAATAATCTTGAATAGAAGTCTTACCTGTTTAATTTGTATGGTATAATATTTATTTTGCCAGTTCAAGTAAAAATAATTTTAATTGATTGAAGTCGAGTTCCCCCAAAAGTATAAATTAAGTAGTGACAAGAACAGCAATTTTAGCTTTATTATTTTTAATGATTCCTGGATCACTCAGATATTACATGAAAGTTCTAACTTTGACATAGTCATGTTCTTATTTTAAGAAAAAAAAAAAAAACCTCTGCTTTGTCACTACAATAAACACCTAAGTTTGCTGGTCACTGTTTTCTATAAACTATTTGTGCATGGGATAGCTATCTCCTGGCAAAAATTCTTTTAGGATAAACAAGAACTCCTAAGGTTCCTTTTTTGGACATTTGACCAGATTTTGTCTCTTATTACTGTTATGGGGAAAATAACTCCTTACCTATTAGATGTCAGATATACTAACCTCATGGTCTCACAACACTGAGTAAAAAGTCATGAACCAAAGCTACATGGTTAAGAGATTTATTGGAAATAAAAATAGCTCCTGGATATGCAAGAGGGGTCCCAAGTGAGTGACCACTGAGACTGTTTATCAATAGTGTTTTATTAAACAAAATCACAAAGTGGGTACAATGTGGATCAAGCTACAATTGACCTGGAGGATGATAAGCACAATTACTTAGCTAATACTGAACCAGCAGAGTAATGAGTCATGAATAGAGAGCATATAGAAAGAACAAAGGCATTCCTAGAAAGGGATGGGAGTGTGCATCCGGGTGTTCTGGTCACTCAGTTATGCATCTGTTGCCCAACTGGGCTCAGTGGACTAAGTGATGCTAACTGGCGTAATCACAAGCTGCGGTTTATGGCTAACGAGGCTCTCAGGCCTGGCTATAGATCTCCATCTTTAGATTTGGCTTTCTTCGGATTCACTTCCAGCCACAACCTCGGTGTGTCTCATCTACATTCACTCTTTCTCCAGGGCTCCCAGTGTAGAACTCCACAACCTTATCTTTGTACATTGTATTTATCTTATTTTTGTATATTGTATTTTTCTTAGTTTTACCATAACTGCAAATGTTGGCAGACTCTCAAAGTTCATTTACATTCCAAGGCAGTAAAACAAACATTTCACATAACTCATTTACTCATGAAAACATTCTTGTTCTAGAGCTATTATTATGGTACCTGATTTATAGTGGGGGCAAAAAGGAAAGCTCAAAGGTAAAACAACCTGTGTAAGGTCACAGAGCTAGAAATTTGTTATGGTTTAGATCAGCAATGTCTTCCATAAGACATGTGTGTTCAGAGGTTGGACTTTTGGAAGATGATTGGATAATGGAGATGCTATACTCAGCCCACTGATTCACCTATAGCTGAATGTGCTGATAGGAGGCAGCCCCTGGTAAAAGAAGTGAGCCACTGAGAGTGTGGCCTGGAAGGGAATATCTCCTTCCTTGACTTCTTCTTTCTCTCTGTGTGTCCTGGCCATCATGAAACAAGTAGAATTTCTTTGCTGAATATTTCCATGATGCCATTTCTGCCCTGGTGCCAGTCGATCACACATGGAGTGAGACCTCTAAAATTATGAGTCAAAATAAATCCTTCCTATAAGTTATGGGTATCAGGTATTGTGTCTCAGCAACAGAAAAGTGACTAAGACAAAATTGTAGAGCTGGGATTCATATGCAAGCAGTTTGGTTCAAGTCTGTGCTCTTAAACACTATACCAACCCATCTCTCAATTACATGGCTTTTATGTATAAAATATGAAATTGTATTTCCTCTATTTTTGTCTGCTATAAATTCTTCCTCATGCTTGCATGGTTATTATGGTAAATGAGAATAGTGCTTGCCTTAGAATAGATATTTGTATCACTGAAGATTTGATGCTTGACACTATACTTAATCTTCTTAACCCATGCAAGCAGCATGCCATGCCTACAGACAAATATCAGTAAACATTTATCACTTTGATTCATTTTGATATGAAAACACAGGAATTTTGTTAGTAATTTGGTTTTCATAAAGCTTCCTCAATTGACAAAATTTTGAACCAAAATTTTAAGGTTTTTTGGGGGATGGGGAACTATTCTCACAGTGAAGTTATTTACATAGTAGTTGCTTACTTTCAGATAGAAATAAGGAGTGTATTATGCAACCCAATTGCTCTCTTCCTGTAACCACTTTGCATTTAGATGTACTCTATTTAGAGTCTACCGTACATGATTTAAGCCATTTAGGTTCAGAAAAAGTCTGGACTGAGTCTGATAGAAAAAGATAGACAAAACCACTTTTTAAAAGATGGTACGTGACAGGGGAAAGAGTACCATATGGTTTTCTTCTCCCAAAACGTAGAAACCTAAGTGCTTGGCCCAAAAGGCGTGTGCGTGCAGGCCTGTGTGTGTGTGTGTGTGTGTGTGTTTGTGTTTCCTCCACTAATCCTATCACATTATACACTTTGTTTTCCTTATTCTCAGGCTATTTCTTCAGCTCGAGGATTAATAATAGAGAACAAATTCTTTTCCATTATTGGGTCATATCATACTTCCCTCATATGTGTCCTTTTTAACCTAGCTAGGAATGAGCCAATGTTGCTAAGCTTTAAAAAGCAGTGAAATTCTTAGCTGTACACTTTGACAAAAAGACTCAGTTGGTATTACATTTTTTTTTTCACTGACTGACAATTTGCATCTACTTCAGTAATAGCCACAAGCTATAAATTGTTTTCTCAAAGAATACCTGAGGGCTTGGAACAAGCAGCAGCTTTGCCATCCTTACTATCTTTTTATAATTCTAAATAGAATTGTACTCCATATCCCATTCCCCAGCTTCTGTGATTAAAAGATGAAAGATTTCCCATAAATGGGCTTGAGGTATCTATATACATTTTCATAACAGAAAAATAGAAAAATTAGAACCAGTGACTTTCAAAGTTAAATCATACCAAGGCAGACATATTTACTTTTTATCAGAATTTCAAGATATGTTTGTGCAAATCTGTTCCATGTGTGTTTTTCTTCAGTTTGTTACAATTAAATGGTATGTGGCAGATGTGTTCCAATGCTTTTTGAGATTCTAATGAAATGAAAAGGGATAGCACAGATTATCCTAAATTCAGTAGGTACTTCCAAAGTTGCTTAATAATATTCAAGATTACAGATTACAGGCATATTTCAATTTAGCTTCTGTTTTATTATTTTTCTTGATCTCAGACAAAAATGTGAAATTGTTCTCCTTTTCATGTTTTCTCAGTGCATTAGTATTATCTTCTCTATGTCCCTCTTGGTTCTTTTTTCTTCTGATATATAATTAAATTTCATGAAATAAATGTGAATTCATCCTGCTGAATGTTAATATGATGAACTCTGCTATTAGCTCTGGCCATTTGGGGAATGTTGTAAAAGTCTTTTGGAATTCTACCAGAACTAATAGGATTTTGAAAAGAAAAATCCATCAATTTACTTCCCAAGTTTGTTCATCATTGGTTTCTTGATGAAAGAATGCGACCTTTTCTCAATGAACTTGAAATTGATCAGACTGAGACCTGAGGAGTCTTCCCAGAATCTCAGGGGCCATAGGACAAAGGGCTGCAAAGCACACATCTAACTTTCATTTCATCTTTGCAGTGTCCTTATTTTACACAGTTCCATTTTGCCTTGTTGTTTCTGCCTATCATGTAAGAAGGAAACTACCTCAACACCTGGAGATACGTGGCACTAGAAATTACTGTACTTTTAATACAGCAAAGTCATTTTCATAATTTCCTTTCCTACTTAGGAAGTTTTCTCTTCCCTCTTAGTGAAATTTGCATCTCAATCTTTCTTCGTTGTAAGAGGCTCCAAAAACCCTTAAATCACAGTATTTCTGAAAACATGAAAGTTATGATTTGACTCTCTCATTGCCTGTTTATCCATTGGATTAGTGATTTTCATTAACCTCAAGAATTTAAGGAGGCAAATCTCCTGACTAAGAATAGAACTTTATCATGAAATCAAATTATCAGATGAAACCTTAATTAGGATTTGCACTGCTGATCAAAGGAACAGCCAAGGGATTATGTGGGAAAAAGAAACCATAACTACCCAATGCCAATGGGTGTATTTTCTCTGAGATGCTTTTGTATGGAGTAAAGCAGAATTTTGAGTGTTGTGGCCCAGTAATAACCTAGAAATATGCATCTGTCACTATTTAGGAATCAATATAAAGAAATATGAAATATATCCCTGTAAAACTAATTCTAAATGATATGTAGACTTATTATACTCTACTGACGACATCATCTTATCCTTTATTTTAGCCCATGAAATAATTTATTACACATTTGACTTCTGAATATTGATACAAGGTAATCCAAGCAAGCTAGTAAGGTTTCACATAAACCAGGGTCAGTTTAGCAAAGGGCAAGTCCTTGTGTTGGCTGTCCTAAGGATAAGCACAAAGGAATAAAATTCCAAAGTGAGGGCAGGGATATCATTTTTTTATCTAAAGTTGGCTGTACCTGCCTGCCACAGCTTTAGACAGCTGTTAGTATTGAGAAACCTCAGCTACAAATTGCCTCTCTTAAGGCCTTGAGCTTGTGAAAACCACGTCTATCATCAGACTCATTATCCCCTTATGACAGCTAGTTTGAACACAGCCCATGATCCTCAAGCTAGTATGATCCCCCCGGGACTCATTTCACTTACTCAACTAATATTGGTTAATCATATTTATGTCCCAATTGTCTTGAGAGGTATTGGGGAAACAGCAAAAACACACACTATTCCTTTTTCTCTTAATGAGTTTACAGTTCACAGAGGACTCAGAAATTAAAATGATTTCAATAAACTATAGCAAATTCTACATTAGAGGTAAATATGACAAGTAGAAATACAAATAGAAATGAGGCTTATCAAATAAGGGAGGCCTATTTAAAAAAAGAGAAAACTTTGAGGAACTTTAAAGTATTTCGTGGAACACAGAAAGTATGGATAAGTACTTCAGTACAAAAGTAAGCTATTAGGTTGGAAAAGTTGACCAAGTATAAAAGAGAAATGTTCTTACATTTCAGTGAGTTCAGACTTTATCATTAGACCAACAGAAAATAAACAGAAGGTTTAAACACGGGAATGATGTGACCAACTGTGCATATTAGGAATAGAACTTTAATTCATTGTGGATCATGGTGTTGAGATGAGCAAAGCTAAAGACAATTATTTAGAGAGAGGGATTAAAAACTTGAGCTCTGAGAATAGAAATGGATATAAGAGAACTTAAGAAGTTTTTAAAGTTGAACATGGTGGTACATGACTATAATCCCAGCACTCTTGAGAGACTGAGGCAAAGGATTCAAGTTGAAACCCAGCCTGGGCAACTTATGAAGGGCATGTCTCAAAACAAAAATATTTTTAAAAGAGCTGGATAATGCCCTGGGATTAATCCCCAGTGTTGGGACAAAAAAAAAAAAAAAAAAAGACGCACACAAAAAAAGATGTTTTTTTTAGAGGTAGATTTTTTTCTTGGGGATTGATTTGGGGATTCACCAGAAAATGAAAAATGAAAGTTAAAGGAGATGAAACATAAAAGAGAATGCTCTTTTTTTTTCTTGACACAGCCAATGAGTAAATGATAATGTATTTTCAAAATCAAAATTATATGAAAAGTAAGCAAATTTGTAAATATTTAGTGTGGAGGTGTTGCAGAATCTCTAACTGGAGCTATTCAGTATGTAGAAGTTAAGGAGTGTAGAATGCACTTGGCTGGTTCCCAGAAAGTAAAAATGACCTTCCATAACAGCCCTCTTTTTAGCGTAGGGTTCCTTTACCACCACCTAGTGACTATAGGCCTCTGTCAGTCTAGGAATCTTCTCCTGGATGAAGAAACTCTAAAGCACTTCTCAGAAACTTTCTCTTAGGTCCTTTCTGTGCACCAGGTCAGACCCACTGGATATGAATACCATTCCAGATTAGGCTACCGACTGCCATCCTTCCTTGGCCTGCGGGGCATCTTCTGATGATAGCAAGCATGTTTGAACTTCAGAGTCAGACAAATTTCCATGCAAAATCTGATTCCTCCATTTAATCACTGTGCAACCTTTGACCAGGTACTCTTCTGAATCTCATTTTTGTATACGTAAGATGCCTTAATAATTCCTGCATGGCAGAGCTATTTTAAGGGTTGATCAAGAACATGCATGTAAGCCTCCTCACACTTCTCTGTAAATTAATACATTTTACTTCTTTGTATATTTTATCAGTTGAATTGTATGTAACATGAGAGCAGCATAATACAGTGGAAATAACAACTGCATGTAGTAAAATGCTTAACCATTTATATTTTTAGAGTCTTAAAATGGATTTAAAATTACCTGACTTCTATGTGAACAATTTTATATGTGCCAATTCTCTTTTTGAATTTCAGTTTCATCATTTATAAAGTGACAATAATATTACTTGTGTTATTTACTTCACAGTTATCATGAACCTCAGGATAATACATATGACAGAACTTTGACTAGCAGATAGTTCTGTAAAAATACTAAATATTCTATCAAATATTTTTCTTTACTCAAAAGAAATAATCAAAACTCTTCACTATTGATATGAACACATTGGACATTCCACACTTGTGACCAGAAAATATTTCTTAATTATTGTTTATATCCAAATTGCATTTAGAAAGTTCTTCTTATGAACAGACTCAAGAAGATTATATTTCATATTGCCACACACATTTATTGAGTGCTTACACATAGGCACTATGACTAGCCCTATGAGAAAAAGAGAAAATGTCTAACATCTGGCTTTCAGACATTTTCAGTTTTGAATGAAAGTAATCATATAATCATGATATACACTGAAAAAGTTTATAGATTTAGTATATAAGCCAGAGAAAGCTAAGTGAATCAAAGAAATCTTGGAGAAATTTATAGCATATTGGGGTTTGAAGGATGATTAGCAGAGGTTACCAAAGTGACCAAAAATGAGCGGGAGTGCAGGTTCTGTGCATGTTCAAGCCAAAAGAAACAGCAACAACAAAGACAAATCTATCTACAGAATTGAGAAACCAGAATTGTAGTAAAATTGTAGATGGAAAATGATGGGAGTGAGGGAGGGAGAAATAAGCATAAGCTCAAAGGTTGAAAAAAATGGGTGGGGAAAATCTACTTACTACTGAAATATTTTAAATTCTGGATTTTGCTTAATGGAAATAAAATTTACATTGCACATCCTTTTGAATAGGGTACAGTGCCTGTTTTAGAGGTGTCAACCAGGGCTAATATTGCACATCACAAGCCAAGGCTCATACTCCAATTTGGCTTAGACTCGCAACTGCTTCAGTTTAAATACTTAAGTCCTGATTGACTATGAATAAATTAATTTCTGTTTACTAGACTCATTCACTAATCTATCAATTAAATATGACACTTCCTTCCTTACAGAGATATAGTGATTACTGAATGAGAGAAAGAACCTGGGCTACTCAGTCCCCATTAATGTTGCACTCACTGAGTGCCATTGCTATTTACTGCACATTACATAGGAGTGTATATTTGAACTCATTTATTCCTCCAGAAAAGCTTACAAGGTAAGTGCTGATTTACTGGTGAGGAAACTGAGGCATGAAAAGTTGATAACTTGTTCTAAGTCACACATGTAGCTGGCAGTATAAGCTTCTATGGCACTCCAGTCCTTACACTCATCTACCAGGCTACCTTATTACCAGAAACATAAGACATTAAGGAACATTGAGATGATGACTTTTTATCCTAAGTGGGCCTTACATATTTTGTGCAATGCAGTTTTATTCATCTTTTCTTATACATTACAAATAACATACAATATTCTATGAAAACAAGTAAGTTAATAAGAAGAATAAAAGAAATTGATGTGATAGAAAAATAAAAACTCTACAGGCCAACTATGAAAGGAAGATCTTCCCCTTCTGAGCAACTGACAAAATGCATATAGAGTTCACCACTGACTTACACTTGCTGTTTCAATCTACTGCCAACTATAGGGAGTCGTTATGTCAAAGAGCTATTCACTCAGTAAAAACCTGCTTGTATTAGCTTTCTCACGGCTGCAACACAATACTCAACACTCACAACTGAAAGGATGAGATGTTTAATTTACTCATAGTTTTAGTCCATGATCAGGTGGCCTCTAGACAGAGAATTCACAGCCTAAGGGTGTGGCATGAAAGGCTGCTTAGTATATGGTGACTGGGATGCAGAGTATAGCAACAATGCCAGAGAAGAAGTGATGAGAGACTAGACTTACTTTCTTGGCTGCAACCCACCCCGCTATACCCCACACTGTGCTTTGTTTATCTGCTATGCATTTCTTAATTCAATAAAGTCAGCATTTCAAGATTAAAAATATTACTATTATTTCATATTTATATGTTAGCATGCAGTTTATATAACAAAACTGTAATAGATAGAGTCAACTCTGCTTTCCTTTCAGTGTCAAGCAAGAGAGCATAGTGATGTAAAACCCTTTGGGTGTGAAGTCTAACCACCACTTTCTCGCCATTTGCTTTTGAGCCAATGGGTTGATTTACACCCACCCTCACTCACATTTAGTCACTCTCTAGGTATTCTACATGGAGTAAATGTAATATTGTTAAATCCCTGTAATTAAGTCTGTGCTAGAATCAGCACTCAGTAAATGATGGCTATATGTATAGGTACCAATTCCACACAAGGAATGTAAACATCATTTATTGCAAACATGTACCAAAAAGCGTCTGGGGGAGTCAAAAGATAGATGGAGGTGGAGGGGGAAATAGGAATTTTAAAAAGAAACTATAATGGATTATGAACATGTAGCAGTTTCCCACAAGGAATGCAAATACTATGGACTAAAAACATGCATTAAAAATCCACTAATTTTTCTTAGAAAATTCAAACCCCAAGTCTTCCTTTTCTTGTCATACTTAACCACTGATCTTTCCCTTTGAAAGGCAACAATCATATTCCATTTTTATGTTTAACAAATTCTAATTCTTCTGAAGGTTCAAGCAATATCATCATTCAGTGAATTTGGACAGTTCTTTCTACTTTACTGACATTTTTGATTGAATTTAATTCATTATGGCTCATACATCTTTCCTCTCACAGAACTTATCCCTACTATTATGGTTATGTGCCATGTAAATCAGGTCAATGAAGGGTTCTGATTGTGCATTGCTATCTTCCTTCTATAATGTCCTTTAAAATTCAGTATGTCTGGGTGTGATCTTAAACTACCATCTCACATCAGCATCTTTAGTCTCTTTCTTCTATTAGGATAGTTTAAAGGGTGAACTTTCCCAGTGCATCCTTTGTCTCTAAAACTAAGTTGTTTAAGAGCTTTCCTAAGAAAAAGCCCACAGTGCATTATTTAGAATGTATTTCAGGCAAATAAAATGTTTAAGTCCACGGACTGAAAATGATCTTCACACATAAAATGAAATCTGATCAGTTTACAGCCCCACATGAACAAAACTCCCAAATTAGGCACTTCCAAATTCAGCACAGCAAACACTGCCAGCTGCCAGAGGAATTGGGGAAATCAAAGCTCCTCTAAATCTTCCTTCCATGACATATAAAAGATTCAGCAGAGTAGAGGTCAAAGAATATGGGGGCAGGGAGAAGGGTATAGAAGAAAAGTAAAATGGCTGATTTTTTTTAGTATGAAATGATAGAACCTAATTATTCTTTTATGCAGAAAATCCCTTTGGCTGTACACATGAATAAGAGCACTCAAGGCAGCAACATTTTTCTTATAATTAGAAGAAATTATGATGTCTCTCTTGAAAGGCAGAATTTTCCTTATCATGAAAAACAGTGTTCTTTATCATCCTTACTTCTTATTAAAGCCTTCAAAATGAGGTTTTCTTGAGCCTCTTGAAATAAATCCTTTCCACTTTGAACTGCCGGAACTAACTATTAAAATGTGGCCTGATTCATCCTGAGCAATGGCCGCATGCTCACTTGCCTGGGATAATAATGATGGCTAGGTGAATTATAAAGAACACTGAATTCCTTTATCTTACAACCTGAACTGTCCGGGGATGGAAAATGTATTGACCACCCTTTTTAATAGGCTGACATCTCTCATCATCTCATTCATTTATTTATTTTTTTCAATGAATATTCCTTAAGTGACTCCATCTGCAAAGCATTGGGCAAGGCATTGAATTTGCTGTTATTGCTATAGAAACTATGCAAAACAAAACACCACATGTAAGATATGATAATAATGAAAAAATGAAGGAAAATTTTTTTCAGATTGAACTGAAAAGCATTTGAAAAGTTAACAGTGCTTTTTATTTCCATGTCAACTCTTTGTAGGCCACAGATTGCACAACTTTGGGTTGTTATTGGCAACTAGTGAAAATATTGACACCAGGGATGCAAAATCATAGAGAAGTATTGCTCCACTCACTGGTCCTTGCTAAGCTCTGAGAAAAGGGCTTTCTTTTATGGAGTTTTCCACAGAATTTGGCTTAGAGATTTGCCTTTCAGTATGTGGGCCTCACTTTCCCTCCTCATGTACACCAAATATGCACAAATCTCCCTGGGGCTCCCTTCTCTCCTTTATTCTCCTGTTATAATTTACTTTATTATTTTGCTTTTGATTTTTTCTAATAACCTTCTATTTCTTTTTCTCATGACCCTGAAAAAAACTTTAGAAGATTTGGAAAGAGAAAGAAAGAAACAAAAAATCCTAATGGATGTGCCTCTATGAGTTCCCATAAAAGACTATTTATCCCCAGCATTTTAATATTTACATTACATTGTAATTGCCTATAATTACCACTCAGCCTGGTTCCACTAGATGGAAAGTTCCTGGGAAAAGAAAGATGCTATATTTTGTGTATTTCTATATCTTTAACCATTTAATCACCATAGTGTGTGCTGATGTTTCTTCTGTACTGCATTAGATCTTCTACCCAGATCATATTCAGTTTGTTGAAATGAATTCTTCATGGTACCTGAGATATGTGTGAGCCTCTGTGCTACCCCTCCAGAGAAAAACAAATAGAGTTTCTTCCTTCAGAAGGTGAAAAAAGAAAGCTAAAATGAACTTCAACTAATTGTGATGAAGGCCAAATCCTAGTTTTCAGAGTAGCAGTGAATGCATAGGACTAGAACATGCATTCGATTTGGACCATGAAACGCACTTCATTTCCCTGCCTGCATGGTTATAGACAAGAATGTGCAAGATGATATGGATAATTAACATTAAAAAGATCAACCACGATGATAGCATTACAGGCCCATACATACCAACTCTTAAGTATTTACCTAAAAATTTTAAAACTTGAAGTGAGGGCAAAGCACATTTGGTTGAAAGGATATGATGATCTTTCATAGGGGAGATGTTACTTAAAACAGGCTCATAAGGATGGGAGAGATTTACCCAAGAAAAGGCAGCAGCATAATATTGCATGAGGTGAGGTCAGAAGGAGGGAAGATACTACCACCCAAATACAGAGAGGAGAACAGAGGAGAGACTTAGCACTTTGAATTTCTGTTTTGTCCAGGAGATTGGAGCAGACCATTAACGAATAGGATACCATTGAAGAGAGGGTCTTGGAAACTTCCTCATCATCAAGCCTCAAAAAGAAATATCTCCCCCTGCATTTGATATGGAAGCACCTATAACATAGCAACTTGTATGGGTAAGGATTCTATTTGGCTCAGTTATCTGATGTCTGGCACTCTTCATAAATAGGGAAGTAAAATACCATGTGAAGTTATGAAGTACTAAGTGCTCAGTTATTATTCATTGACAGGCGATTGAGCTTTATAAAGTATTCTCTGCTTTAGTTACAGAGAAAAATAATAAATACATTCTTTCTCTAATACTTGTATATTAAGCCCGCAGACAAAGAGCTTTTTACATCCTAGAAATCGTATCAGGTAGGAATCTCATGAAAGTCTATGCAAATTGTTTCTAAATGTTTAATACTTTCTTCCCAAATTGCTTTTTTGAAAAGATATCTAGAAATGTGCCATTTTATTTTATTTTATGATTAGGAAATGAGCAGCTTTTAGAATACATGGAATATTACTCTACCATTAATTACCTATAACTTATTATTTTGCATGCATTTATTCAAAATAATCATTATGGTCAACAAATATGAGTCAGGTCCTAATCCAACGGAGGCAAGTATAAAGATTACTGAGAATTCATAATTTATGTTCATAATTTAGGGTGCGAGAAAGAAAATAACAACAGAAGAAGCTGTATCACTAAGAATACATTGATTCTTTCCTCCAAACACTGTCTCTAACAGCACTTACCAAAGGTAGGTAATCATTATTTTTGACAGTCATGTAGTCTGACAGTTGAAATTTTTAAACAAATTATATACTTAGGCATTTAATATTTTATTAAAACATTTATTGATTTTATAGTGAGAAAAATAGCAATGATATCTTAGAAATATAATGAAATTCTTGGACCTATAGAATAAAAAAAATCTGTTTAAACATATCTGAAGAAATATTTCAATAAATACAAGCAACATATCATGAGACAAAAGATTAAGAAATATTCCTTGTTTGTCAATAAATGTAATACCATATTTGAACATAAGCACATTGTCATTAAGTCAGAGGAATAGTTTCTTAGCAGACTGATTTTTGTTAATATTTTATTAACAGTACAAAACAAATCCAGTTTATTATTGAGCAGATAATTCACTTTCAGATCTTGGTTAGAGGATTTCAAGAAAGTCACTTTGGTTGACTGTGTCCTCATGACTGCCAAGCATAGAGATATCTTTAGAATCACTAACTAACCATTTTATAGTTTCTCTTGCTACATTTGATGGTCTGGATTGTAACCATCTATGTAACCTATACGTGTGACTAATTTCATTTCTCCAAGTTGTCTGTCAGCCCTGACACAGAATGAAAGAATATTTAATCCACTGGATAAGTTTTTTCTCTCATAATTTCAATTTAGGTGAGAACTGTGTTTGAAAATGTCGTTGTTTCTATCAATTCACGTTCACAACTTTGGGGTTCCAACAAAGGATTCTTATATCTTGCTCCTTTTCGATGAATGGCTGGATCATAAGGAGTTAACATAGTTTAAGACTTGAAAGAGAAAAATGTTCCTGGCAAAAAAAGGCTTACAGCTAAATAATGAGTGCCAAGGTTGAGGCTGCTCTTTCTTGCTTTAGTGCTAGAGCTGCATTATTCACAACTGCCAATCAGCTAATCTGAAAAAAATTTGTTCTTTACTGCATTTCTCCTTTATTGCTCCCACCCCACTGGTCGGGTGTACATTGCCTCCAGCTAGGAAGGTTTAGAAATAGTTCCTAAACAGACAACAAATGCTGGACTGTGAAGTGAAGGGCAGTGGACTCTGGAGAGAAAGGGCTTTTGCTCACCCTCATTTCCTTTTCACATTTAGCTTTTGCTACTGCCGAACTGAAAAGCACAGGCCACTGCAAAAGGAGAAATTGCCTGTCAATTTCTAAAAATTCAACACTGAGCTGTTAGTGAAGATTCAGGGAGCGAGACTGGCTGCAGGTTTCTGAGATATTAGTGAAAAAAAAAAAAAACTTACTCTACTGGAAATGAATTTAAACAATTAGCCTGTGGTCACTGCTGCCTAAGCTGAGCACTATTGCACGCTAGGTGAGGGAATTAGACTTCATGATTTACAGTTCAAAATGCAGATCTGTTCGAATGAAGCTGAGATACATGTCCTGTAATTATCCTTTCATTGACATTTTGAGTATCCTTATAAATGCTTGCTGTGTTATTATGGCAAGTGTGTGCATTTGTGAACAATGCACTATGCTCATGAACAATGCACTAGATATAAAAATAGATATATGTATAAATAATTGGAGATACATCTTACAATGAAGCAAATAGTGGTATCTTAGAAAATTTGATTAATGCCCCAGGGCACTTTTTTCCCTTTGGTGTATTCATGAAGCACCAGTTAAGAATGTTGGAATTTATGTTGGTCTACTGGGGAGTCATTATCACTCAATGCATTAGAAGTGAAAAATCAGACTTTGTTGCCAGCTTTCCTCACTTCCAAGACAGATCTAAACATTCTCGTAAATTGAGTCAAATGGTCTTTGTTCATTTCTTGAACTAATTCACTAAGTAACCATGAAGGAGTAACACTGGCTTCATTTGCAGATATTTTCATTTTGTAGATAACACAGATACCAAGGCTTTCCTTTCTAAAGCAGAAATTGCTGCATTCTCCAAACAGGGTACATACCTGAGGATGTCTAGCTGGCCAACTCATACGCAGGTGGTGCGAATTTTGACCTGAGCTGATTTGCTTTTGGTTGTTGGCTCCTGAGGATAGTGCATGAATCTGTTCAGACTGTAGGGGCACGTTGCAGTAGCTGGTCAGTACAGTTAACTCACATATGCTGATTCCATCTCTATTTCTCCCCCAGGACAATAAGACACTAGATTGTCATCAAAAGCCAGAATATCACTGTCAGCGACCAGTGATAGGGTCAGTATTTATCCTCTCAAGAGATTCCCCTGAGTCACCAACTCAGTTCCTGCCTTCATTGTTTTCCTGCCATATTTCCCCAGTTTCACGTCCTCCACTTCCTCAAACTCATAGACCTGCTTCCTGCCATTTCACTGAAACCCATCCCACTCATTATTTCCCTCTATGAAGTAGAGTGAGAGTGGAGATGACCAGGCAGTCTACAGCACTGAAGAACATGTGCAAAGGTTTGAATACAACTCATCCTGATGTCAAGAAAAACTGCAGTGCGACCCCGAGGATTGAGACAGCACTCAATACGAGTGCAGCATGTGGGTGTAACAAACAAACAAACAAAAAAATCCAAGTCAATTAATTTTAAAAGACCCAAAGTTTTCTAAAGCAGTGATCTAACTGTATTTTTTAGTCAAAGATAGTTCATTTCTTGAGACAGATCACTGAGAATTCAATGAATACATGATTTTACCCTCCAAAAAAAATCTTCCCCTCCTGCCACCATGGCTTGCATTTGTAATGTCAGTTAAATGTGGTTTTGTGAGACATGAACTATACTGATGTGACTTAGTCATGTGCACATGCATAAGTATGTGCCTACAGGAACCATACCTAGAGATCTGGGGAGTGAGAAAAGAAGAAGGTGAATGTATGGAGGGAGGATGGATAGTGAGGAGAGAAAGAGAAAGCAGAGCACATGAGAGCAAGTAGGAACTGTGTAAAAAGAAAAAAAATCCAAAGAACTCACTGCAATGCAGTTTTACATACAGGCCTGTAGGAGCAAACGGAATGTTATTAGACCATAAAAGCACATCAGGCTGATTTATGGTTTCTGATCAAGGTTTCTGTGAAAATTACTCTGCATCACCAGCTCAAGGTGACTGCTACCATTAATGTGTGGAAAATAAATGAGATGGGGAGGCTGATAGTGGAGGAAGGAAAGGAAGCGCTGAGGCAGTTTACACAGCACAGGTTCCCCATTTTGTTTTACAGTGCAGAGAAGCCTGTCATCAAAATGATTGCTGTGGGGCAGGAAAGGCAATTCCTGGTAATTAGATCTTATGGCATGTAGCTAGTGCTTTCTTATTTCGAAGGTATCAGGATATTAGGACAACGCCTGCTTTCTGCATACCATCTTTTGCTTTTTTTCTGCTTATCTTCTGCTATAGTAGTCTAAATATGGGGGGCAAGTACTATCATACTTCTTGTCTGATTCTATTTCTTTTTAATACTATTCATGGTTTGTCTATTGTTTTCCTGATCCTGTTTACTTCTAACGGTCTTGTCCTCAAAATGATCTTTCAAATCTGAGATTTTCTGAAAGAACTGAGATCTGGAAACACTTTACATGTTTTATCTAATTGCTAAAACAGAATTCCACTGGTTTTTCTGTTCTCACCTCTTTAAAATTCATCTCCGAAGCATTTCATAGATGCAGTGCTGTGCTGTATGTTTAGATGTAAACAAATCTCATGTATTGTAAGATTTTCATACAAGACAGTTGTTGTGAAAGGTGTAAAAGCTGTTTGCTTGAAAAATGTCCTTCTCTTCCTCTTGGTTATATTGAGTGTCCCCATATCAATTTAGAGTTGGGCATTATCATGTGTGGATGGATTTAGACTGCACATGCAGGTTAAGAATCCAGTGTTTTAAAATGCCTACAGTGAAACTGAATAAATTACAAGGTGCTCAAATCTTTTTACTGCATCTCTTTCGGTGGCTCTTAAAATCCACCCTCTGGTGCTTCTGTGTAGCGGTCCACATCTGGAACATGTCAATGTCTGCTTTCACAGCTGTTTGCTACAGTGGTGATGGCCATTAAGAATTATGGCTTCAAGGAAATCACAGGAAGGAGAACACTCAGCACATCCAGCCATGAAAGAACAGAGACTCATGCTTCTCTCCCACTGTGTTTTAAAACAAGGTTTTTTATTTCATTGACACATCCCCCTCCAGCTGCCCATACAAAGCCATACTGAGACCTCCACCCACAGACACACATTCTAGAATATTATCTAGAACACATATTCAACATGGGTCCTGCTTATACATGTAGTCTAGAATTCTGTTTCAAAAGCTAAAATATCACTCTACTCCAAATATATGAACTACAAGAAAGCTTAATTTAGGCAAATAATTCTAATATTCATATATATATATATATATATATATATATATTCTTCAATAAAACTAAACTATCACTGAAACTATTTCATTAATCTTCACAACAGAGCAGATAGATCATTAGATAGTTGCGATTTCCACCTTACAGATGGAAGTGCAAGGTGAGTAAAGCTAAGTACTTTGCCTGAAATAATTTCATTCCCAGTAGTGGGGTCAATTCTCACTGTTCTTATCTTTATCCAGATGGGATATGAAAGGTTTTGTTTTTAATTGTCTTAGAAGAAAACAGACTGTTGTTTTGTTGTGGCTCTGCTGTGAACAGCAAGCAAGACACTGGGTAGTGCCCATAAATTCATTTTCTTTGTTCAGTTTTGTACAGAGAAAATTTCTATAGCACTGATAGCACCATTTTTCTGTTTCAGAATCTTCCCTATGAACCACACTACTAAGGAATGACTACCCAGTCTTTCCTAACATACTGAAAACAAAGAAAGATACCACAGTTTTCAGCTATTGCTGCTCCTTTTTCTGACATGTGCATGCATTTGATTTAAAGGAGCAAACTTTGAGATAGGAGAGAAGCTAGAAATCTTAGAAGAAGGTGGACATCCTATAATGATAGTTGAATTTTAAGATTAAAATTTAATTCTTAGAATAATTATTAAACCCTATTGAAAAACAAACAATCAAAACAAACAAGAAAAAATCCTTTTGGAGGTTCCAGAGGAATGTGTGCTAAAGTAAAAAAATTTCAGAAATGCTGCCAGATCCTTACTGCTTGACAGTGAGGACACAAGCTCAGTGAATCTAATGTGTGGCCCCCGCTGCACCAGGGTCATTCCTGCATTTACGCTGATTCCTTTAATTTAGCAGAAGGTAATTTTACAGCAAACCATCTACAAATTGTTTGTGTTTTTAAGCTTCAAGGGTATTATTTAGTTCATCTTTGTGAAGGTCCATCTGTAAATTCAAAGCATAATGGCTCAGTGTTTGGAATTCAGCCACCCATGAGAATCTGTGAATGCTGCAATAAGTGGGGACCACTTGGTGGCATTAAAAGTGGTTTTTATTTTTTCCATAGGAAATGGGTAGTTGATTGGTTACAGATCCCTATCACCACCAAATCTATTTCAGAAATTTGTCTTTTTGACCACCTTCATATACTCCATTGTATATCTATGACCTGAATCAGCTATGAAATTTGATTGGTATTGTAAGAACTGTACCAAGTTTGATAGAGAACTTCAAGTTTTGAATCCCAAATGTGAAATGTCCCTTCTTTAATTCTGTCTTCCCTAGCCAAAGTTTCAATATTTCTAACTCCCTCTTTTCCTCCCTCCCTCTTAGGATATGAAATATTTTAAGGGCCAACAGGTAACCAGATTTTAAGCGAAATAAATCAGACACACAAGCTTAAATACAGTATGGTATTTTTACTTGAATGAAGTATAAATAAAGAGCAAAATAAAGGGTTGACAAAAGGAAATAGGGAGATATAGCTTTTGCAAATGGGAAGGGATCCGAGAGTCTAAGGGCAAAGTGATGCAGAGAGGGGAAAAGGGAGTAAAAAGATTTAAGATATGTCATGTACCTATACAAAATACCCACAGTGAATATAAACATTATATATCATAAACATAAACTAAAAACAGTAATATTAAAAATAATAATGAAAATGGAGAAAGGGAATCTATAGATGGAGGGAAGGATGTAGGTAGGGATGGGAAGAGGAATAAAAAAGTCAACATATGCAATGTACACCTAATCCCCAAGATGAAAGTGAACTTCATGGATTGCAAACATGTACTAATAAAATAAAATTTAAAACAGAAGTATATAGGTATACATATATATGTGTGTAAGTATATATATGTATATATATATATATATATATATATATACAAGCTAGATAACTGTACTACTAGTCTCTGTAAATTCATCAAAAAGAACAGTTTGTGCTCTCAGTGTTTGATGGCTTGATCATTTTTTTCATGCCTAAATCTTGCAACCTGAACAACTACTTCTATTAACTAGTGTTAATTTTCTGCTATTTTTTGAAATTCTGTATCATTTCTATTTTTTATTTTGTTTTGTTTTTAAAATAATAAAAATAATAAAATATGAAAAAGAGTAGCAACCATAAACTTTATTGAAAAAAAAGGACCATAACTTTTAGCCACATAAAAAAAAAAATTGAGTAGGCCTAGAGTATGGTGATCCTGACTGACAAAGTAGACAAGAAAACAGAGTCACAAGAACATCTGGGCAGTTTCCTAATCACCTTTGCAAAGTTACCAGCTTCTTTCAATGCTTCCAATTACCTGTTACATTGCTCTGGATGAATTAGAATGAATTGCTTTTGCTAATAATGATGCATAATGAATACCTGACCAAAAAAGGTTCTCTCTTAGTCAGTTCAGACTGTTGCAGCAAATTAACATAGACCAAGTGAGTATAAAAACCAGAAATATGTTTCTTACATTTCTAGAGACTGAAAATAAAAGATTAGGGTGCCAGGAAGATAAGGTTCTGATGATGACTCTTCTGAAGCCAGCTCTGGCTTCTTAAAAGGGCAGGAATTCAATTCTTGAAATCTCCACCTTAATGCACTAATTCTCTCACCAAGTTCTCACCTGCGAATACCATCATACTGGGGAATAGATGTCAACATGTGAATTGAGAGAGGACACTTGGGCAATGAAACCCAGTGCTTGGCTGAGAAACCTGCAGAGGTGGCCTGCAGTCATATATGCGTACGTTTTCAATGAACAAATGAGTCAAACTAAGAGTAGCGAGAGATGAGAGCCACCTTTCTTCCCAACAAAACTGCAGCTGTCTATCCTTTGCCCCAAGACAGGCGACAAACTGCTTGCATCTCCGTTCTTCATAAGTATAGAGCAGACATTATCTCCCTCCATAGAAATCCTGTCTTTTCTTTCAGATAACTGTCTGGAAATAGAAGCCACTCTTTCCTCTTGAGAAACAAATCATGGGAGGCATGCTTAAAGTTAGGATAGTGGTTGGAAACAATTTACCTCTCAGTCCCTGTGGCCCAAATCCCCAGACATGTACATTTCTTCAGAGAATCAGTACTTACACAATGGCTGATGTTTTGTCCCTTTTTCTGTAAAAGTACCCAGCAATTTTTTTAAGTACTGTAATTTTGAAAATTTCCATTTATTCTGGAAGACATCATCTAGTGGCCAATCAGACAAAAGAAACAAAAATAACAAAGCCTTCAACAAGCAGATCAGAGTCTTTCCAAACTTTACATGATAAACACAATTTTTCACAAGAAATATTTCATTTTCCTTTTATTCTGTGCTCAGTTTAGTAAGCCTTTACAAAAAAACTTTTGTAGCTATTCATTTCTCATAGCTACAAAAGAAGCCATCTCAAGCACTGAGTATGAAGAAATGATAGCACCATTAACCATTCTGAGAACCTTCTATTGTGGCACACTATGAATATTGAAGGTTTTTCTGATATGGAAATTTAACCCTTCTTTCCTTCCTTTGCTAAAGAAATTTAAGTTTAAAGTTAGGTGTTCCTTCCCTTCAGTGAGACAGAAATCCATTTTTTGATTGATTAACTCTGGCTATAAAGGTTCAATAAGATCTGCTGCACTGGAACCTGTACAATGGCAAAGTACTATGGAGACGGCAAAACAGAAGGAGTTTGGGTACTTATTAGATGTTGTAGACAAAAGCAGATATTAGAAAAGCTTCTGTAACAAAGTAAAAAGAGATTCAATCTGGCTCAGACAAAAGAGAGAAGAGAGGATGGGCTGTTGTGGTTTACCTCAGAAAATAGGCTGCCTTAGTTGATGCCTGTTTTACCCACATCTGATGATACATCCTAAAATTGATAGGAAGTATTACACCCCCTTGTAAGACATAGTACCTGAAAACTATCTTGGAAGTAAGACAAAATAGCAGGTTACCAAGTCTCCACTGAACCCAGGTTGTATTGGCTGTCCTTTCTGTTATTTCTAGAGATTTTCCTTTATTTTCAAATAAAAGTTTGTTCAGAGATGGTCCAGCAGCTGTAGAGCTTGTCTGGGTTGAAGAATATTCTAGGTCAACATTAGACTTGCCCCACCACTGGCCACATACATCACCAGGAGTTTAACTATCTGAAACTTCACGTGAGAATCATAGAGGTGCAACAAGCAAGGAGGTGTGGAATGCACAGCAACAAATGAATGAGTTAGAGACCTACTCAAGCTAAGGTGTTCTTTTCTCCTTTCATAAAAAAAAGAAGCTCATAGGATTGTAAAGTAATTAGCCTTCATTGTCAGGGTGGGATTCTCAGTTGGGGTTTGAGAATCAAGAATGTGCACTGGCTTGGAACATCTGCTGTATATATTTGCACTTGAAATTCACCAAAGTATCAGGTTGACTCACATAAAATTTCAAATGTTCAACCATTTTGCCTTACTAAAATGGCATTTATGCTACTGTGACACGACAGACTAGCTGGGGTTTTGGAAGCCAGTCGGTGATGGCATCAGAATGTCTATATAAGACCTTAGAAACTAAGTATTCTGGTAGGAGATATTATACCCCCAAAACTGATACCAACAGTGTTTATTTAGCACACACACTGCTTTTAGCAAAATTAATTTGGAATGCTTCCCTCCTCCATCTTCCTCCAGTCATACCTGTCAAGGTTACTGATTCTTACTATCTTTCTGACTCCCTCTATAACTTCCATGACTAACATATTCTAGTGTTTGGCCTTCAAACTTGTTTTCTTCTTCCCTTTCTTTTTCCTCTCTTCTTCCTCCTCCTCCTTTCTACCACAATAACTTTATCACATCAAAAGTCAGCATTCTTGAATCAATATATATGCTACCTATCTTCTAATACATTCAGATTCCTATTCCTTCAGGCTTTTTAAAAACAACTTTTATTAATAATCTCAGTACTTTCCATACCAAACTCTCTAGTTTTGTACTTTATTTGAGCAAAGAGTGATTTAATCCATGACTCACTGCAGGACTTTCCTATTCACATCACTTCTTTTCCAGCCACTCAACGACAGGACTTCAAAACTGTTGTAGTTCCTCCTTTATTTTGTGACACAACTTGTTACCAAATCTTATACCACCCTTGGCCCACAAATCTCTCATTTATCTTTCCTAACTTAGCAACAATGTTTTCTGTAGCCTATTCTCATTACTACCTGTTTCTGTCCATCTTTTTCTTCCCTTGGATGCTACTGTAGTCAAGACCATTATTTTGCCTTCCACTTGGATTTCTGTTTTACCTTTCCACTGTCTTGTCTCTGTATCAAACCATCTCTTACACTGCTAAATCAGTATTTCTTAATTTTTCCAATATTTCTTATAAATATTGTAAAAGGAAGAAAATTGAGGGGTGGCATGAAACTAGTCACCAAAACCCGGATAAGACACATAGTCATTGGAAAAATAACAATATCCATGGTGTTCCAAGGCAAGAGAGGTTTAATCAGGATTCAGGCCAGAGATAAAAAAGCAGTTGCCAAGAGGATCAAGTAGTTTCCCAGTGATCACATTAGAAATAAACATGGAGTGAAAGGCAATTCCAGAGCTCATGAAAAGTGACCAATTCTACACTCCACTGGGCTTAGTGGTAGAGGTGCTGAGCCTCTTTACATAGCCTTGCTTTTCATTGAAACTGGAAAAGCCTTGGGCAGGGTTGTACTGTCAGGGAGGAATTTATGTAGAATACATAATCTGGAACTTTATTTCTCTGTTCAAAAGTATTGAATGGCTCTTTTTTTTGCCTCTAATTGACAAGGAAATTCTCATCATGTACCATTCTAGCTTTCCCTTTAACAATTCCCCTACATACACTTAATGATCTATCCAACTTGAAAACTTCATACATTTTTCCACTTCATGCGCTCATGGTTTCCCCTCCCTGCAAAGCTCTTATTTCCTCATCTGGTTGTTTAATAATATTTTGTGGCCCCTGGGTTACAAGAGGCGCTATGGTCCACTTTGAGGGCAGACACACGGGTATGAGGAGCCAGAGCCCCTCCCCTTCCTCGGGTCTGAGGAGGCCGGCCCTCCCTGTCTGAGTGTCGCCCTCGGTGGGTCAGGCCCTCCCCCAGGACACTCCCGTTTCCCCGCCTTCGGCAACTCCCACCTCTAACCCCCGCCCCTACGCTATAAATGCCAGTGTACTTCCGCAATAAAGTAGATCTGCGCCATCAGCCTGGTCTCCACGTTATCAACGCGTGGGTCTTGCCTGCTGTGAGGCCCAACCGCCCCCAATATTTACCATTCAGGTGCTGACTCAGACCCCACCTCCTCTCAAGAACATTCCTGAATCAGGTAGATACATTGACCTGACTTATGACTTTCACTTCTTATATTCCTTGCCTTATTAAAATGAATACTAAGACTCTAACTAAATGTTCATACATAGTTGTTAACATTCAGAAAAATACATTGATTTTATTCTGCATTCTATCTTATCCTGTGGACATTTTCCACTCATCTAGTTCCTTCTATAAAATCAGATGCTTTTATTTTTTTTCAGACAGTAAGCATGAATTAACTCATTAATCTTTTATGAGTCCTACTTTAATGCCTTGTCCAAAGAACTCCTTAATCATGAATTATCTAATTTTTAAAATTATCTCATTATATAATTAAATTATATAGTTCAATACTTGAGCATTGCCACTAGTCTTGTTGGGACACTTCATGCTGAATGCAGATGAATTGCTATTAATGTTTGCATTCAAATCTTAATGCCTCAAGGTTCCACCTGCTGAAGGTTTTGATCTTTCACAGAGTTCTCTCATCCTAATACTTCTATGAATCTCCATGTGCAGACATGTGCCCATGAGTCTGTCTAGATGCCCACTGACAGCAACAGCTTCCCAGTAGGATCCCATACTCCAAACCCTACAGTCCGAAAGGACCATTCAGGGCTGGAATTGTGTTAGCAGTTCTATTGCTCTCACTGCTGTAACTGAGAGATTAGAAATTCTCATCATTACTTTTCAAAGTGAGAAGAAAAAAAAACTTTTTTGTGTTATGCCTAATTGATGAGAATGAAGATAAGGGTAAGAGTGTGCCCTTTTGGGGGGACCACAAAACTACAAAAATGTTTAGTCATCATCACAGTTGGTAAGCCATAACTTTGTAGTCCAGGCTACAAAATTAGTTAAACAGAACTGCACATGCCTAGTTTTTCAGCACTTTAAATTTCCTGAGCCCATTTGACATAAAGAAGGGCTACTTGATCAAGTTACCTACTAAATCACTGTAATAAGACCTCCACTCACTCACCTGGGCAAAGATGTTATTGTTAGAACTGTATGATTACTTTTATGTGCACTTAAAAAATATCCCTAGCAAAGATGAATGACTGCAACTTATTGTTTTCAATTTATATACGTATACAAAGCAAGTTATCCTAAATATATCCCCGGGTCTCACTTATTACCTTATGTGTGCCTGAACTGGGATGAGTCCTGGGGTTAACCACTTACCTATTCTAGAATCAACAGTATTTCTTTCCCTTTGGTCTGCTTTATCTGGTTTGCAATATCAGTCTTCTTTTATCATAAAATCTTTCTTGAAGGTTGTAATTTTTTTTTCCCAGAAAACGCCTCCATTAGAGTTACAGCAGTCTATCTGAGTATCTTTGATCATCACAGATGGTCAGATATAAGTCTTTTATTTTATCCCATGAGCTCTTTCATTCCAATATAAATGAGTGAATGCAAATGAATGATGAGATGGAGGGTGTGGCATATGAGCATTTTATCCAGACCATCTAAGACATTAGTAGTCACTACATATCATAAAGTACCTCTTAAATTCTCTGGGAAAAAATAAGAAACTTGAAAATTTGTCATTACTATGCTTAGCTATTGAGTGAAATTCTAGATAATATACGCGTGCGAATGAACAAGTTGAGACTGAGGAAAGAACTACCAACAATTTTAGCAGTAACATTGCATGGCACCCAGAGAGGGCCAGCAGTTGTATTCCTTCACACCAGTTAGATTAAAAACTCTCATTATTCAATAGCCAATGATATAAAATTCACAAGGGTTACCACTCACTGAAAATGTCGGAAGCAAAGAAATGGGAAAACGCAACCTGTAACGAAGAGAACATTCAGTCCATAATAATTAGTGCAGCTATGTTAGAATTAGCAGAAGACAATTAACATAGCTACTTTAACTATATTCCAAATGTTTGAAAAGTCAAGTGTAAGTATGAAAGGTATGATGCAATAAAATACAGAAAGGAAGTAGTAGGGTAACTGTAGTCTATAATAGTTTATGATATGTTCAAAATTGTTGGAAAAGAAGAGATTGAAGTTTCCAAACACCCAGAAATGATATGTTTCAATATATGGGCATGCTGATTACCCCAATTTGATCATTATATGTTGTACACATGTATGTGTCAATTAGAAAATTTTTAAAATCCTAAACAAGCTTTTTTAGGTTAAAATTTTATCATGTGAGATGACAATTACTCTGGATGAGATTAATGAAAGATTAGACTTTGAAGACGACAATTTTGATAGCACAATATACACTGCAATAAAGCAGTTAAAATGAAAAACAGGTTTAAAACTTTCAAATGAACAATGGGGTCAGGAAAAACTTCAAGTGGCCTCATATGAATGCTTAGAATTGCCAAAAGAGAGAGGGAAGATGAGTGATTGAAGTTTTTCAAAATTTGAGGTAAATTATAAACTCATAGAGCCAAGAAGACAAATAAATCTGAAGGACAAGAAATATGAAGTAAACTACATCAAGCACATTACAGATGACTTGATGAAGACCAGTACTTAATACGAAAGCATTCCAATATGGCAAGAGGATGAGACACTCCATGAAGAGAAATATAGATACGGAAAACAATGACAGCAGATTTCTTGTTGAAAACAATGCAGTTAAGGAGTCAGTAGAGCCATGTCTTTAACTGAAATCAAAACAAATATGATAGCTTCCAACTTTGAATTCTATATCCTGACAAACATATCTTCTAAAAAGCAAAGTAAAATATTCCCCAGAAATATAAAAGAATTTGAAAGAATTTGTCACCAGCAGACTTACACTATAAAAAATCCTAAAAGGCAGTGAAGTGCTGAACACCCATAATCCCAGCCACTCATGAGGCTGAGACAGGAGGACCAGCCTGGGAAACTTAGCAAGATTCCACCTCAAAATGAAAAATATTGAGGACTGGAGATATAGCTCAATAGAATTACTGACTAACCTGAATAAAGATTTGAGTTTAGTCCCCAGTACAGCAAAGTACAAAAGAGAAGAAGGGAGGAAGGGAGGGAAAAAAGAAGGAGGGAAGGAAGGAAAGAAAAGAAAGAAGGAAGGAAGGAAGGAAGGGAGGGAGGGAGGGAGGGAGGAAGGAAGGAAGGAAGGAAGGAAGGAAGGAAGGAAGGAAGGAAACAGGAAGAAATAAGCACAGTGACTTTTGCCTGTAATCCCAGCACTGAAGGAAGTTGCAGCAAGATCACAAATTCCGGCAACTTAGTGAGATCCTATCTCAAAATAAAAATTTGAAGCAGAGCTAGAGATGGAGTTTAGTCATAGAGTAACCTTGGGTTCTAACCCAAATACTAAGAAAAAGACATAAAGGAAGTCATCAGGCAAAAGGGAAGATAAGGGCAAATAAATGAATAAAGAGCAAATGGAGCAAATATTTTTTTAAAAAGTAGCAAAAATTATAGATTTAAACCTAATGGCATTATCACAGTATTTACATTGTTATCTAAATATTCTAGTTAAAATGCAGAGATTGTCATGTTTGATTTAAAAAGAACAAAAGCAAAAGATCAAACTAGGATAAGATAATGTCTCGTAATTTTGATGGCTAATAATATTGATCATTTTTTCATATCTTGAGGCCACTTACATATCTTCTTTTGAGAAATAGCTATTGAACTCATTCAACCATTTTAATTTGGATTATTCGGCTTGTGCTACATTTTCTGAGTTATGTATTCTGGATATCCATTTTTTATCAGGTGACCTGTTTGCAAATGTTTTCTCTCAGTCTGGAGGTTCTTCACCTATTGGTTGTTCCCTAATTGTAGAGTATGTTCTCTGTCATACTTGGAAACTAAAGTCAGTCTGAGTGCAGAGTAAAGATTTTTTTTTTTTTTTTTTTTTTTTTTTTTTTTTTTTTTGCGGCACCGGGGATTGAACTCACAACCTCGCGCCTGCCAGGGCAGGCACTTAAGGAACTGAGCCAAACTCCCGACCCTGGTATTTTTGAGGCAGGGTCGCACTATGTAGCTCAGGCCGGCCTTGCGCTCCTGTTGTAGCCCAAGCCGGCTTCGAACTCACAACGCTCCGCCTACCTCAGCCTCCCGAGTGCTGGGATTAAAGGCGTGCGCCACCACGCCCGGCTTAGAGTAAAGATTACTAAAGGTTCAGAATGGTGTAAGGGAAAGAGAAGGGGGTTACATAAGAGTTGCCAGAGCACAGCTATATGGAACAATAAGTTCTAGCCTTCTCCCGCAACGTTGGGTGACTACAATTCACAATAATCAATTATATGTGTTATAAAGATCTAGAAAAGAGAAAAGTGAAAGCTCCAAACATAAAAAGAAATAATAAGGAGAGGGGATCACTAATTGTTCAATTTTCTCAGTACATGTGTTGAAATATTACAGTCTGACATGTACAATTATTTATTTATCTATTTATTTGGTACCAGGGATTGAACTCACTACCTTGCACTGACCAGGCAGGCACTTGAGCTGCTGAGCTAAATTCCTGGCCAAGATTTTGAGTAAAACTATTATACAGCAATCAAAACCTTATAAAAATGAAAGAGCTAAATCTATACTGTCTAAAATAATTGTGTATGAAATATAAGGAGAAAAAATATGGTTTAAAAAAGAAATATAAAAGTATATTCTATACAAACCCTAATTGTAAGAAGGTGGAAATGGTTATATTAATACCAGACTAATTGGAACTCAGGATAAGAAACATGAAAAATGAGTAAGAACATTTTTGATGATAGAAGAATTGGTGTATTATAACTTATAAATGTGCATTCAACCAGTAGCAAAACTGAAAAGACTGAAAGTCCTCACAATTCTATTTATATTACAAAGGGATTTGTTTTCAGTTCTTGCCTCACATGATGGCAGAGGCTGGCAGGTGTGAGACTTGTTGAGCAGGTAGCAGCTCACAAGTGAACTTCATAATTTTTTTTATTTTTGTGCTTGGGACTTAACCCAGGGTCTTTGCACTAAGGTAGATACTCTGTCATTTATTATTGTTATTTTTATAACTCTTGCTAATTTGCTAAGTTGCCCAAACTGGACTTGAACTTGTCATCTTCCTGTCCTAGCCTCCCAGAGTGCTGGGATTACAGGTGTGTGCCACCACGTCCAGCTATAAGTAAAAGGTTCAAGGTAATGAAGTGTTCCATGTTTCACTTAGAAATGTATTACAAAAGTAAAATGTTGTCAAAGTGCATCTAATTTTCCACTCTAAAAAGGAAATATTATTCAATGAACATAAACGATGATATAATAGTGTTATTTTATAAATTTATATGTACTTATTGTAAAAAGTAAGGGTATAAAATTATATGTTGGAGAAACTTCATTACCCCACTCCACCCAAAATTCCATTCCTTGAAGTAAACAGTAGCTAAAACATTATACCTGCTGACGTGCCATAGCTATTCTTACTGTGTTCTTTGCCAGCCTTCTCTGGGTTCCTCAATGGCAGTGTTGGTTCTGCTGACCTCTCAACAGCTGTGCTCCTCAGGATTCTGTCCTAAATTCTCTCCTTATTGTGCACTATACATTTTTATTGATTGATCTTACATTTATTTATTGCTCCTACACATATTTGCACATCTAGTATCACTGACAAGAGTCTTTTCCTGAACTTTAAAGAGTGGAGTCCCCTGAATGTTCCACAGGAAACACAATGAACTGCCTTCCTGTAGAATTCTGCTATCATTCACTTAGGCCCCTTACAATAAGTAGAAAGTCAATTCAGAATATGATGGATAATGAGTAATAATGAACTTGCAGTTTTAAGGAGAAAAAATATAATAAGTTGGACAAGAGCAAAGCCTGCACTCACTACATGCACCACAACCTCCTTCTAGTAAATGCTTCATTGGCCCAAGAGAAAATGATCTAGTTAATTTCACTTGAAGCAACTTGGCATGTCATCCATATAACATATGGAGGAGGGTAGCAAAGGAAATTTCCTTGAGCTTCTAGGTTCAGCATGGACACCCATTCATCCTGGAGGGTTTCTTTCTTATCACATCATTGCTAAAGTAATTGCTTATTTGAATTCCTGGCTGCAGTCTTCAAATACTAAGCCTAGACTTTGCTTCTACATTCCTGAGAAATATTAAGTAGGAAACTGATGATTGAGAAATGAATACAGATATTCCCTATGTAACAACCTACCTATTTTAACAGCTGTTCAGATTTATAACTAACACTTGCTGTTTGGACCTCACAACCCACCACTCAGACTAATAAGCTATCTTTTTTACATACAGTTCTGTACATTTTGTTTATAGAGCTTCATTGTCTTCATTGTTTATATAGCACTGTAATTTTTACAGATTGTACTGTACTGTACAGTACTATAGTTTTATGTTCTGTTATATATTACAGAACTGTTTGGAAGAGTTATGCAAATAAAAGCAAAGTCATCAAGTTGGAGTTTTCTTTGTCCAGTTCTTCATTCTTACATTGTAATGTACATAACACAACCCACATTTAGTGAACAATTAATGATGTAGTTATAGGACAAGAACTCAGTTGTTAAAGGAGGAGTGACTGATAAAACCATTGGTGACAGGATTCTTACAGTAGCTCATATTATACCTTCACCCTACATGCTTCTCTAAACCTGTTATGTAGATCTGTGTTCCAGTACTGACTTCACGCACTTCTCAGCCTATAATGCACTCATTACTCCATGCCTACACACCAAGAAAAATTCCAAGTTAGGTTTTCAAGTCCCAGACAAAGAATTCTTTCTTATTTAATGAAGATATTTTGAAATTGTTCCCCGTTGTATGGAGTCCTGGCATAACTCACTTCATATTCTTTGATGCTCAATCATTATTATCATATGTTATATTACCTATAAAATATCTTTGCTCTATTTGATTAAATGTCATGTGTGTTATATGGCTCTTATTCCAGAGTTCAGCATAGGATTTCTCATCTTTGACACCCCTGACCTTTTGAATGAGATAATTCTTCATTGTGAGAGGTTTGACTTTGCATTGTTGCATATTTCATAGCATCCCTGCCCTCTACCTCTGAGGAGTGCTCCTCACAATGATCAGAATTGGCTAATCTCTCCCATTGGGAAGAAATCACCCTGCTTGAAAACTATTGATCAAAGCCCTATCTGGGTATATGTAAGCAAATGAAATTAACAATTTTGAAGGTAATATTAATAATTAATATTATTAACAATAATGAATAAGAATTGATTCTTAGGTATGGCAAGGAATGATATAAAAGAATAGAAGATAGTGTATTATCCCATCATTACCCATGAGAAAAAATGAACACAATTGGTAGGCAGTGGACTGAGACAAAAAGGCTATAGTCTTGGACCCATGGGAATACAGTGGTGGCTTCAAGCAGAATACAGAAACACAGATGAGCCACCTCATCTGTTCTGTTTCTCACAGAAGTCCATAGCAGTGAGCATTGGAGTCATGGTTTGAACCTTGGTCTTGATGCTTAATCAAGAAGATTGTGTGTATTCCACATGAACAAGATCAGAACTGGGCAATATGGAACCCTATACAAAATGTGGCAGGAAGGTGCTCTAAAATTTTCCCTACAAAAAAAATAGATCTCACTGGTTCATAAATGTGAACAATGGCTTGATATTTCCCCAATATTGATTGCTGCCCTCCTGGAGACCTGAGAAGAAATAATGAACACACTACTTTAATGGAATAGAAATGAGAAGGAATCTCCTGTCTTCCCATAAATGAATTTGGTCACCAATATTTGAAAGACATGTGTAGAAACAACCACAGAAAGGTTTATATTTAAATAGCTATGGTTTTCAGAGTGGGTCAAATGTATTTCTGCACTGAAATAAAGAACATGTAAGCATCATAATGGAAATGCAGAAATCATAAATAGCAAAGCTCATGCCAACCCAGTAACAATACAAAAGATCAGCAAAGAGGCATGACGGAGTGTTAAAAGTAAAATAGATTCTGAAGAGAAACACTGAATACAGGAATTTTTAGTTTTGTTTTTTTAAAGTCAATGTAACAGATGATGGCAATAGTAACTTTGCAAGCTGCTCAAAAGGTTGGTATCTTTAAAAATGATTCTTTCTTCTCTAGCAAAAAATAATGTTAAAATGAAATTGGGATATTTATTTCCCTTTTTAACACAGCAGGGATCACTTATAGCAAATAAGCCTAGCAATGTTCCAGTGCAGGAACCACTGATGCCGTTAGGAACGGACCATTGTCATTATCTGCATACAATGTGCTCAATGCTCAGGCCATGCCCAGCAGTCTCTGCCCTGCCTTCTGCCTGCAAAAGGCTGTTTATTTTTCCCCATAAAATCTTAAAATAAGTTTTTAAATGAAAGGAAGTGCCTCTGCAATTCTCTTTCTCACCTTAATCTATGCTGACTCCCAATGCAAGGAAAAGAGTAAGACAATAAATGGAAAAGGCAGATGGTGCTTAGGTGCCAGGTATAGAAGAACTTACCAATAAGACAATTATTTTCATTTAGCAACTCCATAGTATCAAAAATTTGTAATATTTTATGTGAAAATAAAAAAAAGGAGGATCCAAATATTTTTTCTTGCATTGACAAATTATGAAAGCAGGCAGCAAACCCAATAAGCAGTTGTATATTTACAAAGCAGGATGCTTAGATTAGAGAGCAGAAGCAAAGGAGCTCTCTGTATCTTCAAGGGTCTCAATCAATGTAGGCTTTCAAGAAGAATGTTTAATTGTTAAAGACTGTATGACAGCCACTTTAAAGCAGAATAGACTCTTATCAACCTGAGAGAAAATTAGGTTTAACAGCACTTGAAGTCAGAGGGGTGAAATCAAGGGCATCAATATGGTTACCCTTGAGGCCGTGAGCAAGTGGACCAATCTCTCCGAGACTTGTTTTTCTTATTTATGATATGTTGCAACCTTAATTCATTTTTCACAGGTTGGTGGTAAAGTTTGGGTGAGATAATTCGCCTTGTGTGGCAAGCAAAGAAGTTGCTATTACAATTACTACAAAGACTTCCAGAAAAACGAATTTTAATTCTGTGCAGGAGAAAATGTAACAAATTAATCAAAAGAATTTCTTACCCATATTAGTATTAGGGATAAACTGTTTTTCTTCTGCCTTCATTTCTGCATTTTCTACATTTTCTATAATGAGCATATATTACTTTATAATCAGTAAAACAGCACCGTTTAAAATAGATTTTAAATTTAAATTTATTGACTGAATTTGGCAGGATAATAAATGTTAATGCAACTCACATCATCAAGTCACTTTTGAATGTACAAATCCCTGATTATACTGTATACTTAAATTGTGCCAAACATGTCCTGGATCATATACAGAAATAGAAAAATATGTTTCCCATCCTCAGGAAGATTAGTCTTGTGAATAAATGTGACCTCCACTCTGTGTACCAAGGAAGTCCTATTTAGACTGCTATATAGATACATAAACATGAAGAAGACACCCAACAGGGCAGTGCATCAAGTTTGAGCCTTAGGTAATATGAGTGCAAATCCTAATTAATATTCAGCAAATGCTGATTGATTGCTTCTATGTTCTGAGCATTTTCTGAACATAGGGAATACAGTGATGTTTGTTCAAATAATGAATATATAGGCTTGAATATGGTTTTTCAGTGTGCTTTTCCTGTTTACTTACCTTTCCAATCAATATACAGATGGTGCAGTATAAAGCAAGAACAGGGCACCTTTCTCAGTTGACTTTTGTCACTAGTATTTGATCATATTTTAAATCTCCATTTTCAAAACAATAATAATGCAATAACAATAATTTTTCCTTAATTCCACATCCCTTCCAGTGACCAACTAATTTTTTCTCCTACTATTTGTTGGCTCCACTACTGGTAAGAATCGCCCATATTCACTGCATTCCTCCCCTCGCATTTTCTTTTGAAACCATTTCAAACAGGCTGTGATCCAGAAACTGCTTTTGTAACAGGGACTCAGATAGCAAATACTAGGCTTTTGTGAAAATGCAAAAATGGTGCTCTTCTACATTGATAAAAAATCTGTGCTTTCCAAGTAACTACAGCAGAATAATTTACAAATTATAGCTAAAAACAGCTGCACTCTCTGAGCAGTTACAGGAGAGTACAGGAAGTGTTTCACCACCACTCGCCCATTCAGATGGTCACCTTCATAAAAGACATAGCTCTTCTTCCTCACAATCACCAGAGGCCTCTGAGAAAGTAAAGGTGAAGGTCAATTCTCAGTCTAACTCTACTTTGCAGTGTCAGCAAGGCAATGCCAACTTTAACACTTACTCTTATTTAAAGCACCTACTTTACAACACACTGTCTTTGTGTTTTTTGCTTTTTGTTTTTTTTTCTTTTTTCTTTTTGCAGCTTCCTTTTGTTTTCCATACCTCTTAAGGCTAAATTGGCTTCATCAGTTAGGTTTGGGTTATGAGATATTCTATGTCTTATTTTAGGTAGATTCCTTAAAAAATCAGTCAAATTTTGTAGGTTTAAAATCAGTCATATATTGATAGTACCCAAATATGCATCTCCAGTCAGGACCCCTCCCATGAACTCCAACCCTACTGTCCAAATGTCTCCAGTGATCTTCTTTGGGATAGCTCAGATAACTCAAACAGCCAAGCCTAAGACTGAGCTCCTAATCATTTTTCACAATACAATCTTTCCATTGTCTAATTATTCCAGTCTGAAGTTATCCAGAATTGCTTCTTCTCTCATACCTCATCATCCATCAGAGTCACTGTTATTATCTTCAACTATTGCAGAAATTCAACAACATCTCACCACCTCTGTCACACGTTTTGTCCAAATCACCACCATCTTCCTTCTTATTTGAATTGCTTCCTAACTGTTGAATCTACTTCTGTTCTCGGTCCCAGTCTATCCCTCTTCCTTATGAGTCAGAGTGGTCCTGTTACATAGTGTCAGATCATATCATCTGTCTATTCGAATCTTTTCACTAGGCTCCTATCTAACCCTAGGAAAAAGCCAATCGGTGATCACAGTCTCACATAAGCTTCCCAGGACACTTGGTCAGCATCACCTCTAACTTCACCTCCAACTCCTGCCCCCCAGCACACACACATGCCTACCCCCAGGAATATTTTTTGCTGTTACTGTCTCCTTTACCCTTTGCTTCCCCCACCAGAAATGTGGTTTTCCTTTTTAGTTTACTGCTTTACTTGCCCAGATGTCATCTTCTCACTGGTCCTTCTCTGGCTATAATTTTAACACTTAAAACTGCAACCCTTTATTTATTCTTCTCTGCCTTATCTTCCAATAATGTAAAACACAATTTGCTTATAACTAGATTATGATAATTAACAGGTGGCCAATAATTGAATACAATATAAGAGAATGAATATCAGGTAGTTGTCAGTTGTGGCACAGCATTTTACTTGATCTCTGTCTGCAAAAAGAAGACTCAGAAAGGGAAGAAAATGGACTGAGCATTTTCCACAGTACATCAGTGACATGGCAGAATACAAGAACTGGGAAACTAAATGCATAGCAATTCCCATTTGTCAAACTTACAAAATTATTATTTTCTAGTTTCCAAATAGCAAAGGAAGCTCAGATGATGTATAAATATCCCTGAAGAGATGCATGAGGCAAGTTATGTAAATCTGAGATATCGAATGAAATTAAGTTAAAAAGTATATGAGGAATTTATGTATATAGGACTACCCTAAAGTTCATTGCTGACATCAATGTCTTATTCTGCAGGCTTTAACTGCTATGTGCAGTCATTTGATCAGTCCAGAAAGTGACATGTGAGCTTGACTCTAAACCCCTGGGTCATTCACCTTGCCAAAGTAGTCTCACACAGCCTCATTTTAGAAGACAGAGCCACACAGTAATAACACCCAGGATTGTGAAGACACTGAATAGAAGACATCAGCCCTACAAAGTAACTTAGTGCAGGTGTAGCCTTTACATAACTAACAGATACACTCAGTTGTCAAAGTCACTGACATGTGTATGTTGGGGGATTGTTTGGCTTTGTTTTGTTTTCGGTACTGGGGATAAAACCCAGGTTTTCACAGTGAACTACATCCCCAGATCTTTTAATTTTTTTTAAGACAGGATCTCACAAAGTTTTTAAGTTGCTGAGGCTGGATTTGAACTTTAAGTACTATCGCTCAACTTTCAGTGAGAAAGTTTTATACAATAAAATGGCTACCAGCTAACCTCTCTGACTAATATAGTCATGAGATAAATGTTAGTGTCAGCCATAGTACAACAGGGATACTGTAAATGGAGAATGGAAGGAAAGGCTACATATCATAAAAGTTAAAAAGCATTATGAGCTCTGATGGCACTCATGATGAAACACATTAATGTGATGCAAAATGGTCTGCTATGATAAAATAAATATGAGAAGAAATGGAAAGACATATATGAAACCATAGTCTAATAGAGTGTGACAAAAAGAGGGCTCCATGGAGGCCATTATACTAAAGGAAAGTTTTGAGTGTGCAAGGTAATCTTGAATGTGTTTGTATATGTGTTCATCAGTGACTTATCGATCCTTCCTCAAACATGTGGGTGATTGATAACATTTATATCCTAACATCATTTGTACTTTACCATAGGTAAAGTCTAGCTTTATTCTAGGTGTTTGAATTTCTTACTCCTTCTCTATGGCTCTTACCCTACAGGAACACCAGAACTTTGGAATGTTCAGCATCACAAGCAAAAACGTAGCAAATGACATGACAAGTGTTACGTCCGGCAATTCCTCTGCCTGGTGACAACATTTCTACATCTCGACTCCCTTTTGCCCACCACAACACGTTTTATATTCTATACCTAAGAGCAAACTCTGTTAGACTCACAAGCAACATTCTGGAGTTCCAACTGCTTTTCTAGGTCTTCAATCATCTACCATTTTGCCGAACTTATTTTATATCTTTTTTTCTTGCTATTGTAGATACTTAGTTTAATTCTTTTTATCAGTATATACACATACTAATTTTTGGATTCCCTAGAGTCAATTTTTTAAGAAGTGTATATTTTACATTTAATCAAAAGTTATAATGTATGTTTATTGATTGTGCTTTAATAATTTTAATGACAATTTAATCTATAATAATTTTTAACATTGATAGTGCCTATGGCAAAGAGGAAGATTAAATTTATAAGCATATTTTGGTTCAGAGAACTGAGACAATAAATGAAAGAATTTCAAGCATAGAATAAAGATGAAATTCTGTGGAGGGAAGTGGAATGGCTGTATGGGTTTTAGGAGAAAAAATTATTTTAAATGAGCATGTTTACAGTAGTATAAGTGGATTCTCCTAAGCTTCAGTTGTTACTATTTGGATGACACAGGGTACACATAGCGAGTAATTTTTCTGTTTTATTTTATAATATCACACTTAATGATCTATCATAATATTTTCAATTAATTAAATTTATATTTAAAATTCAATTATAAATTTAAAAGTGAAATTTGGTACAAGTTAAAATATATATGGGGAAAAATAGCAAAAAATTATTATTCCAAGTTCTGTAGGATGTTCAATGACATTTTTATCAAAACACTTTTTTTTATTTTTTATTTTAAAAAGCAAAACAAAAAAAGATCAAAATGATACAGAATTTCAAAAAATAGTAGGAAATTAACACTACTTAATATATTGCATTTGTTATCTTAGAAGTAGTTACTCAGGTTACAAAATCTAGACACAAAAAATGATCAAACAATCAAACAATGATAGCACAAACTGTTCTTTTTGATGAACTAGTAGAGATTAGTATAGTTATCTGTCTGCATATATATATATATATACATACATTTATACATGTATACCTACATATCTATAATCTTTTCCATTCTTATTTTTCTCCTTTCCCCAATCCCAGGAATTTTTGCACTTCAAAAGAAATCACCAATAGAGTGAAGAGAAAAACCCACAGAACGGGAAAGAGTTTTAGCCAGCTGTCCCTCAGACAAAGGACTTACATCTAGAACACATAAAGAGCTGAAGAACAGACAAAGGACTTACATCTAGAACACATAAAGAGCCCCCAAATTCAAAGAGCCAACCCAAAATTGGGCATCTGAGATGAGCACACTCTTCTCAAATGAAGAAATACAAATGACAAATAAATACATGAAGACATGTTCACCATCACTGGTCATTTGAGAAATGTAGATTAAAAGAACACTGAGATCCAGAAAGAATGGCCAATCAACCAATAATAAATATTGGTGAGGCTGCGGGAAAAAAGGAACACTTCTCTACTGTTGGTGGGAGTGTAGACTGGTGCAACCACTGTGGAAATCAGTGTGGCGATTCCTCAAAAAACTAAAAATATCAAGCCACAGAAATATATGTGCACCTATGTTTATAGCAGCATAATTTGTAATAGCTAAATCTTGGAGACAACCCAAATGCCAATCGACATAGAATGTATAAAAAAGATGTGGTATTTTTATACAATGCAATATTCTCAGCTATAAAATAGAATAATCTTGAGGCTTTTGTAGGTAAACGGAGGCAATTTGAGACCATACTCATAAGCGAAATAAATCAAACTCAAATTTATAATTATCATATTGTCTCCTTAGTATAAAAATAATAAAAATAAAAAACTGAAAGAGTAATAAGATCCAAAATGTACAATAGATACTGTAATAATGAAAGGGAAAGAAAGACCCTAGATGCTATTGAAAATGATATGTTTCATTGCTGCTTTGCAAAGATAATGCAACCTTGTCTTTCTGATTTTAATAGTATCCATTTATCTTTTAAGTGTTTTGATTATGACACACTGATCAGTTTTCTTTGCATTTTATCCCTGTGTTGCATTCACCATGTTTCTTGCATCTGTGGATTGATGTCTTTTAACTATTTTGGAAAATTCTTAGCTACAGCTTTTTAAATATTGCTTCTCTCTCATCCTCTCGATCATCTCTTACTGATACTGCAGTGACACATTTTGAAGCTATTTGTTTGTATTTCTCATAGCCTTTAGATTTCTTTATTGTCCTTTGTATTTGTCCTGCCTCTGTGCTTTAGTTAGGGACTTTACTGACCAATTCTTGAGTTGTATAATTATGGTTTTTGCTTCGTTCAAGCTGATGTTGACCTTAATCTAAAATATTAAATATTTTGTTGTTGAACATGTATTATTTTTATAGTTCCTAATTATTTAATGAAGTACTTTTATGCTTTTTAAAAGTTTCATTTCACATTTTATTAACCTATTTATAACAGTTATGTTATATTCTTTGTCAACTCAATATCTAAATATGTGTCTAGGACCTCTGTTAATGATTATTTTTCCTCAGTTATTGAGCACATCTTTCCCTCTGCACATGGCTTTCAATTTTAATTATTTACTAGATACCATATATATGCTAAGCTAAATCTAAACCAACTTAAGATTTACCCTTTCTATTATTAGGAAGATGAACTGAGGGGCTAATCATAAAACTTTATAAGTAATTAAGTTTAGTCAAAGCTAAACTTTTTGAAATTTGGTAAAAATCATTCAAACTCTGCTTTCAAGTGTCTCCAGGGGATTTTTCACTATTGTTGCATGGTCCTCCCTCTTGTGGTACTTTTCCTCCAAAGCATCAAGTAATTGTGAAAGATTTAGTCTTTATCTCTGTACTACACCCCCGAGGCTATCACAGCATTCTATCCCTCAGAACATATCCTATGGTGAAAACATGTCATGGGTGTAGGTTCCCTCTAGTTTACATGAGTCATGTGGCCATCTAAACCTCTGGTGGTGTCTATTTCTAATTGAATCATTTCCCTATGGCAAACATGCCCTCAGCTCATAACTAGGCATGGCAAATGCCTCCAAGGAAGAAAACACCTAGTGAACTAAGTTCACCAAGAAAAATTTCTCCATATCTAGATTTTTAGTTCACTTCTGTAACTTTCCTTCTGAAGCTCTCTTTTATTTGTAAAAATATAAATTTTATATACATTATGGTTTTTCTTTCCCTGCTTCTTATAATTGAAATTATAGCTTGCCATTACCTATGACATTGAAACTAGTACTAGAAGTCAAATTTTTGTATTGCATTCTTAATTGGTTACATGTATGCATGTGATTTTATTATTGTAAGCTTTGAGTCCATTGATCATATTTTTAAATATTGATTTTCATATTCAAAATATTACAAATCATTGTCAGTTTTGTCTCACCTAATACTTTGTTGATTAGCATATCATTTACATCTTTAATCAATGAATTAACTAGGACTAATTGATTCTGACTAGGACTAATTGCAAATATTTCTAATAAAATATCAGAAAATGTGCTTGAATTGATAACTGTATTGATTAATGTTTTGTAAGGAAACATTCAACCAGATGCTAGATGAATTTTCATCATTTTATTCAAGTAATTCTGCTACCTACAAGAGTGACGGCCCATTCAGGATGAAAGATACTCTCAAATAGATGAATTGTATATGTTTATTCAATTTTCCTAAAGTATCTTAACTACTAACAGTTGTTAAGTTGATAATTTAGATGTTAAAATTTTTGCTCAATAGTTATAACAGCTGTTTTCAAGTGATAACATGTTATTTAGAAATAAAAAATTAAGCTGGGCATGGTGACGCACACCTTTAATCCCAGCACTCGGGAGGCTGATATAAGTGGAGTGTTGTGAGTTAGAGGCCAACTTGGGCTACAACGTGAGCAAGGCCGGCCTGAACTACATAGTGCAACCCTGCCTTGAATAAAAATAGGGCTGGGAGTTTGGCTCAATGGCTTAAGTGCCTGCTGGACAGTTGCAAGGTTGTGAGTTCGATCCCTGGTACCAACAAAAAAAAAAAAAAAAAAAAAAAAAAAGAAAGAAAGAAAGAAAGAAAGAAAGAAAGAAAGAAAGAAAGAAAGAAAAATTATCCAGACTAAGTAGATAAGCATCAATCTTAAATTTGAAAGAGGAAGTTCTGAAGAAAATACAGGTGTCAAAGATGAACCATAAAAGAAACTATAACAAAAGATATCAATACATAAAATGAAAATGTTCTAGAAGTGGTACTTATAAGATGATGGTAAGAATAAAGGCAGTATTCTTCTACATAAATATATTTCCTTTAGTTTTAGTAAGTCAAATACCAATTTTTAATTAAATATCTTTTCCCACTATTGGGACACATCATCTGTGAAGTTACAATCAGAATTTGTTATGGTTCATGCATTGTGCCAATTTAAGAAGTTTAGATGTTTAATGAGGTGCTCAGCAGGGGCCAGGTCCTTACTTTGTAAAAATTCTCATCCTGCACAAAAGGAGAGCACGGAGATGGTGCTAGTGGTAGACCCGCACTGGGGGTGGCAGTCTGCTGACAACATAAAGGAGGAAAAGAGGCTTGCCCCAACATTTTGCTCTTGCTACTTTTGTTGTTTTCCATTGCCTTGAAGTGTTACCCCTGTTCCATGATCCTCCTTTGGAGCCAATCAGTTATGGACTGAAGCCTCCACAAACTGTGAGCTAAATAAACCTTTCCTTCCTTAATTTTGGGTGTCAGGTGTTTTGTCCTAGCAATGAGAGAAAAGTAACTATGACAATTTCTAAAAAGAGAAATGTATTTAAATAAATATATTACAAACTTTCCTTTATAAATGTTAATTTTTATTCAGGAAAAATTGTTTTTATTATATAGACATGGAGGCACAGAAATACACATATGCACACCAAAAAGCAGGCATTGTAGTGGGATAGAAAATATATTCCTTACAGTAAAAAAAAATGAAAGCATATCACAATGTTCATGGGCAAAACATAGCAATCTATTCATAGCAAAACAAACAAACAAACAAAAAACATGGTACCTGGTATTGGATCTACTCAAAAAAACAGATTAGATGTTAGTACGAATAACTAATTTGTTGCAACTGTGTAGGCAATCTCTGCACTTACTAATTCACTTGTTGATGAATATGCACACATACACATCTGTGGCCACGGGATGACAAGGCAGAGGCACTGCTATATCTGCATCCTAACTGGGTTCTGCAAGAGTTATATTTCTCACATAAGTAAATTTGGGCATGGCTCCCAATAGCATATGCTTTTGGAGATCTTTTTAAGACTCTGACTGTAAATCTACATCCCATTTTTAAATTGACTCCTTTGAATCTGACAATATGAATTGCTATGGCATGTTCCTGCATGGCTTTGTTTCACTTTTGATCCAACTTGGATTTATTGACTGGTTCTAGATCAATTCCTCAGTTTAGATCCAAGTCTCTTAAAAAGGCACTATTTATCAAACTGTTCCCATTGATCCATAGAGAGACCATGTAGGTGAAATGCTACCCTCATGCGCTACTGATATTTCCTCCTTTGTAGAGATGTCAACATATACTGAGATATTAGGTATAATTTCTAAGGTTGTGACTAACTGTATTCATACTATAGGCAACAAAGGAGGTTTAGAATAAGACTGAAGAAGCCCAATTTTCTATTAAATAGATATAGTTTAAAACCTGTATTCCAGTAGTTAGAATAGATTGGTAAAGACAAAGCCAGGCAGGTGAAGTTCATTCAGGAACAAACTATATGATGGAGCAGTGAGAGAAGAGGTAGAATATATTGGCTTCTGATATCTAAACAGACTGTGGACCAGAACAGAATTTTAGAATCATACACATAGCCATGTAATGATTCAGGTGGTCAAACTTGGGTTTAGTTTTGACAGGTAATTCTCTTATAATTGTGAATCCTCTTTGATTAATTAATTAGTTACTTAATTAATTTTATGGTACTGGAGATTGAACTACAGAGTGCTGATTTATATCCCTAGCTTTTTCATTATGTTATTTTGAGATATTTTCTAACTTGCCCAGGCTGACTTTAAACTGGTGATCCTCCTGTCTCAGCTTCCAAGTAGCAGGAATTGAAGACATGGGCCATGCGTGGAATCAGTATGGGTCTTTAAAGGAAAGGTCTGCAACTAAAGATAGTCTAAAAATTATTAAAAGGCCATTGAACAAGAGCCAAGTAGTTATCATTCAAGTTAGAATTATAACTCAAACAAACAGGAAGCATGCCTTTATAACAAAACTTAAAAAATACTAGACCAGATCTCCCTTACAACTGCCTCTGCCTAAAACCCAGACTGTACCAAAAACATCTGCATAGACCATCAACTGTACTACTGAAAGGTCAAAGTATGCTATTCTTGAGCTGGTAAGGTAGATGGTAGCAGAAAGAGAAAGGGGGCATTGGAATAGAAAAGGGCAGTAATTGGAAGGCTTGCTTCCCACATGCAGCCAGTACAGGCAGAGAGAACCAGCCAGATCTAGCTCTGCCAGCCAGCCACTGCCATCAGAAGGCTGCTTCCTGAATTCACCCATTGGGAGCAGGGATATGCAGCGAGGTAAGCCCTGTACACACACAGGACACACACTGGAGGCCCTTGCTTCCCCCAGGCAGCTATAACCTACCAGGAGAATCAGACAAACATGTGGTGTCCCTGCCACCACATGGGAGTTCAGGGGTAGGCATGCAGGCTGAGAGAAGCAACCCCGCCACCAAACAACCCTGGCCAATGGGGAAGCCCCTGTGTAGTTGCACAGATCTGGAGAAACCCATTCCATGCCCTGCTACCTTCCTGAAAACCTGTGGCCAGAGGAACCCAAGGGCCTGTTCCATTCCCCTACACTGGAGAGGGACAATGAACATAGAAAGCACCTGAGAACTCATAACAAGGTTTTTGAGAGGAACCCAGGAAAATGTCAAGATGAAGGAGCAAAAGGCAATCTCAGACCTCCAGCCCACACAGAACAAGTCTGGGAGATACAGACATGGCAGAAAATGGAAGTCACACAACTGAAATCTCCAAGAGGATAGCAGCTGGAATAAAGAAATGACTTCATGAAATTGTAACAGTAATCAAATCAGAAACAATGTCTCTGGTAAAAGAATAAATCACAAACATAATGAAAGAATTGCTCAGCATATATAAAGAAGACATAGATAAAATAGAGGAGCATAGGAATATAATGAAAACCTTGAGTGAACAATATAGAAAGGAATTCCAATGCATGAAACACATTCAAAGAGATATCTAGGAAATGAAAAAGTCAACTGAAAGCTGGCAAAACCACTTGAAAGAGACTGAAGATACACTTTCAGACCTTGAAGACAGGATCACAGCTAGCAATTGTGAAAGGAAAGATCTCTTAAAAATAACAAAGAACAAGGAAATAACAATTCAGCAGCTGCAAGATGACACAAAGAGAAATAATTTAAGAGTGACAGGTATCAGTAAATGATATAAAAAGGCTATTTACAGAAGTAATAGCAGAAAACTTCCCAAATATGGGAAAGCGATCTGGCATACAGAGAAGTGAGGCATATAGATCTTCAACTAGCCATAACCAGAATAAATCTATACCCAGACATATAATAAACAAAATCCGAGAAATTCAGCACAAAAACAGAGTATTAGAAGGTTTTAAAGAAAAGAAATGGATCACCTCTAAAGGAAAACCAGTCAGAATCATGGCAGACTTGTCAACACAACCATGAAGTAAAGAAGAGTGTGGAGTAAAGTGTTTCCAATCCTGAAAGAAAACAACTTCCAACCCAAATTGATGTACCATGTAAAACTATCTTTCAAAATTGATGGAAAAATAAGATATTTCCATGACAAAGAATAACTGAAGGAGTTCGTGACCACCAAATCAACCCTACAGAGTGTGCTGAAGGATATTCTATACATAGATAAAGATGACAAGGGATCCAGGAACAGCAGCAGAGGACGATCGCCAAACAGAATTGGCAATTGAATGAAGGAGGAAAGTGGAGGACCAACAGCAGGAAGATAGCATGGCAGAGACAAAACATGTACGTCAGTTGTGACCATTAATATAGATGGCCTCAATTTACAATAAAAAAACACAAGGAGAGTGGATCAAGTAACAAGATCCATTAATATACTGTCTACAAGAAACACATTTAACTCAAAAGTAAATTCATAGACTGAAAATCAAGAGAGCGAAAACAATTGTTCCATGCAACAGGAGGCCAGAAAAAAGCAAGGGTAACTTGTCCATCAATCACAGAATGGATAAGAAAGATATGATATTTTCATACAATGAAAAGTTACCCAGCTACAAAATAGGATAATCTCAAGACTCTTTTAAGTAGATGCATGCAACTGGAGATCATGTTAATTGGCAAAATGGTTTGAACTCATGCAGGTGAACCCTAGCATAAAAAACAAGGAGAGTTAGTGGGATCCAAGAAGCAAAATAGATATTATAAAAGTTATAGGGGAGGAAACACCTAGCAGGGGAAGGTGGTAATCACTGTTAATTTCTTATTCTTCTTGTCTTAAACTCTTGTATCATTTTCTTAATTTTGTTAGGTTTGGTTTTGTTCTGTCTTGTTTTGTTAGATTTTACTGTGTCTGATGGTATGGGCAGCCATTTTGAACATAATGGGACATTTTTATGGTAACCATTGTTGGTTTCCTGTTATCTTGTTTTGAAGTCCTATAATGCTTTCATTCTTTTGTTCTATTGGTTTTATTCTGTTTTGTTTTGTTTGATCTTATTATGTGTGAAGTATAAACAGTTATTTTGAAGAAAAAAAGACATTATAGTAGCCATTGTAGATTTCCTATCATCTTGTTTTGAAGTTCTATAATGCTTTTGTTCTTTTGTTTTGATTCATTTTATTCTGATGTCTTTGATTTTATTACGTTTGCTAGTATGGACAACTGTTTTGAAGCAAACAAGATATTATAGTAACCATTATTCATTTCCTGTAACCTGGTTTTGAAGTCCTGTAATGCTTTCAGTCTTTTGTTTTGATTGGTTTTATTCTGTTTTCTATTACTTGATTTCATTATGTGAAGGCATGTGCAGCTATTTTGAAGAAAACAGGAGACATTATGGTAGCCACTGTTGATTTCCTGTTGTCTTGTTTTAAAGTCCTGTGTTGCTTGCAGTGTTCTGTTCTGATTTGCTTTGTTCTGTTCTGTTTTGTTTTATTCTCTTTAAAATAAAAAAAATTAAAAATGAAAAGGGCAATAATTTAAACTTTAAAGACCCAAAGAGAAATCATTTTTCTGAAATGAATTACTAAGAAGTTGGGTAGGTAGGAGAAAGTAATTTGAGTGTTAGTTCATGATTAGGAGGTGAAGGAGGAAAGAGTTTGTTAAAGCAACTAGTCTCAACAATTGCTCTAGGAACAAGCAATGCTGAAGAGCACAAAAACTAGATCCAATATTACCTCCTTTATTGTGTTATGCACACCACTTAGCTGCTGTGATCACTGCTGTGATCATGTAGTGAATGCAAAAGGAGGCTGGGAACTGAACTAATTAATAAGTCAAAGATCAATACAGATTAAGGTGATAGTCTGTGCAAATTGGAGGCTGATAACTTATGAGAACAGAAAGAACAGATGTTGACATCTTAGAAGAGAGTGGCATTCACTCTTGATATTGTGGATTCCCCCAGGAACCCTGTGCTAACATGAAGAATGCTCAGATCCATAGGCATTCCCAGCTTTTCAAATGAAGAGATAATATGTTGGCCTGTATCATGCCTCGTTTCAAATATTAATATCTTCCAAGAGATTAATGAAAGGTAAATAAATGTAAAATGTTAATTTATCAAATTCATAGTTTATTTTCATTTATGTATTTTTTCCTTAACTATGAAGACCAATATATAACTACTATTAGATTCTGTTCTATAAAAATGTTTGCAATTAGAAAATATTCCTTATAATCACACAGGCTGAGAATGAAAAGTCAGATGCAATATCACTCAAAAGAGGAGCAGCTAGAATTTGGACTCAGTGGAGGGGGAGAGGTGGTGAAGGCAGAGTGACGCAGTGGGGGAAACTCAGGCTTTGTTGTTAGTTCAAATCTCTTCTACTCTAGTCCCGGGCTGTGAGAATCTTGGGCAAATTACTTTTCTTTAGTTTCTTTGTCAATCACCAAAAGGGGTAGCATTGAAGGATTCATGAGAATGTATGAGAAGATGTTAGTACTGGACATGTCACTTGCTTTGTCCAATAGAACGTGGGTAGAAGTTCCAAAGTGCTAGGTACAAGTCAAGACCTTTGTCTCCCTGTGAGCCCCCATGAGAAGAGCAGGCCCCTATTGCTGCTGTTCCAAAAAGAACATGAAGCCATATGAAACAAGTTTAGAGATCAACCTGAAACCTGCATCTAAGCCAGCAATACAAAATATGAAGACACCCCCACCAACCTACAGACACATGAGGAAAAAAGTACTTGTTTCTGTAAGTCATGAAGTTACAGTGTGCTTGTTATGCATTATTATGGTGATCAAATATGACTGGTACAGAAAGATGTCCTACAAATTGATATTTAGGCAGAGAATCCAAACCTATTCTTTTTCATACATTTTAGCTATACTCAAATCCCCAATCCCCTCTCTTTCCATCAGTCCATCTTCATGTCCCTATTGACAAATCTTTGTTTTCATTTTATAATTTTTGTAATATTTTTTCCTTTTCCTTCCTTCCTTTTCCCCTTCCTCTACCCTAGTTCTATTTTTTTTTGTACCAGGAATTGAACTCTGGACATTGCACTTTCTAAGCAGGCACTGTTCCACAGAGCAATATCCCAAGCACCACTCCTTTCCTTTTGAACAATTCCTTCCCATTTCACAGTATCTATTGTACATTTTGGTCCTTATTTTCCCTTTCAGTTTTTTACACTAGGGAGACAGTGTGATGTTTACACATGCCTGATTTATTTCACTTAAGTGTATGGTCTCAGATTGCATCCATTTACCTAGAGATGCCTCAAACTTATCCTTTTTTATGGCAGGCTAGTACTCCATTTAAAAATATGCATCTTCTTTATCTGTTTCTCTGTTGATGGGCATTTGGATTGTTTCCAAGATTTACTACTACAAATTGCTCTGCTATAAACATGGGTGTGCCTACATCCCTGTGGTATGATATTTTTAGTTCTTCCAGGAAGGTGCCCAGAAGGGGAATAGCAAGGTCAAATAGTTCTCTAATCCTAGTTTTTGAGGAATCTCCACACTGATTTCCCCAGTGGTTGCATCAGTCTACACTTCCACCAACAGTGGGGAACGGTTCCTTAGATTTTTGAGACAAGATTTCACTATGTAGTTCAAACTGACCTTGAACTCACTATGTAGCATAAACTGGCCTTGAACTCACAGTGATCCTCCTGCCTCAGCCTCCCAAGTGCTGGGATTACAAGCAAGGGTCATCATGCCAACAAACTGAATGCTTTTAAAGTTACAGCTTCATATAAATGATACAAAAATAATTATATGTATGTATCTTGTAGTATTTAAATTTATTTCAATTTTCTTGTCTTATTGTGGTCAACATAATGAGTACAAGGTCTTGCTGACAAGAGTATGAACAGCAGTATAACTGCAACTAAGATGAGATAACGATATAAATAAATATTATGGAGAAAATAAACATTATATAGAACTAAATGCAAAATGATTACCAATATCAGAGAAGTACTCTATACCATTAAAGACTAAAAAAGAAATTTAAAAACATTTTTGTGATATATCATTAAGAGATCTGGCAGAGAGTCATACTGCCTCCCAAAACATCCATATGGGGCAAACTGCTTGTTCCCTTAGCACATGGAATGTGGTCTCTGATAAAACTTTTCAGTAGAAGCTACCTCCTTCTTTAGGGCAAGGGGAAATCAAGATGAGCCTGAAAAATACTGTTTTTGAGAAAAAGGATGATTTTAAAATGCCTCCAATAGTGCTGAAAATGCCAAAAAAGTGTTTAATAGGGTTTGCACTAATTATAATGTGAACATCGAAAGAAAAATAAAAGTTTGAGTTGACCAGAACAAGCTGTGATTGGAAAAAGCCATCAGTCTACAATGACACTAAAAATAAAAAAAAAAAAAACAGAAAGATAGATGTAGTAAGAAATATTTAATTTATATAAATTTAGTGAGAGGAGTATTGGTTTATATAAGTATTCTGTTTATTCTACTCAATACATTCTTTTTATCCTGTACAGTAGATACATGTTTATAGAGAGTAGACACATATTTTCCCTGCCACTCTAAGTAAAAGAAACAGAGAAAATTTAAAATATGCTAAATAACACAAGTTTTTTTTTTTGGGGGGGGAGTACAACACAAAAATATTTTAAAAGACGTGGCCTCTATGAAAAAAATTTATATAACTGCTGAAGAATATTTAAAGATGAACAAATGCAAAATATGTCAGATTTATTTGATAGGAAGACTTGTATCATTATTATCAATGCAGTCTATAAATATGTCACAATCCCAGTGATAATATAGATTTTTTGATCATATAGTCTAAATCTAAAATCCACTAAGGAATTCCTTTTAAAAAAAAAGAATAATGTTGGAAATACATTGCTGGCACATATTAAAGCAAACTGTAAAACTGTAAGTTTAAAAGTTTCAAAAGTGCTAGAAAAGAATGCTAACCATAAAGAGACCTCTTAAATGACCTTGTTGCAAAATTGTGAGAAAAGTTGTTTATGAATTTTATTTCACAAAAAAAATGGTTTAGAATATTACAAAATTTAATCCCAAGTACACATTACTTTTAAATGAAGAACATTTTAAAAATTTAACCTGATACTATAAAAAATAAAAATCTCATAACACTTCTTATAAAGTTAAGAAAATCCATTTTTCCTTGAACTTCTATACTATTAATTTTTTAATGAGCAATGATTTTCCAATTGTTATTTTCATTTTGCTTTTGGCTTGAGATGAAACAAGTTGACTTTTCTAATTTAATTCATTAATATTGTGAATAATAGTTCTAGACTTCCTTTCCTAAAACATTCTTTGATTTCTGAAATAATTGCTGTGTGATCATTGGTAGTTTGTGAGGATTTTTTCCAGAACTGCTACATCTATCATCATGCGTGGTTTGGTTTATGATGTTCAATTTTTATACTATGCTTGGTTTAGTAAACATTTATAGTGCCCTAACAAGATAAGTAGCAAAATATCTCCTTTTTTTTATTCCTGATGAGTGTTTATATGATATCATTGATCTATATTATATATTTGTTGACCTATATTAAAAGAATGACCTATCCATTATTTTAATAAAAAATACCATTATTCCTATCTGGATTTCATTCATGCTTTGCAAGAAAATTTAACTTTTACTTGGACCTAATAGTGTTGGGGACTATTTTGATTTTCTATTTTATCTTGAGTGAATTTTAGAAAATATATGTTTCTGTGTAATTGTCAATCTCATCAAGTTTTTTATTCTTCCTTAACTGTTGTATAACAAACCACTTCAAAATCTACTGGATTAAAGCAACACAATAATTCATTCTGCCCACTAATCTGCAGTTTAGGTAGAGCTTAGTAGACTGTGTTGTGCCTGTTCCACAGGCATGAACTGGGGCTGTTATGATACAGAATGATCTGCTTCCAGGATGATGCACTAGCAAGGTTGGTAAGCTCTCTGCTCGTTCTGAGCCTGCACTGTTGGACAGAAGCCTCAGTTACTCTCCATATGGGCATCTCTATGAAATTGCCTGGATTAAATAAAGCACGGTGGATTAATTCCAAGCAAAAGTATTCCAAGAAACAGGAAATGGAAGCTGCCAGTCTCCTAAGTCCAAGTCCAAAGGAGAAAACCCATTATTTTTCTATATTCTATTGGTGAAATCATTATGGAGCCCTCTAGAATTAAGGACAAGTGTCATAGATGTCTTGATTATGGATGTCAAGACTCTAAGTCAGTTACAACAACTTATTTGTGTAAAATTACTCATTAATTTGTATTATCCTTTAAAAGTTATCTTGTCTGTAGAACATTCCCATTTTCATTCCTACTTGTTTTTCTTGTTTCTTCCCATTTTTACTTCAGTCTTCCCTGATAATTTTTATTTTACACCCTTTTCAAATAATCTCATCAAATTGTAGTTCATATGATTATCTATCACAGGTGTACTATTTTATTAAACTATATTTTTTCATTGTTTTATTTCATGTATTATTTCCTTTGTTTGTTCTTTTACTGCAAGCATTTAAATTGATATTTTTTCCCTTTTTTGTAACTGCAGAGAAGAGAGACCATAGTAGGCCTAATGTTTCCACCATTAGTTAGTAACAATAATTCATTATGCCTAAATTGTGCAAATAATAGCGCTTATTCTGAGCCCTTGGTTTTATTATGGGAGTCTGAAATGTGGATACTTACCAAGCATTGTGTACCTTTAATCAGTCCCCCAAATTAACCTCAGCCAAGATTTTGTATACATTGTTAAGTGTCTATGCTGGGTAAATTAAACATGCACTGTGTTGCTGCACTGAGAAAGAACTCTTGGGATACTTGTTCCTGACTTCCTCCAAAATTCACTCCTTGTGCTTTTTCCCTTTGCTGATTTTGCTTGAGATCCATCCTTTTACTACAATTAATCATAGTCATAAGCATACCTTTATGCTGAGCCCTGTGAGTTCTCCTAGCAAATGATTAAACAAAAAAGTAATCTTGGCACCTTTCAATACCATAACTCTTCAGTTCAGTCCTACGTATTTTGATGTGCAGTTTATACATAATGACTCATTACTTTCTAATTCCCATTATGGTTTTTCGTGGACCTAGTAGAAAGATTTTTAAATACCTAGTTTTATTCTTTTTTTGGATTTTTTATTATGAATATCTAACCTAGTTATATTGTTGTCAGGGAGCCGATATATAACATCTTCTTGATATTTTTAAGATTTGCTACAGGCCCGATGTATCTTCAGTTTTTATACTTAATTCAGATCTTTTTGAAAAAAGTGCTATCAAATCATTAGTTGAACATGTTTATATGTGCAAATTACAAACTATGGATTTCAAGAAAGGCAAATTACTCAAAGAAATCTTCTTGCTAAATCACCTACAAAAAAACTGACTGTCTTAGAACTTGCTAAGAATTTCAGCAAGGAAAATTTTAATATAGGGAATTAGCTATCTCCTAAACAATTAGAAGACCTGAGAAATCAAAGATCATGGACAATCATTACTAGTTTTAGGAAGTCAGGACACTGTGGAAATGACTTTCAATTATCAAGATGATTTCATCTCTCTGAAACCTTGAGGTCTAGAAAACCCACAGAAGGCCCAGATTCCTCTTCTGTCTGCCACAGTCCCACTCACACATCTGTCATCGGAGCAGTAAGGATTTTGGCACTCCTGTCTTCAAAGTGTCAGACAGTGAGACCGTTGCTCACAGTAGAATCTAAACCAGAAAGCTAAGGCAAGGAATTTTAGGAAATATCCTTGCTATACTTTCTGTTTTTGAAAACCAATAGTAAACACTGTGTCAGGTCTCCAAACTAGACCCCCACCCAACTAGGAGAGAAAAAACTCCCCAAGCAGATCTGTTATTGACACCTAGGGGAGCACAGCTTTCAACAGGAAGCCAGCAGCTTCCTCATGCAGCTCAAACGGCTTGGAGTTGCCCAAACAGAGCTCAACCTGCAGAGAGCTGATTCCATGAAAAGCCACAAGATACATGCTGTGCGTGCCAGCACCTCTTGTACTCAACATTGCCTTGTCTGTCACCTAGCCTTAGACTCCCTACTCAGAGACTCAAAATTTTGCACCTCCTTGGCAATACCTCCCTCCCCTGTCTAAACTCCCCTATAAAAACATGCCCTCACCCCTTTCTCAGGGCCAACGGTCTTTTCACCCTTGGCCCTGCCACACCCAGTCTGCAATAAAGTCCTGGCAGGTTGCTTGAACTCTGCCTGTCTTGGTGGTCTCTTTGTGCCTTGGTTTGCCTAACACACTGAAAGTGATGAATGTCAGCACAGCCCACCAGTTAAAAAAAAGAATAATCTGAGCTGAAACTGCAGCATTCTGAGATAGGAGAAACTGTTTGGATAGCCTGAACTGTAGCTATGTGTCTTAGACTAGGAAGAGACACAGTTACTGTTGGGGTGTGAAATCCCCCAACAGAATGCCTGCAGGGTCTCTCGGCTATGTTGCAACATGAGGTGGGCATAGATAAGATTCCTTCCACCCAACCCTGGGGCAGCCAGACTTATTGTGAATCCTGAGCTTTGGGTCTAACTCACTGTGAATCCTAGACTTCTATTGGCTCTTACTATGTTACCGTGAGTGATAAAGTTGCTTTACTTAAAGAAAAAGTAAGATATAGAAGAGAGAGCTAGCCCTTACCACAGGTTCATTCAGAGCTATGGAAATGCATAAGACTTAGAGTTCTGGGTTCAGCAGACCTTTGTCAAGTTTGCATAGGATTCAGTATCAGCAGATCTCACTTCCTAAAATCCAATTTATTAATTTATAGGTCAAATAATCTGTACTTTTACTGTTTCTGATTGCTCCACTCATCAACTAATGGGAGAGAAATGTTACAATCTTTCAATATAATGTAGATTTATTATTTTCTTGTAACTTTTTTAACTTTACAAATTTAAAAACCACCAGATACATATAGTAAATGGCTATTGGATCAATGATATTTGACTGTATTATTTGTTTCATTTAGTCTTTGTTTTTGCCCTACAGTCTACTAGATTTGAGACTGACACAGGCACACAGGCTTCCTTCAAATGTTATTTGTCTAACATCTCTTCCTTTATCTTATAACTTTCCATCTTTCTTTCTTGTTGTATTTTAGGTTGATGTCCTATAAATCAGACATATCAGACTTTGTATTTTTCTTCTAAAATTCTGATCATTTACTAGGAAATGTTGTGTATTTACAGTTATTTATTTACCAGGTTATTTACTTCGATGAATTTATTTGTCTTACTTTTTCTATTTCTTTTTGTCTCATTTTTTGTATTTTAGATCAATTGAGGCTTTTTGTTTTTTTGTTTTTTTGGGTTTTTTTGGTTGTCTTTAAAATATTTCTGTACTATTATAGAAGTTACTCTGCTTCTCTTTGGGGGGATTTATCTTGATATTTTCACATGCGAGCTCTAAGGTTTTCAGTTCTAAAAAATACATTACCCCCTCACGAATACTGCAGTCAGATAATACACTTACTGTATGATTTTAAAATTTATGTGCTATTTTTTCTTTATAAATTAAATGCTATTTTTTCTAGTCACTTAATTATATCTTTTCTAATTCCTCAAATTAGATCTTACTGTTCTTTACATTTCACATTGATCTGGACTACCCATTTCTTTTCAGGCTCCAAAAAAATGATGAAATAAATAGCACATCTCCTACATATCAGGTTTCTGAAATAAGAAAGATTTAAGGATATGGAAGGCAAATATTTGGCCAGTATTTGAAATCATGGCTTAAATCTGGGGAAAACTGGGCTTCATGATACTGAACTCCATCATGAGACAAGTTGACCTATAGACAGCCGAGAATGTGCTATCTCTGCAGGTATAAGGAGCTCCTGTAAGATGTGGATAAGGGACAGATTGGGTCATGTGCTTCCTGCAAAGATTTAGGCATCTGGTCATAATCATTCTACAAAATCATACTTCAGTACAAACACTTCAGTTTTATGTTAAGTTCATTATAATACTAAACTTTAAAATCAATGTCGAGATGTTCTATGTTCTTTTTTCAAGGATTTGAAGTACTTAATAAAGTTGTAAATTTGACCATATTTTCTGATCTTGAAGAGATACTTGAGAAAAGTTGGCAGACAAGGTTTTGTAATTTATAATTTATAAATTTTGGTGTATTCATCATACAAGTACTGTTAAGTTTTAGATATGACTTATTAACTGTATTTATAAATATGACAAATGTAGGATTAAATGAAGTAATAATATCAGCAAGCAATTTTCATATATAAAATCCCCTAGAATATTTAAAGAACCTGACAGCAAGTATATTTGCCAAGCATGCCAAATAGCATTATGCAACATTGACAAGAACAGCACACTGACAGCAACAGTACTGCTTCTATGCATGTCTTTAATGGAAGGGCATTGTAGTCTTATCTTAGAAATACTTTCATGTTTGTTCATTTGTTTGGTAAATTATCATGTTTAGTGTAGTTTATAAGAAGTTTCATTTCAAAGTAAATTTATATAGAGCTTATTTCAGAGCTTTCTGCAGAATCTTACTGAATGCCCTTTTATCTATTTAAATTATCACCAGATCTTTCTCTTCTAACTTGTGTATGTAATTAATCTTCTTGACAGGCTTCTTGATATTGAATTATCTATGAATTACTCAAATTATCCTTACTTGCTCATACTGCATTTTGTGTTGCTATACTGGTGAATTTTATTTAATTATATAACATTGAGAATTTTCTTGATATGCAAAAAAATCTGCTTATACATTTTTGTGCTGTCTTTAAGAGATTTTGAATTATGATTCTTGTAAGGTCACAATAAAAATGTGGAATTTTTTTATTTGGTTAACAACAGAAATAGCCACTATTTAATGACTCATAGATTTTAGCTGTGAATTCTTCTTGGTGTTTGTCTTGATATTTAATTTCCTTTAAAACTTAATCTTTAATTATCTTTCAAATCTCTTCTGTGGTAATTGATCTTTCACATTTTCTTCTTGAATCAATCTGAGTACATTTCTTCTAGTTTTTCAAACCCTGTGCTATTGAATTGAATGCAGGATTTTTCTAATCCATATCATCTCTTTTACACCTACAACTATTTTCATACTTTCCAAGTTTTATATATTTATTGTGTATCTACTTCATAGTTTTGATAATTAAATATTTAAAGGCTTTATTTACTCAATTCATTTATTTCCAGTCATTTTTCTTAAATTATACTAACATTTAACATTATAAATTTTCCTCTAATTAAGCTTTTGATATGTCTTGGAATCTGTAAATTTATCACAGTATATTTCATTTCACTTGTGTGTAAATGGTTCAAAATTTTAATTTTGACTTCTTCTAATCAAAGGCTGTATTTCATACACTTAATTTTGAGGAATCAAACTCATATTTTTATTTTTCTAATTTTAATTTTGGTAGACTTATCAAAAATATAGTCTGCCATGTCACTCCTCTTTTATAATGTGCTTAGATTTTCTTTGTGCAAAATACACAGTAGACTGTTGTATATGTTCTATGGGCATAAAATACAATTATATTCTCCTCTTTAAAGGATATTAAGATGTAGGAATATTTATAAAACAGTCTTGATATTTGGGTTATTTAATTATGTTCTTACTCTTTTTTAGTACATTTGTACTGTTTTCTGAAAGATTTCAATTAAAGTACTCTACTAAAAAGGTATATTAATCAGCTTCCTTTTTATACCTTTCAACCTATATATTTAGATGTTCTGTTAATTGGTCCTGAAAGATTTATGACTATCATATCCTTCTGACAAATTGTAGCTCTAGGGATCATAAAACCTCTTTTTTCCTGTTGTCTTTTTATTCTTCGTTTTTACCCTGGCTAATATTCATACTAAATTCCTATCTTCTTTTTTTTGCATTTCTTAGTATCTTTCAGCCCAGTCCATTATGTTTCAACCTGTCTTGATGGTTCCTGTGAACCATACATAACTGGATTTAGACTTGTAACATGATGCCAGTGTTCCTCTTTTCACAGTTGAATCTGTTTTTCATATTTAGTGTGCCACTAATGTGCTTTCTTTTATTCCTTGCATCTTAATTGATATTTATTTTTTCTCTTTTTTTTAACATGTATATCTAACCCTCCTTTTGCTTAACAATACTTATGCTTTACATTTTTTTCTTTTCTCTGCTGTTTATTTTCAAATTCTCACATTCAAACACATATTTTCTATTATTAATAATGTACTATTTATTTATTCTCACAAAAATTTTCAGTTTCCTTCCATTTCCAAACTTCATGGCATAGGATGAACCTTCAGAACACCTTCATTTTACTAGCCATTTCCTCTCATATCCTAGGTTACACTAACATAGTTCCATACTTTAATTCAACTCTTCCCTTTTTGTATGTCTTTGTACTTTAATAAACATTTTTTCTCACATAAACATATCTCATCATTTATTATTATTAATTTTGAGAGAGAACAAGCAAGAGAAGCTCTGTATACTTTGAATTTCTGCAATCTTGAAGAGATTGACTTGATTCATGAGGTGCTTAGTGAGACTGTTTCATCAGAGTTTAAATGTGTGGGGGGTGGGGCCAGGAGTTTGGCTCACTGGCTTAAGCGCCTGTCTGGCATGTGCTAGGTTGTGAGTTCGATCCCCGGTGCCACAAAAACGAAACAAAACAAAACAAAAAAAAGTGTGTCTGTGGGAATATTCTCTATTCACAAATGCTTGTCTTTCATCCTAGCGGCAGAATATGTTAATATGGCAGCACTCGGGAGGCTGAGGTAGGCGGAGCGTTGTGAGTTCGAGGCCGGCTTGGGCTACAACGCGGCGCAAGCCGACCTGAGCTACATAGTGCGACCCTGCCTCAAAAAAACCAGGGCCGGGAGTTTGGCTTAAGCGCCTGCCCTGGCAGGCGCAAGGCTGTGAGTTCACTCCCCGGTGCCACAAAAAAAGAAAAAAAAAAAAAATATGGCATATAATTCTTAAATTATAGCCCATTGATCCATTTTCATAATATAATTTTATCTTTTTGCTGAAATTCAGTGTTGAAGATGAGAGAAGTTTAAGGAAGTGAATGCTAATTTTTTTCTTTCTAAGTTACCAATACTTTTTGAAACTTGTAGGATTTTCTCTTTAGTCTATTTTATTGTTTTTATAAATTTTTAATTTTGATTTTACTAGTTCATGTTTAAATACATGAATTTTACAGCTTGTTTCCTCTTAATTTATTTAATTTTTTTAGAGTTTCAGAGTTTGGAGTAATTCTTATTTTCAATTTTCAAATTAGGGATGCTGAACATATAAGTTTTTCAAAATTTTGCCTAAAAATTCTTCCAGATAACTTACCAAATTGTCAGTTCAAGGCAAGTAACACTGAGATTTAGAAGATATTTTGACATATTAGCATTAGAAAAAATTTTAGCTCATTCTAAGGTTTCAATATCAGTGCCCCATATCCTGAGGAACTGGAGTACTAGGGAAATTACTAAGAAATGAATTTATACAAAATGCATATGATTATTAAAAATCACTAATAAAAACTGGAGTAAATGTATATTGAAAATTTAGCAAAAGTCCTGTCATTCTTATAAAATATAAAATCCAAAATTAGGCAAGAAAGAAACTTGACTTTTCTTTGTCTGTAGAGAATGGGCCAACACTCCTAATTACTATCCTCCTTGAAGAAAAATGATGAAAAAGCACTCAAATACCTAGGTGTGCTGGCATCTATTAAACTGGCCATGACTTCTAAACTAAAATTGTTCTCTAAAACCCACAAACAAGCAAGGATGACTCATTGTTGAAATGGGCCAGCCATGTCAGTTGTTCTCAGATTAGAAGTTGGGTGTCATTCATGCTGATGACAGGGAAAACTACCCAGCAACTGTGGAGTCTTCCCTGTACATAATGGTGTAGGAAGTACAAAGGCACAAGTAGTCAGAGTGTACCGTCTCTAGGGATGTCCAGGATAAGCTGAAAGTCAAACTGAACAGAGAATGAAAACTGATCATGGTGAAAATAGTCTTCACAAAACTTTTAATGCTGCGCCTGCTATTCGGTATGCTGAGAAGATACAGACAATTCATGACCAAAACAGACAAATATACTGGAGCTTGTGTGGAAAAGACTTTGTTGGAGTGTAGCAGAAAATGCCCCCCACCCACTCTGACAGTATGCTTCAGTTTGTTAGTTGCCCAGGTAATAGTTCCTGTTCCAGTTTCAGTTGCTCCTGTCACTTAGAAATGACTGGTCACTGTGATTCATAGCTGGTCACTATGATAGATATTGTATGAGCCAATCCCCAATTGACAAGTCATTCTGCCTCTGTACTTCCTGCTTGCTTTTCTCATACAAGCCCAGGACCACTAGAGATTGGGGTCTGATATTCAGGGAATGATCCCAATCAGTGCCTGTCGATGTAAACAAATCTGCCTCCAAATCCTGGGTGTCATTTCAGTGTTTCTGCTTACCGTTAAGATCTGTCATTAGAATTAACACAAAGGTCAAGGAAAATGAAGAAGAGTGAGAAACTTGAGAAACAAATTTGGAAAATAATCAATACCCTAGACATTTAGAGGTATTGTTAAGTCATGAATACCGAGCTAGTAGGCATGTTTTTGCTGAGAGAATCAGCAAAAGGAAACAGAAGGTCAATGCCCCGGTGAAGTAAAGATGGATTTTCTCATCCATCTGACAAGTGTATGCTTTCTGCTCTGTGATCTGCAGCCGTCACTCGGACTTTGATCAGTTATGAATGTTATTTCATCATATGCATGACCTGTGGGGGGAAATTCTATATAAATGATTGGAAATACTGCTACATGCACTTCACAGCTGCATCCAGTTTGTAAATAATTGAACAAGATTTCATGCCACAACCTACCTCCTAGGTGAATTCAATATAGGAAACAAAATAAAATAAAAAGTTAAATCAATTCAGTTCCATCTGGGCTTGTTATCACACGAAGGCCATCTTGTAATGAAGAATCCTCAAGAATGACACGTGAAACAATAGTTCCTCAGGTTGATGAGCTCGGTAATGAATCGCGCTGTTATTTCCTTCCAGGACTGATTAAAATAGCACTTGAGTTCCTGAATATACTGAAGTGCTTGTAAATGAAGGCAACAGATGTTGTGCAAAAAACAAGGCAGGGCACACTCTTACTGGGGTCAGAGTCTTTATGGCAAAACTATATTCCCTCCTCAAATTCATGAATGAAAGTGGTTCAGGTTGAAACATTCTGATTTTGTGAGGGAGGCTTCTCTGAAGGTGTGATGATTATAACTTCTATCTTCTATACCTGGATCCATCTAAGAAATTATCATTCATATTCTTTATAGTGTCATAAATAGAATCTGTCAGAGTGTGTATCTTATTAGTTGCTCAAGAATTACTAAGCACCTATTACATAAAATTTTAGTCCCAGTGGGTGAAATAAAGTTGAATCAAATTTAACCCTCACAGGTAAGTAAAGGACATAGGCAAAAGCTCCTTATGTATTGCAAACATATACCAACTATACACACATACATACATATGCAATAACATATTGTATCTTTCCACTTTACTATAACAATTGTACATTATACTTTTATAAATGACTTTAATAGTATTTCATTGCATTGATGCTTCATCATTTAGCTTCTCTGACGAATTTAAAATAGTTCCAAATTTTAATAAACAAGAAAACCAAAACCAAAAGTTACTCCCTCAAAAAAAGTCTGTTACTCAAAAATATTGTTTTACTGTGGTATATATTTTACAAGAACGTTATATCATAACATTTATTTTTATTGTGGTTTTCTTTTGCTTTTAAGACAAAAAGAGTTTAGAGCAGATTCTTTTGAGGATGGGAAAGTAGAATAAGATTTACAAGACAGGTAAGATCTACTTGTGCAAGAATATGTAATAGAAGTAAGATCCAGGCATGGTGGCCCACATCTGTAATCCCAGGACTCCAGAGGCTAAAGCAGGAGGATCACAGCGAGTTCAAGGCCAACCTGGGCTACAAAGTGAGTTCAAGGCCAGCCTGAACTGCATAGTGAAACTCTGTCTCAAAAAGATGAAAATAAATAAATAAATAAAATAAAAGGAATAATAATAAGAATACATAATAGGAGAACAAAACCCAGGGATCAAAGTAATAGAGAAAGGAATAGTAGTCATCTATAAATCTTGAAGAGACTATCAGAGAATATTTGATGAAGGTGATTCCAAATAATCTGTCTTCTCAGAACTTTTATTCTGTTTTGCCATTTATAATATGTTGCATTATTTTTTAATCTGCCTATATGTATTTGTGATCCTTTGAAGATAGGAGTCACATATATATATAGCATTTCAACACAGTTGCTTAGCACATGATTGAACAGAAAATAGGTTTGTCCAAGTCAGAATAAATACATAGAAGAGAATGGTCTCAGAAATAGTAGGTGAGAGAGACCTCCTCATAACTTTTTGCTCTTTTTACACATAGTATTAACAAGATTTGATTTCTGCATCTCTTCATTCTCCTTAGTTTCTTTTATCCATTTTATTGTAGTCCTTAAAAATGCACATCTCATTACTTTCTTCAATTTTCATGTGACATGACATCATTTCCTTCATTCCCCTCATTAGATTATTTAAAGTGCTCATCTCATTACACCTTTACCATCTTGCATCTCATTGCAGACTTTAAACATGCACATCTCATTACACAGTCCTTACATATCTCATTACACGATTCCATTTTTGTATCTCATTGTCATTTCATTTCTGCATCTTATTACATTAAAACCTAGTTCCCATTATATCTTACATATTTTGAAAATTTATATACTCTACCTTCCCTCCTTTATGCATCTAATTATAATGCTTCTCCTTTATGTGACCAGCTCATTACACCTTTCCCTTCACCCATCTCATTTCAGCCCTGAAGGATGCCCATCTTATAGGACATTTCTTGAAACATAGCTCATTAAACCACCTCATGTATTCACCTCATTATAGCTTTTTAACATATACATCTTATTACACAAAACTCTTAAAGAATCCCATTATCCCATTAAAATCCTGGAAAGCACATATCTCACTATCCCCTGCTATCTTCTACATCATGCCATAGCACCATAACTGCACATCTCATTAAAATATTTATTATTTTAATATATCCCTTTGTTAGGTATCTCCTTACACGATTTTATTTACTAATATTTCAGGACTTCACCATATTTCCACAGTTTGTATGTAAAAATGACTACATATCTTTCCAAAAACAGATTCTCTTAAATTTTATTTCATGTATCTTTACATTAGTTTGTCATTACTTTGATGCTTTTCAAGGTAGTGCCCTGTGGATGTTAAGAGATGCAATAATAACATGTTTAAATAAGTTGGGGCTTTTTCAAGCCTTAAAAGTTTACATGAGTTACTAAGCATTCATTAAATAAAAGACTTGCATTCTTATTTGAGGAATTCTTAGAGCTTTTTATATTTTATTGAGGATTATGAATATTCATGAAGGAGGTCTGGCCTGTAGCATTTCTCAAATGGATTGAATACATATTTTATTCATAGCCTATATATCAACTCTCCCAGAAACTGTGTTCAATAGAGCATACTTTAATATACACTTTTATATACATACATAAACTCACATCTGTAGTACAGTTCTATAATTTCTCTTATTTGTTTTACTTGTATCTCTGCATTGTTTTCTAGAATTAATGACACCTGTGTAAGTGATTCATTGACTAATGCCTCATCACATTGTTGTTCTGCAATATTGCTTGTTATCAGAGTCACCTGAAAAATTTGGCTTCAGCTATGTTCTTTATTAGCTTTTCAGGTGATTCTGATACACGTCAGTTTCTCAAAACCACTACCTTACTGACTGCTTACTGAAGTATGTTCTACATGACAATATATACAAATGAGTACATGTATAAGGAACCATGGGACCCAGAACCATGTGATCATAACAATTCAATGATTCAGTGATAATGGGCTCTTTATCAATAGCAACTGCACAAAGATGTCAGCTTTCTCCAAAGGCATTGGTTGCTAATTTAAGCTCTAGAAACCCTGAAGGTATTTTTATAGTGGTTGAAATATGGTATTTGGAACCAGACAAACTTGATTACAAGACAAACTACAAGTTGAGTTAATAATGCATTCTAATATCATTATTGTTAAGAATAAGTGAATTTAGTATATAAAAAATTTATCATTGTCTGGCACACAGAATTAAATAGCTATCTTTGACAAATTTAACACTGATATGTCACATAAAAGGCAATGCCTTTGAAGCTACTACAGTTTGTCAACCAATCTACAGTTAACACAAATAAGGGATTAAAAGAAACATCATCTCTCTACCTGAATATCGAATTTGTCTCAGTTTTGGGAACTTGATACATTTTAGCATAAATGATAGATAACTATTCTGCCATATGATAGGAACCCAGAAATTATCTACTCATATATGCATTAAAATGGTATGGTAATAATCTGGAGGACAAAAAAACCTAATGATCTTATACAAATTGTTTCACTTCTTGATTGCATATCATCTGTGCAAATGACACAACTAATCCTTGTAGTCATCACATTTGAGCATCCATGTGCAAATAAATTATACAAAAGAGTTAATACAACCCTGAAAAGGGAATTCCCTGTACTTATCAAAAAAGTTAGCTCCCATAAGAAGCTGGGTTAATTACAAGTGTATTTACAGTGTGGCCTCTAGATAGCAGATCTGATCTTCTGACTACTTAAGCTAATTGTCTGAGTCTCAGACACAGATCTAGGAAGTCTGCTTCACAAGATGTTAGGTGTTACTGAATCAAGAGTACTTTGTGAAAGAAACGGTTTTCCACCCCCAGCAAGATGTAGGGAAGTTGATAAAGAACCCTAGAGGGGCAGTTCTCAAACTTACCTACATTTTGGAATCAACAGTAGAACTTTAAAAACTACTTATTACCCAAAGATGTTTTAAATTAAATGATTCATTATCTTTCTAAGATTTCAGCAGAGTCTGCTGTTTCATATAGATGAGGTACCACTGCCCTTTCAATTAGATGATGCTGTCGTTCTACTTTCTGTTCTCCATTTGTAATAGGAAGTCAGTTTAAAATCTATTTCTATATAATTAGTCTTTCCAAGAATTTCCAGTGGTCTCTTTTGGAAACACTCTTTCTTCCTAATACCCTAAAGCTCTTGTCAAAACACTGACACTAGTTCCTTTCACTTACCTCTCCATTTCTTACTGAATATCTAGCATACAGTGGCCACTTACACCTCCCCAAGTACCTGGTAATCAAGGATAGTACCAAGACCAGCTTTTTAATGCAGGCTACTAATTTGCATATCAGAATAAAATTAGAACTGTGGCTTATTTTCTTTGCAGACCAATTCCAGACATAAACTGAGAAAATATTTCCTATCGGGTCTACATACTTTAAAAGTCATTGCCATACTCTAAGTAGCACTTTAAATTGCTCTAAAAGTGAAAACATTTACTCTTAGTGTTGTGATTATGTTATATTCAATTAAGAAAGACCTTGGTCAGACCTAGAGTCTACTTCATTGTACAGAACTACTTCTATTCTTGTCTCTTCTCTAATTTATTCTTTCTATATGACATAAACAACATTATTACACTGGGCTTGTACAATATGTTGTTTTGCACAAATTTTTAAATGTGATTGTCCAATAATATAATTTATCAAAATTGTACAAAAGAACACATAAATAGATATCCTAAATAAAATATGAATAAATGAAATACCAATTCAAATTATTCAATAATCTGATCTTAGTTGAATGTAAAACAACAATAAAATATGATTTCACAAGGAATAAGGAAAGTAAAAACAAAAGTGTTGATAGAGACAAATCAAATGGTAGATAAAACATCTGTTAGAACGTAATATAAATTCCTTGTATTTTAAGGAATTCAAAAATAGAGAAAAAGGAAAAGTACAATACTCATTATAGGGAAAATACTACCAATATTCCATTAAAACTCAGGCAAAGATAAATATGTTTAACTATATATATTTATTTCCTAAGGTTTGTGAAAGTTCCAGCCAAAATAATAAGAGGTCACTAAAATAAGTAAAGATATCAGGAAGCAGATTTCAAGAATAATAATTTTTTGCAAATGACTTAATTTTCTAACTTAAAAGGTTGGGATAAAATTTTGTATTTCATGACTGGACTCCTATCATATGAAAACACAAAACTAAATATGCTCACTGACTATCAGGGCTATTCAATTCAAATAAATAACAGAAGTTCATTCTGCAACAGTTTAAAATGTAAAACATTAGAAAGAAGTTTCACAAGAAATGTGAAACAACATTTTATTGACTTGTTACATAGCCACTGAGAGATTGGGTTTCTCTCTGATTCATGTACTGCTCTGAAATCATATGAATTTGCCCTTCTTCTCATTTTTTTATTCTAAAGAGAATAAAACAAAACAAAACAGAACAGAACAAAGCAAATCAGAATAGAACAATGCAAGCAACACAGAATTTCAAAAAAAGATAATAGGAAATCAACAATGCCTACTATAACATCTCTTGTTTTCTTGACAATATTTGCCCATACCTTCACACATAATGAAATCAAATAATAGAAACAGACTAAAACCAATCAAAATAAAAAAATGAAAGCATTACAGGACTTCAAAACCAGATAACAGGAAACAAATAATGGTTACTATAATGTCTCATTTGCTTCAAAATAGTCATCCAAAATAGTACACATAATAAAATCAAACAAAACAAAACAGAATAAAATGAATCAAAACAAAAGAATAAAAGCATTATAGGACTTCAAAACAAGATAACAGCAAACCAACAATGGTTACCATAAAACATCCTGTTTTCTTTGAAATAGATATGCATACCGTCAGACACAGTAAAATCTTACAAAAAAAAGACAGAACAAAACTAAACCTAACAAAATTATGAAAATGATACAAGAGTTTAAGACAAGGCAATAAGAAATTAACAGTGGTTACCACCTTCCCTCGCTGGGTGTTTCCACCCCTATAAATTTCATAATATCTATTGTGTTTTTTGGATCCCACTACATCCTTCTGTTGTTTATGCTATGGTTCACCAATGTGACTTCAAGCTGTTTCAACCATGAATGTAATCTCCAGTTGCATGCATTTACCTACAAAAGCCTTGAGATTATCCTATTTTGTAGCTGCATAGCTTTCCATTGCATGAAAATACCATATCTTTCTTGTATATTCTGCAGTTGAGGGGCAATGGCCCTTGTTTGTTTGTTTGTTTGTTTGTTTGTTTTGGTCTCCTGTCACATGGAACAATTGTTTTCTCTCTTCTGATTTTTGGTCTATGAATTTACTTTTGAGTTAAATGTGCTTCTTGTATATAGTATATTGATGGATCTTTCTCTTGATCCACTCTCCTAGTGTTTCTTTTTATTGGTGAGTTTAGATGATCTACATTAATGGTCACAACCAGCATACTTTGTTTTGTCTCTGCCATGCTATCCTCCTGTTGTTGGCTTTCCATTTTTCTCCTTCATTCAATTGCCTGTCCTGTTTAGTGATCCTCCTCTGCTGCTGTTCCTGGATCCTGGTCATCTTTGTCTCTCTCTAGAATATCCTTCAGCACACTCTGTTGGGTTGGTTTGATGGTCATGAATTCCCTCAGTTGTTCTTTGTCATAGAAGTACCTCATTTTTCCATCAATTTTAAAAGATAGTTTTGCAGGGTACATCAATCTGGGTTGGAAGTTGTTTTCTTTCAGGATTGGAAACACTTTACTCCAAACTCTTCTTTACTTGATGGTTTGTGTTGACAAGTCTGCCATGATTCTGACTGGCTTTCCTTTAGAGGTGATCCATTTCTTTTCTTTAAAACCTTCTAATATTCTGTTTTTGTGCTGAATTTCTGGGATTTTGTTTATTATATGTCTGGGTGTAGATTTATTCTGGTTATGGCTAGTTGGAGTTCTCTGTGCCTCATTTCTTTGTATGCCAAATCCCTTTCCCATGTTTGGGAAGTCTTCTGCTGTTACTTCTGTAAATAGCCTTTTTATGTCATTTATGTTGACCCCTGCTTCTTCACTGATACCTGTCACTCTTAAATTATTTCTCTTTGTGTCATCTTTCAGCTGCTGAATTGTTATTTCCTCATTCCTTGTTATTTTTAACAGATCTTTCCTTTCATGATTGCTAGCTGTGATCCTGTCTTCAAGGTCTGAAAGTCTATCTTCAGTCTCTTTCAAGTGGTTTTGCCAGCTTTCAATTGACTTTTTAATTTCCTGGATATCTCTTTGAATCTGTTTTATGCATTGTAATTCCTTTCTACATTGTTCATTCAAGGTTTCCATCATTTTCCTATGCTCCTCTATTTTATCTGTGTGTTATTCAGATATGCTGAGCAATTCTTTCATCATGTTTGTGATTTCTTCTTTTACCTGAGACATTTTTTCTGATTTGATTACTTTTACAGACTCATGAAGCTGTTTCTTTATTTCTGTTGCTATCCACTTGGATATTTTAGGTGTGTGACTTACGTTTTCTTCCAGGACTATATCTCCCAGACTAGTTCTGTGTGGGCTGGAGGTCTGGGATTGCCTTTTGCTCCTTCATCTTGACATTCTCTTGGATTCCTCCCAACAAGCTGGTTGTGGGGTCCCAGCCACTTCCACTTTGACTGTCCCTCCCTGGTGTAGGGGAATGGGACATGAACCTCAGTTCCTCTGACCCCAGGTTTTCAGGAAGGTAGCAGGGCATGGGGTGGGCTTCTCCAGACTTGTGCAGCTACACTGGGGCTTCCCCAATGTCCAGGGTTGTGTGGTGGTGAGGCTGCTTCTCTCAGCCTACATGCCTACCCCAGGGCTCCCATGATGGTGGCAGGCACACAAGAGTGTTTGTCTGATTTTCCCTGTGGGCAATGGCTGCCCAAAGGAAACAGGGGTCTCCAACGGTGGCCTACAGGTGCTCAGGGCTTACCTGGCTGCGTGTCCCTGGCCACACTGGCTGCCCGTGGGAAGCAGCCTTCTTATGTTGGCAGCTGGCAGGCAGACACAAATCTGCCTGGGTCTCTCTGCCCATGTGGACTGCCCACAGGAAGCAAGCCTTCTGATGGCAGCAGCCAGCAGGCTGAGGCAGATCTGGCTGGGTCCCCTTGTTCTCACTGGCTCCCCGTGGCAAGCAAGCCTCTGCTCTTCTTCTCTTGAAACTGCCAAAAACTAAAAAATTCTCTAAGTACCTATTATTTAAAATAATAACTTTTAAATAATAGCAGTTAGATTAATTTGATTCCAAATGTAGAGGTTCATCTCTAAAATATATATATATTATTTGTGTAGGAAAGGTGGCTTTTGGTGATTTCCTAGCCTGATCTTGTCTCACTTTGCATAACCTGTATGGGTTTTCCCTCCAGCCACTGCTGTATATAATTCAATATCCATAAACCAAAGTTCAGGCAAGAAAAGATGAAAAATTGATCTTCTACTATTTCAGTGACATTTGTACCCATAATCCCAAACACTGGTGATTCCATAAATGTGACAGAAACTCATGTAGTACGTGGGTCCGTTCATAAATGGTTGTACCCTCAGTTCTTTATGAGCTCATAATAACACTGTGTTTTAAACCCCTTTCAAGTAAGGTGAGGGGACATGATACTCCAGTCAATGAAATATGAACAGAAATAATGTCACCCTTGGTTAAAAGACATAGAAGCTAGTGCATCATCTCACCACAGAAATAAGTCCTTGATGGGGAGGAAACCCTATTAGCTTGGGTCTCTGAGTAACTATAATGGTCAAAGCCTTCTGGAAACCCAAAATGACAAACAAGTAGTGTCTTAGTTACTTTTCGCTCGTTGATGAGACAAAATACCTGACATCCAAAATTAGGGAAGGAAAGGTTTATTCTTACAGTTTCTCGGGAGTTTCAGTCCTACTTAGTTGGCTCCAAGTCAGCATGGCGTGGAGGGGCTGCCGTTCATGATGGCTGCAAGCTGCAAGGCGTGCTGGCAAACGAGAGAGGGAGGAAGCGCCAAAGGGCAAGAGGAAGACCGGCTTTCCCTTACACTGTATCTTAGTTCCACCCCTGGGCATGTGCAATGCTCACATTGCCAATCCCAGCACTAGACAACAAACTGAACACAAGCACTAGACTCAGCCCCATCAAAAGTATGAGGACTTGGGGGTACATAGCATATCACCCAATACAAGTAGATATATATTGCATTAATAAAAGCATACTTTATAACTATAAGGAGATGTGGAAATTAGGGTTTTTTATTTAAGAGAAAAAAGGACATAAAAGAATAAGAAAAAGAGAGATAACAACAACAAAAGCAAAACAATAACAGCATAGATTTTCAAAAAAAGATGATAGGAATCTAACAATGGCTGTAATACTGCATATTGTTACACATTTTTTCAGGGGGGTACCAGGGATCAAATTCACAACCTTGCGCCTTCCAGGCAGGTGCTTAGGCCACTGAGCTAAATCCCTGGACCTATTTTTTGAGACAGGGTTTCACTATGCAGTTCAGGCTGACCTTGAACCCACTTTGTAGCCTAGACCAGTCTTAAACTTACAACAATCCTCCTGCCTAGCCTCCTGAGTGCTGGGATTAAAGGTGTGCACACCACACCTGGCTGCATACTGTTACCTTTAAAAGGTTTGCTTAGATAACCAGATATAGACATGTAAAATTGATCTAATTACATGAGTATTAACGTGTTTTTCCAAGAACTAATACAATTCGTAGTATAGACATCTTAGCTGTCACATATATATATAGTTTATGTCTTTTTCCTTTTCCTTTCATTCTTTCCTCCTTTCCCCTATGCCAGTTATTTTTCCTCTTTGAGCAGTTTCTTACCCTTTCACAATATTTATTGTAGATTTTGGATTGTATTTTCTCTTTCAATTTCTTACACTAGTGAGACAGTATGGTATTTACACATGTGAGTTTGATTTATTTCACTTATGAGTATGTCTCAAGTTGTGTCCATTTACTTTTAAAATCCTCAATGAAATCTTCCTTTATAGTTAAGTAATACTCCATTGCATAAAAATGCCACTTTTTTTAATCCATTCTTTGACTGATGGGCACTTGGGTTGTTTCCAAGATTTGGCTATTACAAATTGTGTTGCTATAAACATGGGTGCACATATATCATTGTGCTATGATGTTGTTCTGGGAAAATGCCCAAAAGTGGAATAGCTGGATCAAATGGAACCTCTAATCCTAGCTTTCTGAGGGATCTTCAAATTGATTTCCAAAGTGGTTGCATTAGCTTACACTCCCACCAACAGTGGAGAAAAGTTCCTTATTACCCACAGCCCATCCAGCATTTGTTATTGGTTGATTTCTTAGTTTTGGCCATACTTTCTGGAGTGAGATTGTTTTAATTTGCATTTCTTGAATGACCAATGATGCTGAACATTTTTTCATATATTTATTTGCTATTTCTATTTCTTCATTTGAGAAGTGAGTATGCATCTCAGATGTCCTTTTTTGGATTGGGTCTTTGAATTTTGGAGACCTGATATTTTTTAATTCCTTGTAAGTTTTAGATAGAAGTCTTTTGTCTAAGGGATGGTTGGTGAAGATATTTTCCCAATTTGTGGGTTTTTTCAATCAGCTGGAGATTTCCTTTGACACGCAAAAACTTTTTAATAAGGTGAGATCCCAGCTGTTGATTCTGGGAAGTATTTCCCTTTTAGTTTGATTTTTTGCTCATGAACTCTTTGACTACCCCTATGTCTTCAAGATTTCTATCTAATTTGTCTTACAGCAGATTTAGTGCTTTTGCTTTAATATTTAGAACCTTGACCCGTTTTGACTTTAGTTTAGTGCCTGGTGATAGACATAGGTTTAGTTTTAGTTTTCAGCATATGGAAAGCCAGTTTTTCCAGCATCACTTATGAAAGATGCTATCTTTCTTCCAGTGAACATTTTTAGCCGCTTTGTCAAAAATGAGGTGGCTGAGTGTGTTTGTAGTTGTGGCTGTATCTTCTAATCTACTCCACTGAACTTCAGATCTGTTTTTATCTCAGTACCATGCTGATTTTATCACAGTAGCTTTGTAGCATAATTTCAAGTCAGGAATTCTGATGCCTTCTGTCTTGCTTTTGTTGCCTAGAATTGTCTTTGCTATTCTAGGTCTCTTACGGTTCCAGATGAATTTCAGGAATCATTTCTCTAGACCTTTGAGTTATGCAAATGGTATTTTCATTGGAATTGCATTAAATCAGTATAACAATTTTGGGAGAAAAGCCATTTTCACAATGTGTGTTCTTCCTATCCATGAACAGGAAATATCTTTCCATTTTCTGAAATCCTCTTCGATTTCTTTTTTTCAGAGTAATGTAATTTTCAATGTATAGATCTTTAACGTCCTTTGCTAGATTGACTCCTAAGTATTTCAGTTTTTGGATGCTACAGTGAAGGGTGTGGTTTCCCCTATTTCTTTCTCAGTGAGTTTGTTGTTTGTGTACAGGAATGCTATTGCTTTTTTCAGTGTTGACTTTGTATTCAGTTACATTACTGAATTTGGTTATTACACCTAGAAATCTTTCAGTGGAGTTTTGGGGGTCTTCTGTGTAGATTTCTATCATCTGCAAATAATGATAATTTAACTTCTTCCTTTCTTATTCTTATTCCTTTTATGTCTCTCTCTTGTCTAATCTCTCTGGCTAATGTTTCCAGAACTATATTGAATAGGAGTGGCTTTAATGGACATCTTGTCTTATTCCTGACTTTAGGTTAAAAGTTTTCAGGTTTTGTCCATTTAGTAAGATGTTGGCTGTTGGTTAAGATATATGGCTTTTATCAGATTGAGGTAAAGACCATCTTTTCTGATTTTCCATACAGTTTTTATCATTAATGTGTTTTGGATTTTGTCAAAAGATTTTTCTTCATCTTTTGAAATGATCATGTGATTCTTGTCTTTGGCTCTGTTGATATGATGTAGTATGTTTATTTATTTGAGTATGTTGAACCATCCCTGAATTCCTGGGATGAATCCTACTTGATCATGTTGTATAATCTTCTTGATGATTTGTTGTTGTATTCTATTTGTTAGTATTTTATTGAGAATTTTTGCATCTACAGTTGGGTCTTTCTCTGGTTTTTGGTATTAGAGTAATACTTGCTTCCAGGAATGAGTTAGGGAGACTTGCTTCCCTTTCAATTTCATTGAAGAGTTTGAGGAGTGTTGGCATTAATTCTTCCTTAAATTTCTTGTAGAATTCAGCTGTGAATCCATCAGGACCTGGACTTTTCTTTGTTGGTAAGGTTCTAATTACATTTTCAATTTAATTAACTGAAATTGGGTTACTCAGCAGTTAACAACTTCTTGATCCAGCTTTGGTAATTCATATGTTTCTAGGAATCTGTCCATTTCTTCTGTGTTATCAATCCTATAAGAGTAAAAGTTTTCAAAATAGGTATTGATGATCTTCTGTATTTCCACAGCGTTTGTAGTAATTTTACCCTTTTCATTTCTTATTGCATGGATTTGAATTTTTTCTTCTCTCTTTTTGATAAGGTTAGCTAGGGGTTTGTTTATCAATTTTATTTATTCTTTCAAAGAGCCAACTCTTTGATTCATTAATACTTTGTATTGTTTTCTTAGCTTCAACTGTATTAATTTCTGCTCTGATCTTTATGATTTGTCTCTTTGGGCTTTGGGCTTGACTTGCTCTTCTTTTTCTAGAAGTTCGAGGTGCTGCATTAAGCTGTTTGTGTTCATTCCACTTTTCTGATGTGGGAGTTTACTTCTACAAATTTCCCTCTGAACACTGTTTTCACTGTGTCCCACAGGTTCTGGTAAGTTGTATTTACATTTTTGTTCCATTGTAGATACTATTTAGTTTCTTGTTTAATGTTTTTTGTGACCCAATGGTTGTTCAACAGAGTGTCATTTAATTTCCATGTGTTTATGGGGTTCTTGTGGGTTTTTTGTCATTAATTTCAAATTTTATTGTGCTATGGTCAGATAAAATGCATGGGATTATTTTAATTACTTTGTATTTACCTAAGCATGTTCTGAAGGCTAGTATATGGTCTATTTTAGAGAATGATCCATGTGCAGCTGAGAAGAAAGTGTATTCTGATGTTGTTGGGTGGATCACTTGGTACACATCTACTGGGTCCATTTGTTCACAAGTTTGATTCAGTTCTGTTATTTTTTTGCTGACTTTTTGCTTGGTTGATCTGTCTCTTTGTGACAATGGGTTGTGAAGGTCCTCCATTATAGCTTTATTATTGCTTATTTGATTTTTCATGTGTATTAAGATTTGTTTACATTCTGGTTGCTCCCATATTTGGTGCCTGTATATTTATGATTGCAATTTCTTCCTCTTCATGTTTTCCCCTTTCAAGTATGTAGTGACCTTCTTTATCTCTTTTGATCCTTCTTGGTTTGAAGTTCACATTGTCAAGCAGAATAGCTACTCCTGCTTTTTTCTGAGTTCCTGTTGCATGCATGGAGTATTGTTTTCCACCTTTTGACTTTTAGTCTATGAATTTCCTTTTTAGCTAAATGTGTTTCTTGTGCATAGCATATTGTTGGACTTTTTTTTATAACCCACTCTGCCAGTGTGTTTCCTTTTTTGGTAAGTTGAGACCATTTATATTGTTGGATATTACTGATATGTACTGATTTATCCCTGTCATGTTCTTTCTGTTGTTGGTTTTCTCCTTTTTCTGTTTGTTTGCTCTGCTCAGTGGTTTCCTTCTGCTGTTGTTCTTGGAATTGTAGTTATCTTTATCTCTTTCTAGAGTATCTTTCATTACTCATTGTAGTGTCGTTCTGGTGGTCAAGAATTTCTTCAGTTGTTCTTTTTTATAGAAGTGTCTTATTTTGCAGCAATTGTCAAAAATAGTTTTGCAGGGTACGTCAATCTGGGTTGGAGGTTGTTTTATTTCAGAACTTGAAATACTTCACTCCAATCTCTTCTTGACTTGAATGTTTGTGTTGAGAAGTCTGCCATGATTCTGAAAGGCTTTCCTTCATAGGTTATCTTTTTCTTTCTTCTGATATCTTTTAATATTCTGTTCTTGCACTGAATTTCTGAGATTCTAATTATTATATGTCTGGGTGAAGATTTATTTTTGTTATGACTAATTAGGGTTCTATATGCCTCACTTCTCTGCATATCAGAGTCTCTTCTGATGTTTGGAAAATTTTTTGCTATTATTTCTGTTAATAGTCTTCGTATGTCATTTGTGCTGACCCCTGCCTTTTCATTTATACCTATCAGTGTTATATTGTTTCTCTTTGCATCATTTATTTCCTGGTTCTTTGTTATTTTTGAGAGATCATTTCATTCATGATCATAAGCTTCCATCCTGTCTTCAACATCTGAAAGTCTATCTTTAGCTTCATTGAAGTGGTCTTGCCAGTTTCCAATGAAATTTTTAACTTCCTAAGTATCCCTTTGAATCTGTTTCATGTATTCTAATTCTGTCTAATATTGTTCATTCAAGGTTCCCATCGTTTTCTTATGTTCCTCTATTTTTTATCTAGATCTTCTTTAGTTACACTCAATATTTCTTTCATAATGTGTGTGCTGTCTTTTTTTACCTTACTGGATTATTTCTGATCTGATTTGCTCTATAGCTTTGTGAGGATGTTTCTTTACTTCAGTTGCTATTATTTTAGAAAGTTCAGTTGTGCAATTTCCAATGTCTTCTGTTTCAGTGTCTCCTGGTTTTGCCCTCAGTGGGCTGGAGGACTAAGACTGCATCTTGCTCTTTCATTTTGTCATTTTCCTCTTGGACCTGTTCAACTGGCCAGGCAACCTCCTGATGTATTGCACTGGGAATGCTGCACTGGGCAGAGCTTCAATTCTCTGATATCCCTGTGGCTAGCCAGGGAGCACTCCCAAACTATGGCACTGGAGCCTTGTGCTCTGTGACCTGTGAGGTTGGCCATGCCTTCTTCTGATGTACTGTGCTGAATTGCACTGGGACACTGGGCTGGGAAGAGCTTGAGTCCTCCATGCAGCTAGGAGGGACACACCCCTGGAATGTGTCACCAGGGCCTAGATCTTGCCTGGGTGGAGTTGCGAACCTCTGGGATCCACAGGGTTAGCTGATACGCATCTCTGAACTATGGCACTGGGCCTTGTGCTATGATGGGTGGAGCTTGAAATCTCCAGGACTCATCAGCCAGGCTGGTCACTCCCTGATGGATGGCTCTGTGGCTCTTGGATGGCAGGGCTTGGTACCTCTGTGGCTTCCCTGGAGTGTGTTGCCAGACACTTGTGTCTGGCTGGGTAGAGTTAAAAACCTCCAGGACCCAGGGGTTAGCAGGGACACATGCTTGGAGTGTGGCTCTGGGGGCCTCGCACCTGGCTGGGTCTGTTTTATTTTATTTTTGGTTTGTTTGTTTGTTTGTTATTCCCACAGCCTCTGTAGCAAGTAAGACTAGAGAAAGCCCATTTTAGAATTTTTACAGAACTAAAACTAGCCATTGGCCAATTCAGTAGAGGAAAATTGCTTGTTGAAATGTTTATATATTGAGGAAGTCAGAAAAGACCACACTTAATTCAGTTTTAAGCAATAGGAAAAAATCTAGCTGAACTCAATGTGTTGTCACATTGTCATCAAACTCAAATGAAATATGAAATATTAAGATTTATATATTACTCAGTGTTTTAAGGTTTGCAGAATATTTATTTATTAAAGGGTTTATATTTTTGCTCCTTTGTTCCAATAATTCTTTGGACTGAAAGCTAGTCCACTCCTGAAAAGATATGTTCACCTTGCCCTTCTTGGAGCAATTGGGCAAGATGTTGAGAGACATGGAAAAGTAAATGGAAAGGAGCAATTGAGGAGATAGTCATAAAAAAAGAAGAGACTCTGAAGTGTAAGGAAAATATTTGTATGTTATAACCACTTAGATTGTTCTTAACAGAAAAAAAGAATGACTGTAATTTAATAAAGAAATACTGGGTGCAGAGATTGAGATAAATAACTGTCAAAAACTGGAATGAATGGAAACAGGGAGAAGATACAAGTGTAGAAAGAGAATTAGGAAGGGTTAAAAAAGCTAAATAAGAGGGAAAATTAAACAGATTTTTGAATGCCAGCCTGATACTGAGTACCCCAAAGATTTTCTAGTTAGATGAGCACAACTAATATAATGCTATTCATAAATAACCAGATCACCTTCTGCAGCATAAATTGCATTTTCAGCTGGCTAGTTTATAATAAATAAATATTCACCAAAGTCCATACTTCTTGGGATTAGGTCACTTAGAAACTTCCATTCCATTAAAAGTAAGTTTTATTTACTTGACAAAGGCCACTAGCTGAAACGTCAATTGCCTGTCTTAATGGATGACACCTGTAAGTAAAATAAACATATTTTTAATGGAATAGATGGTCAAAGTGACCTTATCTCAAGATAGCATGCACTTTAGTGAATATTTATTGCTGAATTGAAGAGATTCTAATATGGAAGGACAGTAGTTCCTCTTCATTACCTTTTCTTGCTTTATAAAGGCAGAAATTTTTAAATGCCTAAATTACTTTCACACTTTACCTATAATTGAATAAAAACATAACACATTAAAATGATATGAATTATTAGAATAAATCTACTGGCTCAAATTATAAATATTAATATGATTATACCACTGAAATGAACCGCACATATTTAATCAAAAATTCTTCCATTTTATCACTGATATTTTATCTATATTTAGTTCATTTGAAATATATTTTCAAACAATAAAAATCAAAATTCAAGGCTTTTGTTGAATTTTGAAACTGAAATGTCAAGCTGCCTTTTTCAGGTTAAAAATGAATTCAGTGATACATCATAGTTTCAATTTTTAACTGGGGAAAAATATCTTACACTTCTCTCGAAGATCTAGGTAGAAAACTTCAACAGATGACAAATGAAATGACTTAAAGTATGTTATTTAACTCAAATCAGCAGAGAAAAAAGAATATCAAATCAACTAAGGAAGGAAACTGTCAGAAGTTTTCCATGTTTTTTTTTTATATGTTGAATTAGGTTTACAAGATCTAGTACTTTTAAATTACAAAGGATTCTTTGAAATCATCTAGTTGATTTTTTTATTTTTAAAAATTAATAAATTTTGTCACAGTTTAAAAAGTTGAAAAGGTTTGACAAGATCATACTCCAGTATATCTGTAGAACACGTATCAGACTCTCAATTCTTTTATAGAGAAAAATGAAAGGTGCTTCCTTCAAAGTTCTTTGCTACTCTGCCTGAATCACAATTATTGAGATTCACAATTGCAGTTCCCCAGAATTCTATGTCCTTAGAATTCCTGCTTCATGTCCTATGTTACATAAGTCTTTCTATATGACTTGTGTGTAAATCAACTATTATTAAATATAAATTACCTATTGTTGCATTTTAAAAGTCATACTGAATTTCATATCTTGAAACAAAAACAATTCTTTACTATCTTTCAAAAGTTTGTGAGTAACTCAGCTGGGAAATTATGGCTCAGGGTATCTCAGCAGGATTAGAGAGTTGTTGGCTTGAACTACAGTGAACTAAAGGCTTGTGCTGAATTACCTGCTTCCCAAAAGTACTTCGCTTATGGTATTTGAATGTTGCTGCTTGTTATTGCCAGAAACCTCAATCTTTCTTCACCTGGACTTGTCTTCAGGGTAGCTAGCTTCCCTCAGATGGAAAATCTGAGACCACAGTGGAAGAAATTTCAGTATTTTCTATAACCAGTCACTTCTACTATATTCTATTGATCATGTAGAAATGGTTCTAATAGTCTGCTCTATGGTCTCCAATGATTCATATCAGTACCATAAGCAAAATACACCCAACAGATCCTAAGCCCACAAAAAGCCTGATTGTAATATACCAAAGCTATCTAGGTTATCCTTATATAAAAATTTTCTAAGTAGAGTAAAACTCTTTGTGTTTCCTCTGCTCCATAAGCAGAGTCCCTCATGATCTCAAGGCCTTTGAACTAAAAAGATGAAATATCTGCATGCACAAATGCATACATACATACACACACACACACACACACACACACACACACACACACAAACACCATAGAGTGATGAAAGATAAACAGTTACTGTAGATCTTTAGAAAAAGAATAAAGTGCATAGGAATCACTGTTTTAAGGAGATTTTGAAATTCAACCAACCCTGTGCTAGCAGTTTCATGGTCCAAGTGGGCTCTGTTCTCTGGAAGTCATTCCTCACAGCTCTCGATGCTGCCGTTTCTATTTTAACTTCTGAATTATCCTTCCTTTCCCATGATACATGGTCAATGTTTGCTGCTGAACAGTTTCTCACTCTTCTTCCTTCCTGTAGAATTTCAGAGGTCCAAAGGCTACTTTTCATTTTGTATTCCTTGTCGCTTTTAATTCGAAGTGACAGTAATAACATAATCCCCATAAAAAGCTATGGACTTCCTGTAAAGTTTTATAGGGCTTCATTCCACCGAACAAAATCCATACCTACGAGTAAGTCTTCCTTAGCTTCAGATTGTTGGAAAGTTGTTGTGGGCCAACACGCTAAATATCTAGAGAAGCCCTTTTGTGTGTAAAAAGAAAATCATGAAGATTCTTAAAAGAATTTTTTTTTCTATTTAAGGCATCATTTTAAATCCTCCTGAAATTTTAATAAAGAGCTTTTGTCACATTTTCAGCACCGTTAACAAACCAGAAATTTTCAAGGTGCAGTCCAGGACTTCTTGGATATTCCTAAGGTGTTTTTAGAGAGTAGACATGGTCAAGACTTTATTTATAGTACTATTAAGACCTGATCTTTTTCAATCTCATTTCTTATGTGGTAGAACTATATGATCTATAATATTTTCAGCTGTCTTCTACCAAAGTAAGGTATTAAAGAAATTTGCAAAATTATAAATCAATGATTCCCTTTTTATTAATTTTTTAAAAATTGTATTTCTTTGGGGCCAGGGATTTAGCTCAGTGGAGTAAGTACCTGCCTGGCAAGTGGAGGTCATGAGTTCGATCCTTGATACAAAAAAAAAAGTTCAAAAAATTGTACTTCTTTTAATGAAAATACACTATTTGGTTAACATATGTTTATTATTTTTAAAATAAATTCATATATATAACTTTAAATTTCTCAATTTTATTTTCTAAAATCAGTAACTATAACACACATACAAAAAAGCTTAGGGATTTCATTCATTACAAAAGGGTAAAGGGGTCCTGACAGCTAAACATTTGAAAAGGACTCACTTTAGATCATGTTTTGATTGCAATAGAGAATCTTTGTCCAACATATAAATTACATTAAGTCTTCTTATAAAGTCTCCCTATAAGCACTACAGATGACAATAAAAATTTATCAAAATAAAAGAGACAAAATAAAGCCTATACTGAAAAGAATCTCATTAGAGCAAAGAGTGCCTGACTAATAGATGAGCAGTATCTAAAAGGCTTTTTATAAAACAAAGTCCAGCACTTAAATTTTTTTTTACAATAAAACAGTGTGTGAGCCACAAAGATTTAATGGTTGGTCTTTTATACTGGGCACAAACCACAGTAGGCAGGTCTCATCTGCCTTTCTCTTATTTCGACGAAATTTGCTAGGTATAAGAAATCTCTTGGTTACAATAAATATAGATAGATATCCAGGCACAAACCTAAGTCCGATGAACAAATTAGAATACAAGAAAAGCAGGAATGCAATAAGCATGTTTCACTGTATCTACACAGTAGAAAACAGTTTCCTTGAACAGTTGAATTAGTAGTCAGAGTCATTTTAGTACCTGAATCAGAACAATTCACAGTTTAGATATCTTCAACCTAGCCAAAAACCAGAAAAAAATTAACTACATTATTGTCATTGATTTGTATCATGTGCTATTTTAAAGTAATTATCAAAGAAAGATTTCCTTTTGTTAGAATTTAACGTTTAAAATCAGATATTAAATGAAGCTGATTCCTCAGTAAGATTTCAATACTGTTAGGTGAAACAGTAAGTATCTTAGCTTTCAGATAATTTTGTGCATTCAAGAAATGTCTGTCACTTCACTTTAGTTCCATGCTCAATCATTTAGAACAAAACACAACACAACAAAAAAATCCCGATACATTCTGCCAGCTCAACAAAAGGCTTTGTGTGGGTGTGTGTTGGAAAGTAATTATAAGGTTTTTATTTCACTAATTATTCTTCACCCTTTGAAATGTCAGTGTAGGTCAAAGTAGCAGCCAATGTTTTGAACCAGATCTGAATTAAAATAAGGGAGCCACTGCAAGAATAACAAGAAATGGAATCAACAGTAAAGTAATTTGACATCATGAGTAACTCAAAATGAGGTTCAAGGTCACAGGAGTTTAAATTTCCATACAAGAAACCTCAAAATCTCCAGTATCATGTGAAAGTATTTTTAGTTATGGCATGATTGACTGTATCCCTATATCTATAATGCAGTGATATACTTTCAAGTATAAATTGAGACTTACATAATGCAATTATTTATAAATATTTTTAAAATTTTTAAAAATAATACAGGTCTTTTTCTTCAATGTAGTCACATTTGGAGTTTACAAATTCATTTAAAACATTGCGTAATTGATTTGAACATCTTCTTTAACTCTTCTGTGGACATTTTTTCTAAGCAGATGTTATGAATCATTTTGAGAATAGATTTCATCTAATATCAAAATTTCATTTATATAAATATTAAATAGTGACATTTTCTGACTTCAGCATAAGTAAGCACATTCTGTGAGAAAAGAACTTGAGTAAGGCAGGAAAATTGATTGATTGCCTCCTATAATAACCAATATGCATGAATAAGCTGATTTTTCTTTAATAAATTATCCCAGGAAGGTTAGTAGACTTAGGTGTAACACTGATTTCCCTGACCCCAAAACCTCAGGACCAGCTAAATTTACACAGTGTAAGCAAACCAGATTGGAGTAAAGTGATTCCATTCATTTCAGTCAAGCTCTTGACTGATACCCAGTGTCATGACCAAATTGATCATACGATGGTCTCCATCAATCTTTGCAACAGTAGAATTGAGCAGATTAGTTGTGCTGTGGCCTGTTCATTTCACCTTCTATAGATACAGCTCAATTTGAGTGGAGAAAGAAAAGTAAGTCCATTAAGGATAGAGGAATCCTTTCGATGGTTTCTCTTCCCAAATTTTGATATCCAGTGAGTTTAGTAGGTTCAAGCCTCTTATTTCTTCACCTGTGTTCCCCGGATCTATAGCTGGCATCACTTCAACCACCTTTTCTACACCAAGTAACTCAGTCTCTACCTTCAACAGTATTTCTCCCTCTGCCCAAATGATTTCTATGCATTTTTAAGTTGAGAGGCACTGGTCTACCTGGATTGCTCCTTTTAGGAGCGATGGAACCCTCAGTATGAAGTAAATACGTTGATTATAAGATCTGAAATAGTCTACACAGCTTGAAGTCAGAAGTGGATAGGAAACTCAGACTAAGAGACCTAATGAGATTTTCAGAAATATCTCCCCAAAACTCACCTAACTCAGCATCTTCACTAAATCTTGGTTTATGTGTCTGAAACAAAACCCTTTTCCGGAAGTTACTTTCCTGTGGCCCCATTCTCTCACTCTCTCTCTCTCTCTCTCTCTCTTTTTTTTTTTTTTTTGTACCAGGTGATCAAACTCATGACCTCACACTTGCCAGGCAGGTGCTTGTGCTGCTAAGCTAAATCCCAAGCCCTCTATTTCTTTATCTGTGAAAGAGGATACAAAACTGTCTCTATCACAAATGGGAATTAATCAAGGTAATATGAACTCTAGTTCAAAGCCTAACATACAGAAAAAAAAAATCAAGAAATGCCATTTATCACTATTTTTAGTCTCCTGTTATCTTCAAAGACAGCCAAAAAATCAAAAAATTTGAAAATAAACATATAAGTGAATGAATAAATAACCAAGGCTTGCAACTAGACAGGGGATAATTGCAAGAATAACTTTAATTCTAATTTGCCATTTGCCTTCTAAAACTAAACAGTACCCTGTGTTTTAGGTTTTTGTTTTAGCTACCATTCTTCTTTGGCACTAATTTGTGTACTAGCAAAGATGAAATAAGTTAGATTACAGTTAAATAAATAATAAATAAAACTGAAATCTCTAGAATTTAATGCAATAACAGTTTATGTCTTATTCAAGGCACAGTCTAATGTGGGTCAAGTGGATCTCAGAGACAACTTGTCCTCCAAGTGGTAACTGAATGATCTAAGCTATTTCCATATGCTTTGCCTGGCAAATTAAACACTCAACTTCCAAGGTCTCTAAAAAAGAAATTATAAAGAATGGCTATTCAGGCAAGGTTTACGAATAGGCCAGAAAATAGCATGCAGTATTCCATTCCATTGTCCATTAAGCATAGTACAGTTAAATAACTGCAATCTAACTACAAGTATTTGCTATTCTCAGAAAGTTGACTATGAAACAGAATTTCAAAAACATACTTGTTGATATTTTGTGTTTTTGGAGTAGGGAATGCAATATTTTAGAAATGCTGTCTTCCCAGATGTCTCAGTGTGAAGAAGCGACTATGTAATGGATGTAAAGGACCAAATCAAAGACATATGCAACGAACAAATGACATCCATGGTATGGATGTACAACAATCCAAGGTTGAAATCAAGAGAAGATTATAGTACACATAGTGTCCTGGATTCAAATCCCAGCAATCTAAATGAATAGATGAATATGTAGACACATACATATATACATACACACAGAAAAATAAACAAAATAATTAACAAGATGTTAATAATATTACAGGAAAAGAAAAAATCCTAAAATTCATACACTAAATGTGATCAAAATGTAGTTGACTTTAAAATTTTATTGCAATAAATGACACATTAATCACTCTCGAAATACTCTCCCTGCTTTCAAGCACACTTATTCCATTTTTCTTGCCAATTCATGAACCAGTTCTAGAAATGTGCTTTCATATATGTCTTTATAAGGTGTGATCTAACAACAGCAAATGCTTTTGCCTGGCATTCAAAAAGGAGCAGCCTCCTAAAAGCATCAGCAGTGTCTTCATCTGTCTTATAAATTGGTTCAGGTACCATGTGACTTCAATTTCTTCCCTAATTTCAAATTATCATGAAAGGTAGACCTGCTGAATCAATTTAGAACATCAGGGCAGCCACAACAGTACAACTAAAGACGCTCACAAAAAACGGACTTCCAGAGCTGCTTCAAAAAGTGGTAAAGATGATGAGGTAAGTGTATTCAAAGGAAGGGTGAATATTTTTGGAGAATAATGGCAATGTGTCTGTCTCTGTAAGAATTTTTTAAAATTTAACCATTCACTGTATTTCTTGACCAGATCTTGTAGAATAACAAAAGACCCCAAGTAGAAAATATTGAGAAAGAGAAACTTAGTCCTTAATATTGGTCTTGCAAATGATTCCTTGGATATGGCTCCAGAAGTGCAGGCAATATAGATAGGTAGATAGGCAAGAGAACAAAAGCTAAAGAGCTTTTATACCCAGGGGAAACAATCACCCGAGTAAAAAAGCATACAGAAATTGGAAAAAAATTTTACAAATGATTAAACTAGTAAAGATTAATCATCCAAAATGGAGGAACTCAAGAAACTTCATAGAATAAAACAAATAACTAGATTTAAAAGTTGACAATAGACCTGAATAGACATTTTTCCAAAGACTGTATACAAACAGCATACATATGAAAATAAATTCAGCATGCTAAGCATCAGGACAATACAAATTAAATCACAATAAAATATCACCTCATACTTGTTAGAATGGCTATTATAAAAAAAGACAGGAGACAGTTTTGGTGAGGATGTACAGAAAAATGTGTACACTTTTTTCTTTGTTTCTTTGTTTGTTTGTTTTGAGACAGGATCTCAATATACAGGTCAGATTGCCTTGAATTCACTATATAACCTAGTTTGGCCTTGAACTCAAGGTGATCCTCCTGCATCAGTCTCCTAAATACTGGAATTACAGGAGTGTGCCACCATACCTAGCTTGATAGAAATGTAAATTGCCACAACCACTGTAGAAAACACTATGGAGGCTTTCCAAAAAAAAAAAAAAAATTAAATGTAGAACTACCTTAACCAGAAATTCCACTCCTGGTAACTTACCCTAAAGAATTGCAATCAGTGAACTAAGAGAAACTAGCTGTATAACTATCTTAATTTAATATGTATGTGTATATATACATATTATGTATATGTATATATATATCCCTTCTCTCTTCCTTCCTTTACACTTTTTCCCATCAGTTTCTCTTTTCTTTTGGACAATTTCTTCCCAATCTACAATACCTATTGTACATTTTAGATCATATTTACTCATTCAGCTTCTCCTATTAGGGAGAGAATACAATGTTTACACATGTGAATCTGATTTATTTCACTTATGAGTGTGGTCTCAAGTTGCATCCATTTACTTATAAAAGTCTGAAGTTCGTTATGGCTCAGTAGTACTCTGTTATATTAAAAAAAAATCCACAACTTTTTTATCCATTCCTCAGTTGATGGGCATTTGGGTTGTTTCTGAGAAGATTTGTACTAATATTATGTAGGCATTATTTTATGTCTATATCTTGTACTCTGAATAACTGCTATGAAGATAATAATACGCAATGTAATAATTATTGTTACTGTTAGCCTGATTTGAAACTGTTTTATTTTACTTCTACTTTTCACCCTCTTCTCTTTAATATAAAACATTTTTTAAAAAATAATTACAATCAGGATCTCATAGAGGTATTTCCACTATCATGTTCTTTGTAGCATCCTGTATGCTACATGTATGAAAATGCAGAAAGAAAAATGAAGTATATAAATACAATGCATAAGTATTCAGTCTTTAAAAAGGAGGAAGTCTTACTAAAACATTGATGAACTTGAGTAACACTATGCTAACTGAAACAAGCCAAACACAGATGGGCAAATACTACATAGTATTATCTATATTGGGAGTCTACATTAGTCAAGATCATAAAAGCATGGAATACCATGCCGGCTACCAGTGGTTGGAAGGAGGAGAAATTGGAGTATTGGTCAAAGATTAGTTTCAGTTTTACATGACGAATAAGTCCTAGAGTTCTAATGCACAAATTAGTGCATATAGTTAATAATACTGTATTGCATATGTAAACATTTGCTAAATGTTTAAATCTTATGTTAAATGTTCTCATCATGAAGAAAATCTTACGTTAAATGTTCTCATTATGAAGAAAAGAATGAAACTTGCAAGGTGATAACTTTATGGCATTATTTGAACAGTTTCATGAATTTCTATCTTTAAACTCATCAAAATGCTTACATTAAATGTATACAATTGTTGGTATGTTACTCATACTTCTTTTTTTTTTCCGGCACCGGGGATCGAACTCACAATCTCACGCCTGCCAGACAGGCGCCTAAGCTGCTGAGTCAAACTCCCAGCCCTACTCATACTTCCATTAAACTATATCTATAGTTTAAAACAAGCTGCCAAAGTATTTGTTAAAAATTGTGTGTGGGCTGGGCGTGGTGGCGCACGCCTTTAATCCCAGCACTTGGGAGGCTGAGGTAGGTGGAGCATTGTGAATTCGAGGCCGGCTTGGTCTAAAACGTGAGCAAGGCCGGCCTGAACTACATAGTGCGATAGTACATCAAAAAAATAGTGCTGGAGCCGGGCGTGGTGGCGCACGCCTTTAATCCCAGCACTCGGGAGGCTGAGGTAGGAGGAGCGTTGTGAGTTCGAGGCCCGCTTGGGCTACAACGCGAGCTCAAGACCGGCCTGAGCTACATAATGCGACCCTGCCTCAAAAAACTAGGGCCGGGAGCTTGGCTCAGTGGCTTAAGCGCCTGCCTGGCAGGTACAAGATGGTGAGTTTGATCCTCGGTACTGCAAAAAAAAAAAAAAAAAAAAAAAAAAAAAAAAAAAAAAAAATTGTGTGTGTGTGTGGGTATTGGGGATTGAATTCATGGTCTTTGCACAGAGCTACATCCCTAGCCAATTTTTAGTTTTTTACTTTTTATTTTGCAACAGGCCTCACTAAATCATTGAGCTGCCTGGGTTCAACTCAAACTTAAGATTCTTCTGCCTCAGTCTCTCACAGTGTTAAACTCCTTCAGTTTTCAATCTTCTATCAAATTGTTTCCTACTTATATAAGTAATATGCTATGTGATTGGCATCCAGATGTAGTAACTCACATTTTTGTACTGCTTTTCAAGTTGAAATGTGTCATAATTTGATTTTAAATGAACATATATTATATTACCGAAAATTTATAAAATAGAAAAACAATGAAGTAATTCATAATTCCACTACAGAGAAGATAAGCACTGGTAAAATGTTGATTTTCTCTTTCTTCTTTCTTACGTCCACTGGTTACGAAATTAAAATCATACACTAGTTTAACATTGTGTCCTTTTCTAATGCTGTATTTTGAGAATTTTGTAAAATAGTATTGAATCACATTTGAAATTGTAATATTCCAAAGTATTCCATCATAGGGATACAACATACCATTCTCTCTGTTCACATATTGGGCCCTGCTTGAACATTTAGACTAGGCATATATAAACTTGTTTCTCCATGGCAATCTTCAATCCTGGAAATATCTAAAACTCAATAGTAACAGACACTTCAAAACTTTTTCAACTAGTCTATAATTTATGTTGCCCTATAAATTATAGGAAAGTATCAGTGGTAATAAATCCTTTACATATTTTATTTTTATTTTATTTTATACTTTCTACATTCCAGAAATTATAACATAATAGATTAAAATAATCTATAAAATAGCCATACATTGTCTTTGCTTTCACATGCTGCAAAAGATAGACAATAAGCAAATAATCATTCAAGTAAAGGTACAATCATACCAGTGACAAATACTTTGAAGGAAAACACTACATATTTGAAGAAAGCAAAAAGAATTTGGTAGAGACTACAGATAATATCTGAAGAGGTAAAGATTTGCTGTTTGAGTGATGATAAAGTTCAACTGGGACATTGGGAACCCAAATTTTATGGTGCATTCATGACACATTCTGAATTGCTAAAGGCAAGACAAGAGACTTATCCAAGGAAGATTGTCATAGGATGAAATTTCCAGCACAAAGACACCAATAACATATAAAACACGATACAAAATGATTCATGTATATTCTTTAGAGACAAAACTGAGGAGATTATTTTAAAAAGATCATCTACTGAGAGTGCAGGGAGGTACCAAGGACTAGGAAAGTGGGTAATATAATTTAGAAAATAATTCAGAAAGGTTTCCCATACCTCAGATCATTATTAGGATGTTGAGGAAAACAAAGACAAGGTTTGGGGAAATTGAGGATGGTCAACATTCCAAAATGAATGAGGTATGGGCAATGCCTCAGAGAAAGGAAAGAGAAACAAAGTGTCCTGACCCAGAAGAAATTCCACACACCTCAGGAAAGGATCTGTCTGTTCATGAGAAACTGACTTAATGTCCTTAGAAGAAATCAGGTTAGCAGACTTGTAAGCACCAACTAAAATGTGGATTCTAGCTCACATACATAAATTTTACCACCACCCCACCTGTCATCTTTTATGTCACATTAGCTTTGTCTGGGCAGAAGAAGGCTCTGAAAAGTAGCTATTGTCAATTAAAGAAACAAGGGAATGATTTTGCAATGTACTATATAATGTTTTCAAGTAAAATTGAATTTATGTGTTGCAAAAAAATACATTGGTTTGCTGGTTCTGACAGGTCCTCACTTGATTTAATTTAGGGCTTGGAACATATTAACATTCTGAAGGGTTTAGAATGATAAACATTAACTACTCTAATGAAAGTTTATATCTAATCTCTTCCTCCATCTGCAACATTTTTTAACAGAGAAAAATAATAAATTTCAAATCTGCTATTATTTAGCAATTCCGAGTTTTGCAAGAGCAGTGTTATTACTTAAATGGAACTGACAACAACATATAAGTCTTTTAAAGGATGGTAGAAATCTCAGATAAATCCCCAATAGAGTTTGGCTCTAAAATTAAGTCGCTTAAAAAAAAAAATGCTATTTTCCCCATCCTGAAATTCCAGCCATCTTCCACATTATTTTTTAAAGGGAACAATCTGAGGGCAATTCGACTTTACACAGTATTTTCAATGAGATTTCAAAATGCGCTTCTTGAATAAAAAGATTTCTGTATTATAAAATCATTATGTAGCATTTCTTTTTCTGCCCTTCATCATCTGAATTTATTTCTTTTCCTAAATTCCATGATTAAGCAGAATTTCTATCTTTTCTATCAAGGACATCTAAGCAGTGTAGATTTCAGGCTTGTTTTGTCTATGCCTCTAAAAATGCAAAGAGCTTTGTTCTAATGTATTTGATTTTCTTTAGAATCAACATTCCTTCTTGCATTTAAATGTGATGATGTAAATCAGAGCTGACATCTTTGAGTGTTGTCTGCAGCCTTTGCTAGGCCCTAGTGTCTGTGCACCTCTTCCGAAGATTCCAACACATGCTACATTATTTATACAAATCATGGTTAGGACAAGCAAATAAACATTGTATAGTTTACATGTAAAATAGCTCCTGCATAGAAAAGTTTAATGATGATTCATGAAAACACACACATACACACACACACACATCACAGAACTCCAAACCTTCAGACATATCAGAAGATGAAGTTGTATGTTATATTTAGTTCAATGTGAAAAATGAACGCCTCTTACATTGCACATAAAATGTGAAGCATACACCATCATTTTAGAGATTAGCAGGGTCTTTAGAAGCCCAATGCTGTCCTCCAGCTCTGGAACTGAACTCCCATCCATTTCTTTGATGAAACCCAAAGTTACTGGTTTGCATTTGGTGTCTAGGTTGAGTCAAAAATGTGCACCTTTGAATACAGTCTTGTGTTCAGCACTGTGCAATGCTCATCTTTAGGAAGACTTGTGGGAAGGCAGGTCTCAGCTTCATGACTGTCCTGTACTCTGAGATGTGCACACTCCTGAGTGTTCAGCATCAGAGTAAAGTGTAATGTAATCCTCTATATACAATCAATTCACCTTTGCATTTTCTGTCTCTTCCCTTCCACTGACCTCCTAACACTCCCTTTCCTCCTCTCTGCTCCCCTTCCAGCCCTATTTCCCTCTCTCTTCTGTGTAGGAAGTGTAAAATCGAATGCTTATACAAAGATTATGCAATGCCATTGCACTGTGCTGCTGGGAGAGAGCTTTGTCAGGCCAACATTGCTATGCAGCTCACAGAAGCACAGACATTTTTTCAGCTAAGAGAGAATTAGAGATAACCCTGTGAAGTGGTTTCCAAATTATATTTTAGCACTGGAATCTTTGGTTTAAAGAAAATTCTACATAGGATCACAATATACAAAACTGATGAAAGTGGAACTGCTCTTTGAAAGAGTAAGAAGGGCACAGACTCCCTCATCCTCATCTTCCTTCACGCCTTCAAGAAACTCTGGTCTCCTCAGAAAACAATTAAGCCCCTTGATCTCATCCTAGCCACTATCTGAGGACCAGAAAGATCAAATGTTTTATACCAAGTAATGCACCTTTTAAGTAACAAGGACACCTGAGCTACCCAGCTTTCTGTATCTGGGAATTGTAGGTAAGTTTGTTCCTACTTTCATAAAATGTGAATACAATGCAGAAGAAACAGAATAACCTTGAATGAGGGATAGAATACTTACATAACTTCAATAAATGGCAGTGAGCAGTTTTTAGACACATAAAAAAGAAAGATTTATTCCTTCAAGATGCTTAGAGTCCAGTTGGTGGAAAGATGTGAAAAAGAAAACAAATTGCAAATGCTGCGGAGCTAGAGGCAAACAAGATGCAGAAAGGGTTGTCAGTCTTTCCTGTGGGACCATGGAATTCTTGCTAAAGGGGGTAGCTTTTAGCCATAATGCAGAAGAACAGGAGATACCCAAGAAAGGGATAGTTCAGGGAAAGGTCCTAGCTTGTATGAACCCAGGGCTGGAAAGGATGTTGACCAGTCCAGCAGTTGCAAGTGCCTTGGTGGGTGATACAGGGGAAGAGGAAGGGTAGGCAATGAAACTGAAACAGGAAAAAGGCACTGATCTTGTGAGAAACTGGAAAGAATTCTGCTATGGAAAATGACACTCAAATTAGAAAAATAATTCTATGTGAGGAAATTAGAGCTGTAATACAGGGTGCAACCATGAAATACACAGTAGAGAGGACTTGGTTATACACTGGGTGCGATGAAGGAGGGACATAACAGAGGGACAGGTTTGTGGTTTGAGTTGTGGGGTAGCTGGTTGTCGGTCCCTGGGTTGGAATATATAGAGAGAGCAGATTTTAGGCTCAGAGAAAAGGATGTTTGTTTTGGATCTGAATAGACTAAATTGGAGAAAGCTTGAGGCTCTATTGAAAAAGTCTCATGCTTTTAGATAAAACTGCTAAAGGGTCCTGAACTAAAAGATTCGAAAGTTTTAAAGATTCTAAAAATTTGGGTGAAGAGCACAGGAGAAGGAGAGATTCTGAAATCCAAGTCTTAAGTATAAGATAAACATGCCTAAACAATCCAGAAAAATTGACAAGGGACTCCCCAAGGTATAAGAGAACAATCAGAGAGAGTGAGAGGAGTGTCATGGCAAGCAGAAGGGAAGGAACTCAGGAGAAAGGAACTGGCTGACTGGGTTAACTTGTAAAAGTGCATGGTAAGGTAAGAACTGAACATCATTAGTCACGTTAGCCACAAGGAGAGGGGATGGGATCTTTGTGGAACAATTCAGTGGCACGATAGAGGCTGAGGCCCGCCTCCATTTGAGGAGCAAACACAAAGCAAGAAATAGAAATCTTTGTTGTAGATCATTATCACTGTAGTATGACTGCACCGCAATAAACTTTTCCATAAAGGCAAGGGGAAATATAAGTTTTTTAGCTCAAGCAGAATGTGAAGCAAAATTAAGACTTTTCTTTTAATAATGGAAGGGACTTGAGAATTACAGGTCAGGGAAGGGGCAAGGGTGAAGACAAGGAGAGGACAAAATGGCAAAAGATGAAGCATCCTGGGGAGCTAAGTGCATTCCCAAGCCCTGAACGCAGAGCTGCTGTGAACAGATGGAAAATGGTTATGAATTGAAAGGGTTGCAAATAATTGTGCGGAACCTCAGAGTATCCTTTCCAGACAACAAAATGCTAGAAGTGAGAGAAGAGATGGCAGGACAGACTCAGAGGACAAGTAGTTTGTAAGAGTCCCTGAATAAAATGGCTGAAGGCAGGGAACATGCTGACAGGGTTGTGTATTAAAACTGCCTGTGGTGCTGAAGTGTTACTGTGCTTAGAGGCGTGAGTTTCTGGCTCGTATCTAGTGCCAGGCAGATGTCCATTCTGAATCCTGGCCCTAGAGGTTGGGAATCATGGCAGTTTTATTGTGAGATGCAGCAGCTCCATACCCAAGCATCATGGAGACATGAAAGTACAGGAGAAGGAAAATGTGTATTCTGAAAACTTTCAGAGTTATTCAGAGTTTCATCTTCACTCATTAAAATTTTTTTATCTACCTCTAAATGCCTTCCTCTGCCCTTTAGACAGAGATAAGCCAAATTTTCCCTCTTGCTACCAGCTGCACATTTCCACAACTTTGTGTGTATTTTCAACTCCACTTTATATTTTTCAGAGTCATTAAGACCAGCAGCAGCCATGGAAGACCTTGCCTGTCTGTAGGATGATTATGTCCACAGTGGCCATTTGCAGCACACTGGAAGGCAGGTATGTTATCTCCATTTTGGAGCAATTATTCCATACACATAATCACCAACACTCCCTAGCTCTTTATGGTCAGTTAATAACAATTTATCTTTCCAAAGACTGCAAGGCATTCAAGACTGCAATGCTATCCCCTCCACAGAGTATTTTCACAACTGACATTGCTCTTAGAGACAGTAGAGGAAAAAATCAGATTAAGTCATTTTCCTCCTACCCTTTTGCTACCTACTTGGAAATCATTAGTACAAATGATAGTTAGCCCAGTAATAGCAATGCAATCAAAACAGCCACATCCATCTCAGTGAATCATGTCGCTAGCTTGGGTATTGCAATGGCTACTAATTAACAGTGACACACATTAATGGCCCCAGCAGCAGGGTCAACACAGAATTAGTAGTGTCTTAGTCCAGAAAGAAATGATAGATATTAAAGTCTTTTTCTCCAGCCCCAGGGAAGAGGGGGGAGTGGACCTGAAATCACTTGACAACACATGCGACATGGAAGCAGTCTCTCTAAAGCAACAGGCTTCTTATACCTGAGAGGAGAAATTGCTGTACAAGAAGAATTCCTGTTTCTGGGTCTCTGGGATGATTTCATACTTAATTTAATAAAACATAAGTTTAGCCCTGAACCAAGGAGATCACCACCATGTGAAGTCAGGGAGAAGTTTGAAGTGTACTATGTTTTTATTCTGAAACCTTTCACCAAGTCCCTACATTGATTTTTCCAGAAAAATAAGTTAATACATAAAAATTTAACTGACACATGCCTTTCCACCATATCATGACTATGGCCCAAACTGTTTGAAAGGAAAATCAGGACATATCCAGGAGACTTAAAAATCTTTCTTCCTCTAAGGAGTTTCCCCACCGACCTACTGGGGAATACCAGGAGGATTCTTCAGGAGACCCAGTAAAAGAGCAATTGTGTTAAGTGGCTAAGATCCCACAATCACTGATGCAGTCTTCTACCCTCAGGGGTTCAATTCTTGCAGGCAACAGCAGGTAACCATTAAATATATGTTGACAAAATGAATAAATCCATCCCCAATTGTTATTCATTCGGTCCTGACTAGCTGACCAGATGATAGCTTACAACTATCACTGAGCAGTGTTTAGAGATACTAAAAGATGGCTTTATGCCAGGGCTGGAGCCAGGGGATGTGACATTCAGGGACCAACTGAAGAATGAGGAGATCAGAGTTCAAGGTAAAAAACGGCAGCTTGAGGGTCTCAGGCACCTGTCAGGAGAAAAGATGAAATGATAAATGGTGATCTTAAAGACAAAGCTTCCCACCTTTGTCTCAGAGGGCAACCCAGGGCTGGGGCTTTCTTTTCAGGAGAGGACAAGTATCCCAGACCTACCTTCCAGAATTCTCTTCTCTCTTTTCCCTTTCCCGGTTTCCAAGGGAAGCAGACTGTGTTTGTTTGTTATGCACAGCACTGCAATACACAAACAGATTGACATAAATTTATGCCAGGCTTTCATGTTTAAAAACATGAATTATTCAAGAAATATTACAATATTAATTAGAAATCATTAAAATACGAGTGTTGGGGGAGGGAGAAATGAGATAGTGCGTTAGCAAAATCGCATTTAGCTCAAACATAAAGTGTGCCAAAGCTGCTTAATCATTGTTTTGATAGTCAAAATACCATAACACCAGTTTCACAGTACAGGGAAAGGAAGCTTCTTGGAAGCCTCTGATTCCCATTATTATTGAGGAAATTAATTATTTATGGAACTCCGGCAGTGTACTGGGTGCTCCAGAAGACACAAATAAGGCGAGGTTTGTGCCCAGAGGGCTTACTAGAGAAATCAGAGCTGCACTGAGCTCTGACACACACTCCCAGCCATGATTAATGATCAAGAGTCCAAGGGGCTTCTGCTCTGACTGTTCCATTTGCTCAATGTTTTAAGTTTTCAGCCTTTGGAGGAATCACAAGGTGAATGTTTTTACTAAAGAATGCCATGGAAGAAGAAATCTATGAGAAGCCCCGCAAATGAGAAAAACATATAGAAAGAGGAACGTCAGTGTTGTGCTTACAACATAAAGAGAAGAGTAATAAAGGACCTGGGTCCTGAAGGTTGTGTGCTGAATTGGGTGATTTGGATCTGGAGGATTCCCAGATGGTGGTGATTATTTCATATTTATTATGAGGCCCACAAACTAGTATTGTTTCAAAAAATGCATATGTGATATAACTTCTGCACGTTTTAAAGATGACAACACTGTTTTATATATAATACATCCAAATATGACAATGGCTCTGCCTTACGGTGAGCAGTTTAAAATGGCTGGTATATTATTGCATTGTGAAAGAAAAGGCCAGGAAACACAATGAGCTGGTTTATTTTTGTTTTAAGTGGGACCATATAGACAGCTAATTCACCATTTCACGGTGGTGAGAATCATCCATCTCATCCTGAGGCTGCTGCCATAGAACAGGAATAGAATCTCCGTGACCTTAATTCATTACTACTTCCAACACCGCACCAGTCAATGAGCAAGTGATTATTACATCCTGCAGGATATGGCCAAGAAAGAACAGAAGCAGGGTTTCAGAGAGGCAAGACTGGAAACTAGTTCATCCTCTTGCCCCATTTAATTTGGCTTGTACCCAGCAATGAACCATGATCAAACCCATACACTATCATCACTGAATTTAAAATTTGTGAAATATGTGACTTGGTCAAAGGAACCAACTGAGTCTTCTGGCCATATTCTAACTGATGCGACCTCTGAATGAGCCAAGGACATTCACACTAAACTGTTTCTCCCTTGCTTAAAATACTAACTGATTCTGCTGCAATCTTGAAAGTACCTAGTCTACAGCTCATGGAAATTAGGGATTTGGTTACATTCTTTCATGATATCCTTTCCATATATCAAAATGAAGAAAAGGATGGAAACTTAAAGCTGATGTGTATTGAAATATAGAATCAGAAAATCTAATGAGTCTAAATAGAAATATACACCCAATAGAATGAATCTGGAAGCATGAGGTAGACAATTAAAGAAAAGAAAAACCAGACAAGGTTATTCTCAAATCCCACACAGCACCACAAAACTAGACTGCAGCAAGTCAAAGACTTGAAAAAGTTACAGTCACGAAGGAAGAGGTAAGTGAATTCTCCAGGGCTTGCTTCAACGGGACCTTTCTTTTCTTCTCTTTTCCTTTCTTTTCTCTTTTCTTTTCTTTTCTTTTCTTTTTTTTTTCCCACAATTCTTGTATTTTCTTTTACAGAATGCATTAAATTTTTAAGTAATCTTTTGATAACAAGCCTCGGGCTTGAAGAATCTCAGTAAATATTTGTGGAGTAAATTACAAAATGATTTTAATTTCGAGCCTAAATTTATACACATTATTTCATACTTGACATATAAATTGCCCAATATTCCTAACAAGAGTAAAGGCAGAGAGTGGAACAACTGCAGCTATTCATAAAATGTCAAGACTAAGCGAGGCAGTCATAGAGCCCTACCACCCCAAACTCGACAGCTGTGTAAACTAATTCAGCAGCCCCAAAACAGAGATTAGCTTGTAGCATTTGCATTGACTTCTTGCATATTTCCCAGTACTAGGATATATACACATATATATTGAGGAAGGGCACTTTTCTACACCTGGAAAGGACACTTTTCTTTCTTATAAACATAAGCTGATTTCTCTTCATTCTGCCAAGACAACACAAGAGTTTGCCTTCCATCACTGAATTCTTCAGTACAGATACACGTCAGCCATTCATTCTTTTACTTCTCAAAACATTCATACTCACTAACAAAAAGAAAAAGCCAGTATATTAACTTTTTCCTTACAGCCACTTATATTTTTTAGCAATGTTTCTTTTAACTCCAGAGAGCAGGAACAGAAAGTATTTTTAAAACTGCAATAATAGGACAGAAAAACAAGTAGCAGGATAAAATACAGGTACAATCCATTTGGAAGAAAATACAAGTGTAATGAGATACTTGACCCTACAAGCATGACCTCAGTAGCTGATCAAAAGCATTGTGCTTTTCAAATAATCAGGATGCAATTTAATATAGTAGAAACTGGCCAGGTTACAAGATCAACTATCACAGTTTAGATTTTCTTGAGTTCATGTTTACAAGTTCAGAATGTCTCTGTGGACAAAAATACTCAAAGACAGGATAAGTTCACTTCGAGAGGGGAAGTTATCAGATACTTTTGGATTAATTCATTCACTGATCAGGCATTCAGGCTCAATTCAAATCTATCATTCTAAGGCTGTATTCTAGCTAACAAAGCAAAGCACAAGATAGGTAGTGATAATGATAATGAAACTTCCTCAAGTAGTCATGCTACAGTTAACATCAGAGACTAAACCCTCTGTCTCATACCTATCCTATGAGATGTAACATAGGATAGCCTAAAAGAAGTGTACCATCTTTCAAAGTGAGAAATTTCTAAATGAACATAAATATACATGTCTGTAACACAAACACACCTCAGCACCAAGTTCTTCAGGAGTGTGAAATACTCCTAAGATCAAGTACTAGTTGAAAATAAGATGTGCTCTTAGAGTAATTTCTTTGGTAACTTCTGGATCCAATAGGATCTTCTGGGAAAGCATATTCCAAGGAACTACAACCACTGGGAATTCTGAAATAGGAGTCAGCCTACCTGGACTTGAGCCCTCAATGAGGCATCTTCCCAGCACAGAGCAAACATAACAGAAGAGCCATGCTTTCTGACCCAAAGACCCCGCCCTGGTTTAAATACTTTCTTACTAATTCTCTTTAAAAACACTCAGGAAATCTTCATTTTGCTGTTGAAAAACTCTCACATGTCCTATTCAGTTTTAGTCAACAGTGGCTTGGAAGCTCACAGTATTATATATATCTACAGAGTAACACCATACAGACTTCTTGTAGCTGTTCACAAATATTCTTCTACTCCCCTCAACATTTTCAATACACAGACTTCTAAATATTCTAGTCTACCTAAGGCTAGTCTGAATTAGTGAAAGTTATAACATTCACAGACAAACACCAAAGTAAGCAAAATGCCTGTATATAAGTGTGTTACACTTGTAGCAAACGACTTCCTCCCAGTCTATGTATGAAAACATATGCACTAACAACCTATTGCCAGTGTCTTGTTTTCAAGAATTCTTCCCTGCAGAAGCTTGACTTTAAGGCAATTCCTCCACACTTCTGGATAGAGAGATGCTACACTGGTAATCACAATGTCAGTTTGAATGGACTGCAGTGAGTCTTAAACCCCTCATTCCAGTGTTGCTTACTATTTCTTCTTAAATAAAAAATAAATAAGTAAACCTCAGGGAATGTTCCCCATTGCAAAGGGCCACACAGAACATGCTTGCACTAGTATCAGCGTTCAGGTGGGCACAGGTACAAAATCTGGGTAGAAAACTATCCCTTTCACTCTAGAAAGTGACACCTCCCTCAGATTAAAGCCAGGAAACCAGAGCAGAGGAGACAAGTAAATATCCCCTTTCCCCGTGGCACCTCCCGCCTAATGGGAATCGTAGTTAATGATCTGAATCGAAAGTGAAGTCTTGTTTTATGGAATGCTCACTCTTTGTTAAGCAAAGCTGTTTGGGCAAAGGACCATTCTATTGATTTAAAAATTGATTTCTTTTTTCCCCCCTTCATATAACTAAAACATGACTCACAAATCACAGCTCTTTTATTCTTCTGGCTGCAACCTAGGCTGAATCTCTCCCAACCTACCCACAGAGAGATGTCTCATGGAGGTGCAGGAGGAGGAAGTGGGAACATTTGGACAGAGATTGTTCAAGATTCTATTAAAGGTTTCAAGTGGCTTCCTTTGAACATTTGGTAATTTATATTTCGACTCCCTTGGTATAATTATTGTAATTATCATTAATCATCAACTTCCAGACCCAATCGAAATGCAGAACATTGGAAAGGTCAAAGCAGTGGAGAATTCTACTATCCTTCACAGAAGATGTGCGGCATTAACATTCTGATGCTCCACTTGTGTGACAAAGATTGTAATGAAAACAGAAAATAGCACAAGATTAATGTGTCCTCATGATAAGAATTATCATAAGGGAAAGAGAAAATGGAGCAAACTTAACCCACTCCTGTCGCAGCAGCATGGTGGTGAGAGGGGTTAGGCTAAGGGACAAGCTGGTGCAGCTCAGCCTGACCCTGCTGAAGATGAGCCTTCCTCCATTTGTGGAGTAACAGGGATAACATAGGAGTGAGGTGGAAGGGAGGAAAGGGAAAGTGAATGAAAAAGCAATTAAGATATACACATGTACCAGCTCCCACAATGAATGTGATCATTATGTATTCCAAACATGTACTAATAAACTTTTTTTAAAGAAATTAACTTAAGGGCATGGCAGGTCACATTCTGGATAATTTGTTAGACTCCTCATTGTCTATTTGGCACCTTTGCTAGATGTGTGGCTCCTGATAGGATTATTCACTTGACCTTCAAATTCACAATTGCCTGCTGAAAATCCACCTGCATATCCAAAACGAAACTCACCAACTCTTCCTTAAACCAAACCTATTGCCTGTGGACAAAAAAGGATTGTGATTCAACACCAAAGTTCTGGAGATGCACACACCCAAATTCAAGTCCCAGTTTGTTTACTTGTTATGTGTTCCTGGGAAAGATGTTAACCTTTCCCATGACTATCTTCCTCTCTCTGTTAAGTGCTTACTACTATTCTAACTTATCTACTCCAGCCTGTTGAAGATAAAGTGATTTAATACTAAAATGACTCAGGGCACAGAAAGTGCTCACCGTGTCATCTGGGTTTTTTGTTTGTTTGTTTGTTTTGGTTTGGGTTTTTTTTTTTTTTTTTTTTTTTTTTTTTTTTTTTAACTATGACATTATTATTATGAAGTTCATTCAGTGATTTGAAAAAGAAAAAATATGCAAGATATTCTGCATTTCCGTATTTTTGTCATCCTCAAACAGAACAGAGCCAATTGCTATCTACTTAACCCTTTAATCTCCTTCATATATGCTCTTTTGTGTGTACGTGTCTCTTTGAATATCTTTATGAAAGACAGCTACAGAAAATTCATAAAAAAATATACACAGTTAAAACAATTCTGTATAAGTTAACCATGTCTGCAACCATTAGTTAGGTCAGCAAATACAAGATTACCTGTGTTCAAGAGAGCTGTGTGAGTTCTTTCCTCATCTTAATTTACTCCATCTGCTCTGAAGGTAGTCAATATCCCTCAGATATTTCCCTTCAATTTACAGTGCTGTTGCCTTGTTTGGGGCCCTTGTGACTCTTCCCTGTATTAATAATAAGCATCTTCCCTCTCGTGAGGTTGCCCTGTTCTAAACCATTAACCACACTGCAGTCAAAAGAATTTGCAAATACATGAATATCTTAAAGGCCTTCTCCTGCTTAAATTACATTGTGGCTTTCAGCCAGAGTGGAGACTCCTTAGAAAGACATCTGAAGCCCTCTAGATCCAGCCTCAACCTCCCCTCTCACCTTCAGTCCTCTATAGAACCTTACTTGTTCCCCTTGCTCCAGACTTGCCATATTTCCTGCAGTCCCAGCAGAGTTTTTCTCTCTCTTGCCTTCATGCCCTTGTTAATGGTGTATCCTTGGCCTGAAAAGAACTTGCCTTCTATGTCTGGAAAATCCCTTCTAATCCTTAAATGACTCTGCTCAGGCATCATCACCTTTCTTGGAAGCTTTCCCTAACCTTCTTCCTCCCTAAGTAGTATTAAATGTTCTTTGCATGTCCTTATAACACAATATTATTCTCTCTCTATTCATATTGCGTTACAGTGGGTATAGGCTCCTATCTCCCACCAGGCTATGAACTCCTGGAAACTGAACGCTGTCTTTTTATCTCCGTGAAACTGTATCTTAGCCTTGTGCCCGCTATGTACAAGAGATTCAATAAATTTTCTTGAATAAATTCACACAGTCTTCTTTCTTGATAACAACAATTACAAATGAGAAGAAAAGAGAAATGGAATTCAAATAATTCTTTTTGGTTTTTTTGAACCAGTAAAGTGGGAAATAAGTTTTAAAAAAATCCTAAGTTAAAGGGAAAAGAAAGATTGTGAATTACCTCTGCATTTCCAAGATTACTCAGGTTTTTTGCATTGTCTGCTGATAGAAGACAATGGAGGGCCTTTTCAGATGCACCACCAAGCTGAAGATAATTGTAGTAATTTTCTGAAATGTGTCCCCCTAAATTGCTTCTGTATAATAGGAAGAGAGAACTGAGAAATATTACCAAGAAGAAAAAAATTTAAAACTAAATTTTTATGAGAGCAGGAATGTGGGGAAATTGTACTACACAACCAGTTTTTCAGAGTCACAGTAAAGCAGCAAGAAAAAACATAAAGAACAATAATTTCACTTGACAACCCAAAGGTACAGAAGCCCAAGGAGTCAATTACAGTACCCTGTAGAAGGGGTGCTAAGTATATCTTATCGCCAGAGGCAAACAGCACCATGAGAATGGTAAATGCTATAAATGACCTCTCCAAAGAGTCACTTTCTACACCCCTACTCACGTGAAAGGGTGACAGATTCCTCAGCTAAAGAGAGGTGGCTGAGAATCCACTTGGAGAGCTCAAGGGAGTGCCTTGGGCGCAGAGGTCATCCAAGCTGTGCCAGCTCAGTCTCTGGGTCCAGGTGACTAGGAAGAGAGCTTACAGTGACATTAGAGAAAAACTGAATTAGAGTTAAGAAAAGAACCAAACCTTGTAGCTGCAGAAGTAATATTGAGGCCTGAGGGGAGAAGAAAGGTCAGAAATGGGAAATAATAACAACTTCAGAAGATGGGAGTGAGTATGAAAAGGGTCAGGGCACAAGATTCGAGATGGAGCCATAGGTGAAACAAAGGAGCAGAGGGCCCACGGTCCTGAGTGTTGTGCTACGGACAGTGGAGACAGCTGGAAGGAGCTGCTCAGGATCGAGCCACAAAAACTCTTTGAAGAAAGAGGGAAAATATGAAAGCTTATTTCAACTGCCTCTGTCTGGAAAGTAGAGCAGCATCAACACAGGAAGAGGAGAAAAAAATCTCAGTAAAATAGAAGCTACATGATAGCTGTCCTGACAGCAGATTTACAGCTGCCTTCCTCCCTTCATCTGAGGGGACAGGAGGTTCCCCATAAAACCTCACTGAGCTTACACAACTGCTCCTACCCTCTGCTCAGAGCTTTCCCCTTCCCATTTCAGCTGTGATCCGGCTTTCCTATCTTGTTAACCTAATAAATCTATCCGATAATCTTCCTTGCTTTTAAATTCAGTTCCTCTATAAGAGGTTGTATCTCAGCTTAGCTTCCTTGAGCTATGTGATCCTAGCCTCATACCTGATCAGGGGTCCCATACAGTGCACTTTGACCAGGCTCAGGGCAAAGTGAAATGTTTCCCCTCCCATATGTTTGTGTGTTGGAGGTGATGCTCAGAACAAGAAGAATTCTCAAAACTGTTAACCAGAGTAGGAAAGGGTTTATGGTGATTGCAGAAGAAAATCTAAGTTTAAAGAAATAAGATGGTTTGCTCAGTGACTGGCCATTTATCTAATATATAACAAAGGGACTTTTCACGCAATCCTATATGGAAAAGAATTAATACATTAAAAAAAAGACCATGAGCAAATGTTTAAGAAGTCAATATTCTAAGCATGAAAATGGAAGTCTGAGAGACCCTGAATTCCATTTATCCCTAATTCTAAATGATGACTGGAGTTTTGACTGATAGGAGAATATACAATTTGGAAATCATAGGTTTGGGGTTAAGGAGTTGTTATCTCATTAGAATGGGAATCCCCACATGAACTCCTCAAGACAAGTTTAACTGTGCAGATAGTTACTGTGCAAGGAATCATGCATGACCTCCCAGAAAGAAAAATGTAGAGTTAAGAATATCTAGTTATTTTAGATGGAAAAAAGCACTTCATAAGGACTTCTAATCAATAAATCTAATAGTAAAATGACACTGAAAGTATAAGAAAGATAAAAGAATACCCATATGGTATCATTAAGATTTGATAAACATTTTACTTACGATTAATATGCTAGTTGAAATGCATACCCTATTGGTTATAAATAACCCCTTTAGAAGTAAGTGTTAGTCTTATTTAATGTGATCCACCTAAAGCTGATATTCACACCAATAGCCCACCACATTCTAGTGGCTACTAGAGAGTAATAAAGCCTCTGGCTTGGTTGGGCAGGTCCTGATTGTCACAGAGAAGCAATCTGCCATCCCAGCAAACCCAGTCCCTACCTCTGAGTATTAACCAAGAGAGAGAAATTATATCATCAGGAACTGAGTACAGTTGAGATCACAATCCTGGAGCCACATGAATGAATATCTAGAATCAGCACATCAGTCAAATGAAGGATCTGAGATAAAGTATTCAAAAGCTATCATAGGAATAGAGTCATGGATAAATACATCAAGCAAACAATGTTGTGCTACCATGTGAGAAATTTGAAAAGAAGCAATAAAATTCTAGTTACTCACATAGTAGGTAAGAATGTGGACCCTTAAACCACATTGTCTGGGTTCAAATCCCTGCCTCATGAATTACTATAGAATCTCTCTGTGCTTTATAAATTTGTGAAATAAGGATAATGATAGCATATCTCTCATAGTGTGTTGTGGGTCAAATAAATTACTTTGTAAAATGCACTTAAGAATATCTTGGGCACATATGAAACTATGTATTTTCTCTCATTCTTAGACAAGTGCGAGTCATACAGCCTAAAAACATAAACAAAGAACTGATGTTTACAGTAAACTCAGGACCCACTTAACAGTTCACAGCAACATTAATTGAATCAGTAACTATTTTGAAATTCACATTGCTAAATTTGGAGAACACAGCAGTAAATGGTGAGAGCAAATAAAGGAGTTAGAACTATATATCTATGTATATATCCATACACCTGAGGGCAGAATTAAACTAGAGAACATCTGAAAGTTTAAATTCTTTTCATTCTCCAACTCTCTCACGCAATGTAGTCCAAAATCCATTCATTAGGACCAACTGTGCAGCTGGGAAATACAGCTCTGATGTCCCAAAGCTAGGTGTTACAGCTATTGGGAATGAGAAAACAGAATATGGGAATGGGTAGTTACCTTGGGTGTCAGAGACTAAATGGAGTGAAGAGCAGACAGTAAAAGGCCTCACACTTTGACCAGGATGAGCAGGGCATTATACACATAGTGTTAATCAAAGGAATATATACACTAGGCAAATGGAGGCGAGCCTTTCCACTGACGAAGAACGGAGTTACCAATAGAGAGGTTACTAAAATAATCTTTTGTGCTGGATTAGGTACATCCATGTGAACTTGGATTTTCCCTGCATATAGACAATTATAGAAATAAATATATATTGAGTCAACTGCAGCATGATGCTGTACTTCCCTTGAATACTTTAGTGCATGAATCCTATGAATGAAGACTTTTCCTGCATAACCCAGGTCAGAAAAATGAGTTTATCCTCAGGTTTTGGGAAGCTTCCATGCGCCCCTTCCACCAATGAAATGTAAAGTTGTGATTGAAACTGACCTTGGGGCAGAACCAGCAGAGAAGGGAGTGGGGAGGGGAACTAGAGCTTTACCATTCTCTCAGGCTTACAGGAGCTCATTTTCCCAACCCTCTAGTCAGAAATAGTGGCTTCTCCCAGAGATTCTGCTGTCTGCATCCATTGCCCAGTGTTCTGATTTTTCTTACGCTTCGGTCAAAGCTGGGAGATGAATGACTTGGGGCAGGATTGGGGGTGTCTCAGATTCAATACAACATCACTAGTTCATGTTTTGACTTTCTTATTCAATGTGCCTGTTATTGTTTAACTTTTTGACTTTAGGGAGTTACGTTTTGTATTTTAACCAGTTTTTAATTGCTGTCACTGGAATAAACTTTATAGAGACTATTTTCTTTTTGGAAGACACCAAAAACCAATTTCTTTTCTAAATCTGTCACTAGAGGAGGCCAGTGTCAGGAGTGTAAAACCTGTGCTCTGCGCAACATGAGCTTTGTGCTCAGAAGCAACCAGCCCTTGGTTTAATGCTTTGTCATGCCTACCTTGAAACACCTTGCATAGATCACGATCCATGAAATAGTGCATGAGCAAAAGACCTACAGATAAAATGCATGTGACAACTATTCCTTGCTGCCTCCACTAGCATACAGAATTCATGGTGCCCCATGAGTACAAAATTCTAACAGACCTACAATACGTGAGAGTTCAGTGAAAGCAGGAACATGGGCATTAAATCTACAGCTGAATAATAGGGGTGCTGACACCATACTTTCTGTTGGAACCAGAGCTAGATGCTGAACACAGAAAGAAGACAATGATATTTAAAGAAACCCAAATAACCAAGGAAGCCTATCATATCTGTGATTGCTCATGTGACATCTCATTAGCCAACAATTTACACTGCTTAAAAGGAAAGGGAAAGATTAGTAGTTCCTTTATAAAATAGTTATTTTTCCTTTATTCTTGCCATGTTCATCAATCAGTAGGGAAAAGTACAAAGTATTGGTAGAATGTGAGCAAGGCAAGAAGTGAAACAAAACTGAATCAGTTTAGATTTGTGTGGCATTTCAGCTTGCTAAAATCCATATGTATATATGAATTGTGTAATGTCAGTGATTTCTCACACCATTTAAGTTCTCTTCTATTTGTATTTAAAACTGGCACTGTATGACAAAGAGATGAATGGTAAAATTCATGGTAATAATCTCACACCTTAATTTTATTTTTATATGGAACATCATTAAATAGCAAATTACAAAAGCATCATGAAAAATCAAGAGATGGACCATAGAAGAAAAGCAAAAGCTTGTTTAGTATTGACTACTTTTTAACAGAACGTCTTTCTTGCATTTTGGACAAAGGATCTCATGTTTTCATTTTGTACCAAACCCTGAAAAGTAGTTGGCTACCCCTCTCGGTCAATTTTGGCTTGAATTCAAATCCTATTTTCTCTTAAGGATCTCTTGGCTCATTTGCAGTGTGTTCCTCTCCTGTCAAATTCAGCCAATAGCCCTTCTTTCCCACAACTAATTCAGGAATGGTGTGAGTCTGAGGGCTGGAATCCAGAACACTCTGGAGCACAAAACTACATACCTTCTAAATATCCTGGGGGTTCAGGGAGGTTGATTTGCTGGCCATAATTTTTATCTCATTATGTTTGTATGAATATGGCCAGCCCTGTTCGCCTAAGTATCAGGAGTAGTAAAATACTCAAATAATCACATTTGTTGCAAAATTAAATTGATTTCAATCTATGGTAAAATTTGCCATCATAGTGAGGAGCAGACTTACAATGAGTGTAGGCTTGATGGGCTACTTAAGATTACATATTTTCATCTTCAAAACTAACATAGTACTTAGGAGATAACAAGAGGCATGATGGTAACCACTGCTGTTTTACCATTGTTTTGAAGTCCTGTATTGTTTCCATTGTTTTGTTTTGACTGGTTTTATTCTGTACTATTTTGTTTGATTTTATTATGCCTGATAGAATGGACAGTTGTTTTGAAGATAACAAGAAGCATTGTGGTAGCCATTATTAATTTCCTTTTATCTTTTTTTGAAGTCATGTACCATGTTCATTGTTTTGTTTTGACTGACTCTATTCTGTTTTGTTTCATTTGGTTTTATTCTCTTCAAAATAGAAAAAAGAAAAAAGAAAAAAAGAAAACTACCATAGTAGTACTGATGTTCAAGACTTGCTCTTAGGATTATATGAAACTGCATATAGCAGAACGTATAAGTTGCTCAGTAATGCACATATATTTGTGCTTGGCCATTGGTCAGCTATGAATCACTGTCCGAATAGATTGGTGTGATTTATATTCTAGTTTATCACCTCCTTCAACCTAGAGACCATTTAAAATAATGCAGTCACTGTAAAATTGCCTTGTAAAATAATGCAAACCAGGAAACTACATATCTAGTTTATTGGAGTGATCATATTCAAAGAGTTCAAAATACACCTTGAATTAATCAGTTTTCTTGCCCTTTTCTTCTTGCCTTTATCATTTTTTCTCAAAACTTCAAATCTGAGCATTTTCCTTTGTTCTTAAGAAACCATGGGAACTGATCAAATTCTGCAGCAGTGTTTCTAAAACTCTTCTGTCAGTTCACTGTTAGCTTTTTTTCCCACCTGATCAAATCAACTTACAGAAATGTCTTGGCTTGTAAAATTCATAAAGAAGAATGGACTCACCCGCTGCCAAAATGATGAGAACACTGGAGATGGCCACGATCAGAGAGAGAGAAGAGTGCTGCTGTTTTAATTTGAGCAAAGGGATCTCTCAGTAGCACAGAATTACATGTTAATGTTATACCAGTCCCAAATTGCCACATATGCATATTTCAAAAAGTATTTCACAAGCATTTAATGCTTTTCTATACTTGTGGTCAATTCTATTTGATGTAATTAATGTGCCAAAAATAAATAAACCAAAAATAAACATTTATAAATACATCAACCCCTCTCATTCACAACGTATACTGGTGTACCTATTTATTTTACCTATTATGTGCCCTATAATTTTCTCTAGAAAAGAAGAAACACACGCTAAGAGGTATGAGCTTAAAATAGGAAGGACAGATTTTACCTAAGAAAGTAGATGATTTACATATACCAAAGGCAAGGCAATTTTTTGTAGTTATGTCTCAATTATTTATGATATTAAGGGTCATAGATAGCACATATGAAAGAATCATAGCATCTCAGGGTTGGAAGTGCTTAAAGGTCAGCCCGTGTGATCGCTCATATGATGATAAATTTAACTCCATAGCCTTCTTCGTATACTGGATAGACTTTCAGCATGTGCTTGAATATCTTTAGTGATGGCAAAAGGCTAGCTCATTTCATCCTTGAATAATTCCATTAGATTTAGGCTCAATCTAAAAGGACAAATCTTTCCCTCCTTCTGTAGCTTCTTTGAGAGTGAAAGGCATGGAACACGATTTTCCATCTTTGTATTTCTATTGCTAATTACAACACCTAACTGACATGTAGAAGAGTTTCATTAAGTATTTATTAAACAGAATTGAAATACAGAGACAAAAATTGTGTCCCACAGGCCATCTCCCTTCCAGGACAAATATCACTAATTCCTTCAAGAATTCATTTTTAGTCATGAATTTGACTTCTTTATCGTGCCTGTGCCTCCTTACTGAGTGGCCTTTGTGGTCTTTTTCTAATTATATTGTCTCCAGAATAAAGCAGGATATTTCAAGTTTGTTTTTACAAGTAGAGAGAATAATTGTAAAGAGTATAGTCCATCAATCTAAAGACTATATCTCAATTAATACAGTTTAGGATTAAAGTATCTAATGTATCTATCTCCTACAGAAGGTTCTTGAGATTAAACCAAGTCTTTCACCAAGGGCTGCTGCTACAGAACCACACTTTTCCACAGTGCATTCATGAAGTTTTAAAACATCTTTTATTTGAATGACAGCAGCACAGAACTTCAGTGCAAACTTACTCGGGACTGGACACCTCTACAGACTGTGGGCATCCCACCAGTCCTGCCGCTGCTCATTACTGACTGTGTGATCTTGATAAAAATCCTTTCTATTAGTCTCACTTTTCATGAATAGAAAATAAGACATCATCCTTTAGGAAATATCCTTCGAGAAATAATTGGAAGAATGAAGGTGCCTTTCCTGAACCAGGAAATACTGTAGGAAAAGAAATTTGATAATAATTTGACACTCAAGGTTCTGTTTTGAACATGTTAAACTGGAATACCAATTAGTCAATGAAATGTTGGTATTGAGTGGGAAGCAGAAAACGCATGCCAAAAGCTTAGGACAGGTCTAGGCTGGAAATATAAATTTGGAAGCTTAAAAGTAAAGCTGTATGAAGTCATAGGAGTTAGCAAGTTTCCTGGAGAATGTGACTAGAAAGAAGTATATGTGGACCTTCTAATATTAGGAAGAAAATAACAGATATGAAGAAAGAGAGACCAGTGAGGTAGGGCAGGGTCTGTGAGTGAATGGAATCCTGGTAAGAAAGGCAGTGTCAAGAAAGAGAACTTCATTACCACTACCTTTGTCAAATCCTGCTGAGAGGCTAATTTGAGGATTCACACATTATCTACAATCTCCAGTTCCACTGAATTATATATTGTAGGCCCTCATTAAAGAGTAAATGTTATTATTTTAGAACTTGATTTAATTATTAAAAATGGTTTATCTTCCAGTTTCAACAGTTTGAAACCATCACAGGTTTAAAGTACAAGTCATGGTAGATGCATAAGAAATAGCTCTGTAAGACTGAAATTCATTGACTAACCAGTACCCTTTCAGCGTACTGGTTTCTAAACTGGCTATGATACATTTATTCGAGATAATAGTCTCTCCATATTTCTATTTTTTGTTACAAGGAATAGTGTAGAAGATCTGATCTATTGCCCTGCTGCTTAAAAATATGCTACTTGTATATAAAAAATTATCTAATTTTACCACCTAATAAATCTATTTGAAATAGCAATTTTGTTTATCTGACATAGTTTTCCATACTGAATGCATACTAGCTCCTAATGGTCCTTTCAATTTTGTACCTAAACTCTTCATCATAATGCATTCTTTATATTTATATAAGACTGAATTCAAGTTCTCTGGATGGCATATATATTTTTTCTACCTTCCTTTATCTTTTAAAAATTGAAAATTATACTTTTTTTTTTCTTTTTTCTTTTGGTACCGGGGATTGAACTCACAACCTCACGCCTGCCAGGCAGGCGTTTAGGCAAATGAGCTAAATTCCTGGCACTGAAAATTATACTGTCTTATCTTCAGACTCCTGATATATCCCCTTTCATCAAAGATTATAGATAAATTGCTCTGAATTCACTTTGAGCACCTAAGTAGATGCAGTGTTGGCACAAACCTTAATGCACTGAATATGGTGTCGTCATTACGGATGAAATAATTCCTGTTTTCACTGAACGTGAAGCTTTGGGCAGGGGAATTAACCCCCCTAATTTCAGTTTCTTCATCTATAGAAAAGCAGGTAGTGATTCCTAACCTATAGGCTTGGTAAAATGTACATGAGTAGGGCCAGGGATATAGCTCAATGGCGCGGCACTTGCCTGGCAAGTGCAAGATCATGAGTTCAGTTACCAGTACCAAAAAAACAAAAAACAGAAAAATGAGATGTTAATTAAAATAAAAACTAAATAGAAAACTAAAGCATAAAATACAATGTCTGACATTTTTATTAAGTATCCAGTTAAAAAATTATCCTTAACTTTTTAGGGCTCTCTGTTCTTTCTTTCAAAGGTCATTCTCCTTGTCGGGAAAAGCAAAACTAACAAAACAAGTAAAAGTTCTCTTGTTTAATCATTAGTTTTACACCATTGTTACCCAGAGGTAAAACTTCATTCCCTGGTGTGTGGGGACAAGGGCCAAACTTCTATAAAATTTTATTCAATTGAATCTTTATCTTCCTTATTCTGCCTAGTTGTATCCTTGTCATCTCTTAATCTTCAATATTCTTTGTTCCTTTGAAAGACAGAATAAGAGAGTGACTTGGGTTTTTTTTTCAAGTAGTTATTTTCATTTCTCTCATTAAAATATGGATTTTATAGTCAAGTTAATTTAATACTCAAAAAATGTATTACTTTCTTGATTCAACATTCATTTGAAAATTTATATGTTCCATCATTTTCTCAGAAAATTTTGGAAGCTCTTTCGATAGAATCTACTTTATATAATTTCCCATGCCTTCCCTTTCCCTTTTGAAATCATAAACTCTAACCTGAACAAGTCTGTTTCACCCAAGATTTCTGTATACCTATTTAATCTACCAGTTTAGATTTAAAAAGACATTTCCTCCAACCTATTTTATTTCATGGGAGATCCCATTGGTCGTGATCAGGAAAAAGGTGTTTATGTGTTTTTACTCAATCAAGATTTCTACTACAGTCTAGTACAATTAAATTCTGCCACCAACCAGGTATGGTGACACATGCCTGTAATTCCACCACTCAGGAGACTGAAACAGAAAAGGCCAAATTCAAGGTCAACTAAGGCTACATAGCAAGTCCAAAGATAGCTTGAACTTAAACAGTATGATGAGAGCTTGTCTCGAAAGTTTACCTTCACATGTATCTTTTATTTGTGCCAGTTTTTTTTAAAAAATTCAATATCAAGAATACGTTACCAGTTTTATTCTCCATGGTTGCTGTAGAGATAATGTTACTTCGTGTTGTCTTGCTTTGGACATGATTCTCCAACTACCCAAACTGGCTGCCAGCAGAGGTATTATTCTCAGCTCAGCACTGGTGTCCTTGGCAAACACAGAATGTCCTAAAAGAGACAAGAAGGAGCATGGAATCTTCCAAACACCCAGACATCTGAAGATACCCAAACATTTACACTAGATGCCTCAAGGACTTTGCCCACTTAGGTATGAGACATCAAGAGAACTTTGACCACTGACGTTTACTAAGATCTTCCTGCCTAATGTTCCTTGCCTTCTTTCAAGCTATATTATAAAAAGGCCATTTCTCTTTGCTCCTGACAGATGGCCTTTTGCCCACTGTCTGTCTGCACCCAGGCACAATAAATTCCATGCCATATTTTCTTTACACAAGACTGGTCTCTGCCTTGTGTCATTTCTTACATCTGGAGCCAAAACCTGGAAGACAAGCTCTCTCTGGGAGACTTTAAGCGCTCCTGATACTCCACTTCAGGTGAGACACCCAGGAGCATCTGACCAACCACAAGGACAATTGCTTTACTCAATTATTCACATTTATGGCTTTGGGTCCTGATTGGAGATGTCCACCAGAGGTCCAGCCACTCTCCCACACTTCTCTCTGTGCTGCAATGAGGAACCATCCATCTTCCATCCTCCCCCTCGGCCCCCAGCCTTCCTCCTGCAGAATCTCAAACCTCTCCACCTCTCTCCTGATCTGAAGCCCAAATGCTTTTCTTTCTCTGTAACACAGCATAGCCAAGGCTCCCAGTAGACATCAGCTCTCACAATACTTTTGAGTTTTCCATTTTCCAAAATAACAAATAATGAACAGGAGATAAGAGTTTACTTTTATTTCTTGATTGCTGAATTATATTAGGTATTATAACTGTCATTTTTGTTAGCCACTGCTTTTATAAATCACTTTATACCCTTTTGTTTAAATGATTATGATGCTTCCTTACAGGACTTTTTACTTTTGTGGACAAGGCCTTATATTCCTGTTTTGTATATGTTACATTTAGACTCGCTTGAACTGCTTGACTTGTGACTGTTGTGGTTTTTAATTTTTTCTTAGTGCTAAGAAGAGTAGATCACCTTCTAGTGGACTTTGATAAAATTCTATAAAATGGATCTTTTTATAAAATCTCATCTATATTGAGTAAGTTCTCCTTATCCTCCTTGTAGAAGACTATTAGTGACTCTTCCTAGTAAAATATTTGTTGGTTATATTCATAACAGTCTTCTTGATCTTATTGTTTGACCCATACTTACTTTATTGTTTCTTTGGCCTTGTCTAACCACAACTGTGTCCAGAGACACATCAGTTAAAATTCAGGTCTCAAGAGAAGCAACAAAAAGCCAGACCTACATATTCCCCAAGGGATTAGATAAATGATAACACCTGGACTAGCACAGTCTAGATAGACACCAGTCACTTCAGTAGACAACCAGACCCTTGGCTCATCACCTACCTGAAAAGTCCTTTGGTCTTTCCGTGCCTGCTCACTACAAGACTTACTTCCCATTAGATCAATATTAGATAAACAACTCACAAGACCTTCTTCTGTCAGGGCCACCTTTCTGTTCTTTTCTTCTACGACTTCACTCAAAGCCCCCATTGCCTCCCAAGATCTAAACCCTAGGATCTGGGATACCTCCTCCCTTTCCCTGCCTCTCAGTCAAACACCTCTCATCATTCCATTAAAGCCAGCTCACCCAATAATTCCCAGCACCAATACCCTGTCACTGATCAAACTCTGAGGGGATTAAAACCGATTACTTCTTGCCTGTGCCAACATGGTCTTCTGGTCCCTATCAACTCTCAAACATTCCAATTCTCCTTGTCCAAAAACTAGATGGCACTTACAGATTAAAGCAAGAGCTCCACACTATCAACAAGATAGTCCTTCCTATCCATAAACCATTTTAACTTCTGTCCCACATCGACTACCATTACTCAGTCTTAGATTTGAAAGATACCCTCTTTACTATTCCCTTACCTTCCTCCACACAGACTCTTTTCACCTTTACTTCAGTCAGCCACTTCCCTTTTATTTGTACTCTTTTAGCCCTTCTGTCTCCCTCTTCATACAATATATAAATGATCTCCTTCTCTACAGCTCCTCTTATAAATCCTCCATATGGGCCTCATGGCTCCTACTCTTAGCAGGGCCGCTGGTCTGTATAATCCCTCTTCCCTTGTTTGGACCCTATCTTTTCAGACACCTGTCATGGTTCTTACGAAACTGTATCCAAAGAAATGGACAGTTGTTGCTTTTCTCCTCCCTTTGATACAAAACTGTTCCCCAAGGTTTTCCTTCTCACTAGGTTGCCCACTCTGCCTTGAAAAATGATGCGCATCTCCCTTTTATTTCTTTTTCTTTTTACTTTTTGTTTATAGTAACAAAAAGATAGGAATATAAGTCCCGATTCAGACATGACTGTCCCAGTACCCAAGCTGTCTGCCAGCATTGTTCTCAGTTCACTAACAGTGCCCTTGGCAAACACTGGATGTCATAAAAGAGACAAAATGGAACATGGAATCTTCCAAACACCTGGACATCTGAAGACACCCAAACATCTACACTGGATGCCTCAAGGACTTTTCTCACTGAGGCATGGGTCATCCAGAGAACACTAACCACAGATGTTTACTAAGATATTCCCACCTTATGTCCCTAGTCCGCTTTCAAGTCCCATTAAAAAAAAAAAGGCTGATTCTCTTTGCACCCTACACATGGTACCCTCTGTCTGCCTGGACCCAGGTGCAGTTAGCCCCATGCCATGTTGCCTTTACACAAGCCTGGTGGTCTCAGTCAGTGTCTACCTCGTGTTGTTCCTTACACAAGTGTTTTAAGACCATAGATTCTGTAACCAGACACACGTTTATTTCTATCTCTACCAACTTATAGGTAGGCTCTGAGACGTAAATTAACTTTAGTCCATGCCAGGGTCTCCTCATTAAAAAAAAAGTAAACAATAGCAGCACATATCTCGTGTGATTTTTAGAGGAATTGAATAAAATCAGCATAATGATCCCAGCCTAGGCTCTGAGATACTGAGAGCTCAATTAATAGCATTTGTTGATAAATTTCCCAGTTTGTTCCCTCTGGTGCCTTGCTCTTTGTAACAGTTTCATCAAATACTACATGAAATATGATGAGCTCAAAACTTTCATTTTGTTTATTTATATTCTCTGTAACAGAAGTCAGTGAGTAATACAAGGAATTTATACAACACAAAGTCTTTAAAACAAAGCATCAGTTAGTCTTGTATATATTCCTTAAACAGTCTCATATACCTTCATTCTTTGTCACCTACACAGCTCCATATCCTCTCTAGCCCTTCTTCTAGGATATCATGTCTAAGCCATGCATGGTGCCACCTATAACTATTATTTATTTCATTTGTGGTTGTTTTTTTCTTGACACTGTGATTTCATTACCTCCTAATGAATCAGTAGTCCAGAGTAGTAGCTTTGCACTTTAGATTCAACTCCACTCTTCGGTCAAATTCTACCTGGGTTCTTATCTCATCACACTTTGGTGGTACTAATAACATTCCTTACACTAGTGTTTTAATCTCATACTTATTTATTCTGCTATTCCACAATGTCATCAATTTGTGCAGTTTTTCCTATATTTTCTGACATAACTCAAATTTCTTCCCTTTACTAATTTAAATGTTTCCTCCAATTAAGTGAAATAGTTTTTGAAAAAAATCATGTGCTCAACAGTTATTATCTTCCTGAATGATATTAGTGTTTTTAAATTTTTTCTACTCTCTCATTTTTTATTAGTGCATATTGGTTATACACATTAATGGATGTCATTTGTGCATTGTATAGGCATTTAACATAATATAATCATACCCCCACCATCACTCAATTCTATTACAAAATAATATATGATTTATCTTATTTTAATACAACCAGACACTTAGAAATTTGCATATGCAAATAGACACCACAAACACTGTACAAAGTATGTTTATTTACTCTCATAAAAGTAAATTGCTCACAGAAACTTATAAATTAAAGCTCAGTGAACCCCACACAGGATAAAGTCATAGAAAATCATGATCAGATGCATTATAATAAAATTGAAGAAAACCAAAAATGAAGAAACAAAATTGAAAAAAAATGTAGCTAGATAAAAGAAGCACATTACACACAGAGAAACAATTATAGAAATAACTTCAAATTTCTCATCAGAAATCATGGGGGCAAGAAAACAGTGGAAACATCTTTCAAGTTATAAGGGAAAAAAAAAACAGAACTCTATACTATGTCCAGTGAAGTCATCATTCAGGATTGAAGGCAAAATAAAACCATTTTAATATGAATGAAAACTAGAGAACTTGTCTGTAGCAAAACTGTTAAGAGACTAATGTGGAAATTTAGGAAAGAGGGCTGGGGATGCAGGCCAGTGTGATGTCCCTGGATTCAGTCCCCAATACCACAAGAAGAAAAAGCAAAGAAAAATATTATAACGTTGTTTAAGGAAAGGACTAACTGTACAGATATAATTCATATGAGAGTGGTAAGAAATGAGAATAAATGGAAAATGTGTGACTTAGGACTTCTATCTTTTATTGAAATGATAAAATATTAATTATAAGTAAAAAGTTAGGCATGTATATCGCCATCCTTCAACCAAAAACTAAAAGGTAATACAAAACCTATGCTTAAAATATGTTTGTGCATCTGTGAAAATATCACATTGAAACTTCATATTTTATAAAATTAAGACATGCACAAAAATAAATATAATCAAGTAGCTAATAGAAGAATTAAAATGTAATACTAAAAACTGTTCAGATAATCAAAAAGAGGTCAGTGGGCCAGGGAGATAGCTCAACAGCACAACACCAGTCTGGCAAGTACAAGGTCCTGAGTTTGATTCTTAGTTAAAAAAAAAAAAAAGATCAATAATGAAATAGAAAAACAAAACAAAAAAATCACAAGGAACAAACAAAACACAATAAAAGCCTAGATATTAAGTATAAATATATTAACAACTACTCTGAAAATAAGGGATATAAATTCACCAACTAAAAGGTAGATTAACTGTCAAATTAATTTTTTTAAATGATGCTAAACTCTATGCTATCTACAAGGAACACTTAAATTACAATGATATAGTGAAGGTAAAAGTATAGAAAAAGATACCTTCCAAACAAACACTAATCAAAAGAAAGCTGCATGGGCTATGTTAACATGAAAAATATTTAGATTTTAAATTATAAAAATTGGCAGGGGTGAATAAGTGATTCCATGAGAATGAAAGAGTCAGTTCTCTAAGAAGACATCACAAATCCAAGTGTACATGCACCTGAAAACACAAACCTCAGAATAAATTCACACAACATAAACTGACAACTGAAAGGAAAAATTGGCAAGTCCACAAGTATACTTAGGTTTTCAAATACTCTTCTCCCTCTCATAACTCATAGTAAGAGTACCCCATAATCGATAAGATTGTAAAGACCAGAAGACCAGTACTAAGCAACTTGATATAATGATCTTTATGAAATGCTTTACCCACAAATGGAAGACATATTCATTTTTTGGCATGTGCACTAAAATATGGCACATTTTGGGTCATATTTGGAAATTAAACAACACAACTCTAATTTCTCTGACTTCATGCATATGTTTCATGCACATTATGTAGGGCAGGTATGAACATGGCTGTTTAAGGAGACTACCAGTGGTTAAGAAGCTAAGCTGAAATTTGTAAAATTTCAGCCTTATGTACACTTCTGCACTACCTAAAATATAACATCTCCTGACACATCAGTCTTATAGGCTCAAATTAATATTAAGGTAGAATTTTTTACTCTGAGGCTAGATTAAAAATTTTTAAATCTTGAGATTGAAATATGCATCTATTTTAAGTAAGTAGAATTGATAAAGATGAGCATTACCCATTCCTTAAAGATTCCATTTATACAAGGAAATACTGTTTGTTGTAATGCAAGTTATTCGGGGTACCTGAAGGTGGTTATAGCCCTGGTATTCAGAAACTATCCTGTTTTAACCCATGTGGCTTCAAATGAAAAAATTTTATTGCAGTCATCCAGACAACTGTTATTACTCTCTCTGACCGACATAGCCCCCTATTATATAACCTCCTCTATGGATTCTTTCTCATTCGATACTTTGGGCCACCATTAACACAGTACCCCTTCTTGATTAATAACAAAAGGAGTTAGAATGTGCTTTATCATCTTCAGCTTCCTGGTGTTTGTCAAATACTCTTGTTTTACAAGAAGCAGTTTTCTTGTAGGGCTGTGAGTGTGTCTGCATAATTTTTCATCAAGGCAATAATGTAGGATCCTAAATCACAAGCATTCTTTGCAAGTCCCTTAAGTGTGGTGTAATTTGGAACTGGCAATCCATTTCAAATTCAGAAAATTAAAGGGGAAATAGCCAGACATGAGTTACAGGAGCAGGCCTGACTCCCACACCTGCAATTTCAACCAAATGACATAAAATGCCAAGCCATTATTCTTCCAATTTAGCTTCCTCAGCTTTAATGTTCAAAACCAAATTCATTCTAAGTGTAATCAAATCAGATAAGAACTGTGGGGGGAGGGGCTGCTAATGATGCAGTCAGAAGAAACGGTTGAAGGGTTTTGGTGTTTTAACATTCGGGTTATTTTATACAGCACGTTTTAAAATGATTTTTCCAGGTTAGTTTAATTGGGGTATCAGAAATCCTTTCATCTGTTTTGACAATTGAAATGATGATGTGCAGTCTGCGCTGTTTGTACTGTTAGAGATGGGAACATCCATATTGATGCTCCAGCTACTGAAAATTTAAAAGGACAGGAGCAGCTAAAGGCCGATTAGCTATGGAGAACATTAGCTTCGATACTTCTTATACAGAGCCAGACATTACGTCAAGCATGACAAGCCACTCTACCATAAAAGTATTAGCAGCCTCCAAGTCTCAGGCTTACCCTTAAGTTATTTCATTAAAATACAAAATCATGTTGACCTAATTTTTTGACAGATTTCAAAGAGAGCAAAGATTTCTTCCTTTGCCCTATCTCCCCTTTCCTCCCTCTCTGTCCTGCCATAACTCTGGGGAGCTTGCCAGTTTTAAGTCATTGCAGAGAGACCAGGATCCCTTTTATTTTAATCAAGATAGAAGCTCCAACTTGAAAAGCTTTCTCCCCTCATCTCCAAACATGTATGCTGAAGCTCTTCATCGGCATGAGAACTTTCAATCGCAGTAACTCTTAATGTCCTTGGGGAGAAGAGAGCTACTCAGCATTCAGTGGAGAAGCCGGAACTGCCTGGATCGGTCTCATTATGTAGGCCATATGCAATAAGCCACGGTACCTAACAGCTGCTGGTGGTAGGATTAAGGGGAAAATATTTAATTTGATGCCGGAGCACGTGCGGGTGATTTCAGCTGTAGCTCTTACCTGCTCCCTAGGGTGTGTGGGAGATATATGGTATAACTCAGAAATCATTTAATTGTGTCAACACAATGTTAGAATGTTTGTTTAAAGTAAAAATTAGTTTTTGCAGCATAAATTGATTAGTTGACAGGCTATTTGACTGTCACTGAGGCTACTGGATACAAAGAAAAAATTGGTTTGGTTAATCTGAGCAAAGGGGAACAACTCCTTTGAGATCAGAGGAAATACAAGCAATGTAAATTCGGATTAGTCTTTGTGTTCTGTAAATCAATAAAACAACAGGGAAGTGTGGAGAATAGGCTAGATCATCTATCAAACCGGTTTTTATTGTGTTTCTATTTCTATCCCTAGTAAACATGTGCCTTCAGTTTCCCATGAATAAAAGCATTTGACAAAGGAATAAAAACAAACTGGAGTTCACTGTAGATGCAGTGCCAATGACAAAAAGGAGGGGGCGGGGAGGTGGCAAGGAAAGATGAGAATCAGAATGGCTGCTTCCTGCAATCTCAAAGCTAGATCATTCTAAAATTCTCCGGTGGCAGGTGCTGAAAGTGAAGATAGATTTTGTATACCTATTGCAACGAAGACTGAACCTTATGCAGAATACTAATAAGGCTTTTTTTTTTCCAAGGTAACCACATTGTTTTAACAGGCTTTAAAAGAAATACAGGGACACACACATGCACACACGCACACACACACACACACACACACAATCAGTTAAGAAGGCTTATGTAGCAACCCAAATTTCTCCCTACCAATCCTTTTCAATCACAAAAGAAACAGCTACTGTGCTGAAATAAGAAAACACTAATTTTGTGGCCCAGTGAAGGGCCCCTGCTCTTTTTAAACAGTCTTCTTGTTCTTTAAGCCCTTTTTAGAAGCAAGTATTTCACCTGATTGCTTTAATTGAGGGAAATCCTTTTATCTGTGTTGACAGTTTGCATTGTCATTGTGTTTTACCTTTTGGTGCATACAGAATCCCATTTTAAGCCCGCCCACCCCAAGCTGCACAGTGCCCTGAGATACCGCGGAGAACTGGAAAGACAGAAAATGCACGCTTCCGAACTGCGGCGCAGCACGTTACATTGCAGTCGCAGAGGCGAGCTAGACAGAGCGGTACAAATCTTTCCTTCCGAGTGTTTGAAGGATGGGGGTGTCTTTGTGGCATTATCTTCCCAGGTGCCCCAGATGGCACAGTGTATTTCTAATGGAAAACCATTCATCTGGCCCTGGGATTGTACGTGTTGTACATCACGATGGTTCATGGAGGAAACGAGCTCAGACAGCTTAAGCAGAAGGTGCAGAGCATGTGGTTGTGAAGGCATAATGGAAGAGAGACACAAAAGGGCAGGCGAATGAGTCAGAAGCAGGAGATGGGGAGAAGAAGTCTGTTATTTCAGTGTAATTCCCCAGGATCCACTCCTGCTTGGGTTGGCAGTGAGAAAAAAAACAATTCAATTTGAAGGTGGTTCAGGGTAAATGAACCAGGGAATTGAGCTGCTGGAATCTAATTAGGGGCCCCCCAAATTACTACTACCTGCCCAGCAGAAAAGTCAAATGGCTATACCAGCCAAAAGAGTTAAGGAAAGTTGGCAGAATAAGCAGTCCAGGAGGAAAAGGTTTGCAAACCTTCCAGATCCTGTCTCTAAAACTCTTAGAAGTGTGTGTGTGTGTGTGTGTGTGTGTGTCAAAATGTTAATACTATAAGCACAGAAGATTGCAAGGAGAAAGTATAGCCAAGAAAAAGAGAAAAGGGCAGATCTAGCATACAGGGATCTGAAAGTCTGGTGACACCCCCATTCTCTCTGAGAAAAGTAGGAACCTTATACCATAGCTCTCAGAACAGTGTTCCTTAAAAGGAGGCTTCCTGAGAACAAGGGCCTACCGCCCTGCTGCACAGATACAGCAAATCCTGCAGCCACATAAGAGATCTGGTCAATGCTGCCAGACACTGTAACAGGAACGACGAGGGACAGTGCTATGGCTTTGGCCCTCTGAACTCACCACTTGTTTGCTGTTGTCCCAAGGTCCAATTAAATCCTGTAATGTCTGTTTATTCAGAGACCTTATCTTTGAGCTTTTTTGTATTTATCTTTGGGAATAAGTATAGAAAGACGTGTAGGGAAAACAGAACTGGACATAAAGTCAAGATGTACAGTTTATTCCATACTAAACTATACAACTCCAGAAGGCTATTTTGAGTGCCATTTTAGCTTACTTACAAAAGAAGGGGTTGAAATAGAAAAATCTTTAAGATCCATTCCAGCTTCTAAATCTAAGGAACCTCACTCAAAGCACATATTTGTAGAGTTTTCTCAATTAAAAACAGTCCCACCTTGGTACAAAGGACATGGAATTAACCCCCACAACAATAAAAGACCCAGCAGCTGCTGTCACCTTTGAAATTGATTTTCTGGCTCTTACTTCAAACCCTTCTTCACATACAACAAATCAAGATTTACATGAAAGGCAAATTGTGCTTTTATTTACTGTATGATTATCGTCACTGCATCTGCTGATTTCTCCCCAAAGCCTTGTAACTACAGTTGCCTAGATTTCATGCAGATCCCTGAGGGCAGAAGAAAGCCAATAAATCCAAAGGAAACAAGTGAAATGGAGTGTATTACCCTTTTCTGCTTTGGCTGGGAATGTGAAATTTATGTTTCAAGATATCTATTAAATGAGCAGCTACAGTTTTCCCCACTGAATAGAGGAGGCTGTCACACTGGACATTGTACAGACAATGACAAGTATCATATTAGCAAAACAAAGTTAGCTAATCAGAGCATCCTAGGATAGAAAAAAAGCACAACAATCAATTGTCTGTGCTTCAACAGAGGATCTCCATAGTATGTCAATCCCAGACTTGCTCTTCTGTCACCCAACACATGTTTAAATGGCCTCTTAATACCACGTGTGGGGACAAACTGAAGAAATTCAAAATTTTATTATCATTCTAAGTCAAGAATACCTAAGAAATCACACCCTTATCAAGAAAAGATATGATACATTCCCAAAACAAATAAAACTCTTTCAAGTTTGTCCATCCTTTGGATGAGGAATTGAGACTTTGTCATCCAATATATTATATGCTGACACTTTGCAAGGTGTTGAAGTGACTTCACATTAGTAAAGCCTTTTTATTTTCTTCCTTAATTTAAATCAATCAAGGGGGGTTGGGAGTCGCAAGTAGTTCAGTAAAACTTGAATGATCTGAATGATGGTGACTGACATATACCATTGTTCCTGTCCTATTAACTAATAAGTCAGTCTTTCCCTTCATGTAACCCTTGCCGTTAATAAAGTGGCTCATTTAGTTGTCACCAGAATAATGTAAGTGAAAAGACTAGATTTAGAGAGCTGGGCAGTGGCAAGGGCAGGACTCGGGAGCACGGCTCACATCACCCCTGTCATAGAGCAGGGAGCAGCTCCCAGTTGCCTGTGGGCATTCCTGTGATTTGTAGGTTTACTTTGTAATTAACGCTGACAGATCTTCTTTTTTCTGTCAGGAACCTCTCTTGTACGCATTTCTGCACATTAGCAGACATTCAGGACCACAGCACAGTTTCTAGTTTTTCTGCCAATATAGGTACCCTATTTTTCCACCCCAACCCCATTCCCCAGCCCCCCTAAAACAAACAATGAAACAAGAAAATATCAAACATATCTACAACTATGTAGGTACAAATCTTAAAATACAGTTTGTCTAATTTTGAAGTCATATTGGACAGCAATTATTGCGAACCTGCATAATTGATTGCATCAACCATCCAAAGGTTGACGTGAGAAAGGGGATTGCTCACTTAAAAACTGGTCATCCAATCCAATTAGCTTAATCATCTGACCTTCGCCAGTATGATTCAGTTATTTGAATCATGAAGCAAACAGATTGGATTGAGCATTTTCAAATTGATCTTTTCCCTCTGTAATTAACTTTAATGATGACATAAGTAACAAATGTGATACAAAAATGGATAAACTGGTAACTTTCTGAGAAATTCCTCTTTTTCAGGATGATCAAAGATTACTCTGAGTAATAAATCCATTTGAAAAATTTGTTCAGCATTGCTAAGTTCAAGACGCTGCATTAGACATGGAAGAAGCACAGAGATGACTCAAGCCTGGTTCCTGGCCTCAAGTGTTCTGTCTGAAGCAGAAGATAAGTGTGTAAACAGGTATTCATATTGCAAGGAACAATGTGATATAATAAATAAAATTACAATAACAAGGAGTGAGAGCAATTAATTCTAAGAGGAAAATGGCAGAAACAGCTGGGCCTGAGCTTTAGTGGGTGAGAAAAATAATTAGGGGGTAGCAAAACGAAATGCCTTCAGGGCCAGCCAGGTGACACAAATATAAGAAGCTCAAAGGAGGCAGAGCCTGCGGCAAATTGTGCAATCAATGCCCCACCAAAAAGATTTGCAAGTAAATTTTAAAACTTACTTCTTGGCAACCTAAATTATACCTGTGGTTATGATTTGGCCTTCCTTGGTCACATGCATTTCATTTAGTTAGAAATGGAATGATCAAGAAAGCATTGCATGATAAAGTAGCAAGCTAAGCTGAGGACTGCCCACTTCCTGTAATTTTTTTCTCTCCCAATCCACCTTTAATCTTAACCCTGTAACCTCTCAAAATTGGATCAAAGGTGTTCAGCAGAATCAGGCTACGTACACTGGAAACTATCATTCAAATGCACTCCTATTAGTTGTGGTCTTGCTCTTTTGGAGATAATAGAATTTCACCTTGAACTTGCTCCCTTTGAGATACTCCAGACCTTGAAACAGAATTCCTAATATACTTTTCATACTTAGATTCCTAGATTTATAACCAGATCACCATCTAGTCTGTCTCAACCAATAACAAAGACCTCAAAATTAGTGTTTAGCATTTTTAGATGAAACACATGAGATCATGCAGTGTTTATCTTTCCAATTTTACTTCATATAATGTTCTTCAGGTCCATGCATATTGCTGCAATAACAGGACTTCATCTTTCCTATGGATAAATAGTATTCTGTTGTGTGTATATAGCACGTTCTTGTTGTGTTGTCCAAGCTGGTCTTAAATTCTGGCCTCAAGAGATTCTCCCACTTCATCCTGTTTAATGGCTGACACTGCAGTCATGTGCCACTGTGGGCAGTGATAGAACACATTTCTAGGGTAAATGCAGTTAACAATAATGCATTATATACCTCAAAATAGATAACAAATAGACTTGGAATGTAATCACCATTCAAAAATGCTAAAATTTTAAGGTGACTGATGTGTTAATTATTGTTTTTATTATTATACGATGTATAAATGAATTGAAAAGAAAAATTGGGCTTCAGTCTGTACTTGTCTCTCTTGTACCCAGAACCTGAGGTTCTTCCCCAAGCCCTAGCTCAGAAAAGTGAATGTTGTCTCTTATCAATAGAGTTCCCTGGTGCTAACTGCCTGTAATCCTCCTTGACCTCTGCAAACTGCCAGCTCCAGTTCCCCAGAGCAGTGCTTCCCCAGGTAACAGGATGTCCACATTCTCAGGACTTCCTGTGCTGCCTGCCAAAGCTACCTCTAGCTGTTTGTTGGCATATATTAGGGGAACAGAATTGTGTCTATCTAACTCAATTTCCTGAGCATCTACAGCACCAACACTGCTGGGAACATCTGGCTCCAGGACTCAGCCCTTTGTTATTTAGACCCATCCTCCTCTTGCTCACAGAGCCTTGATGAGATATTCTTTGAGGTATGATGAAAATTGATCTACTCAAAACATCTAATAAATAATTGACCCACATGATGTGGCAGTCCCCGACCTAGACTTGGGGGACACAGCCATAACTAAATACACACAAGCCCTTGCTCTATGGAGATGACACCTTTGTGGAGCAGACAAAAAACAAATAAGATCAATAAGTATAATACATAGTATGTTAGATAGTAATGAGTGCTAAAGAGAAAAAAAAGAAGGAGGATATACATTCCCTTTGAAGTTAGGGTGTTCAAGCTTTAGATGATGAGACCAGATCTTCTCTGAGAGAGAATTTTGAGTAAGGATCCAAAGGACATGAGAAAGTCATTAGGGACCTTTTTCAAGAAAACTGTTGTCTGAAAGAAACAGTCTCTGAGGGAGGACTATCTCCAGCAGGTTTCCTACTTCTCTGGAGGCAGGGTGTCAGGTAAACAGAATTGAAGTTCTTGTAGGAGTAAGAGCTTCTAGGCCAGGGGTGGTAAATCTGTAGCACACATGCTACAGTGAGCTGTTGGTAATCACTGAGAGTTCTAAAAGATTATTCATTCACTGTTTTAGGTCACCAAAAGGAAAACATATTGCTCTGAGAGAAAGGAAACCACTGAAAAGTTTCAAGTAGAGGAATAGCACAGTCTAATTGAATGTCCACACTTACAAGGAGGCCAGTTAGGAGGTAGATATGGTGATCCAGATCCAAGATAAGAGTGGGTTGGACGAGGTGGGCGCTAAATGCATGTTGTCACTGTCAAGCGTGCATGAAAAGAACTGGGAAGAGATGTCGGGTAAAGACACAGATGAAGGATTTGAACGATGTACCAACAAGTTAAGACTTTAGTTTCAAAACTGTGAGAATAAGTTAAAAGTTTTAAATATAAGAACACATAGGAAAGTAACCCCCGCAGAAAGATTGAAGGTTATCTGAAGAAAAGACAGAGATGTTAGCAGGCTCTTGTGTTGCACTGGTAAGAGATAATATAGAGCTCACCCAGGAGAGTAGCTGTAATGGAAAAAAAAAACCTCAAAAGAGTTGGCAGTGAATTAAATCTTCAAGGGATGTAAGTAGATATTAATAATCTTTCTTTTACAGTTTGTTTTATTAGTACTTGCAATACATAATGGTTATATTCGTTGTGAGGAGTTGGTACATGTATGTAACATATTTTAATTCCTTTTTCATCCAGTAATTTCACCTCTTTCTCCCTCCATCTCTTGGCTCTCTTCTCTTTTGCAAAAGATCTGTCTCCCTGTTTCTATTGTACCTTTAGATCATAATGTTAAGTGAAATACATCAGATACGAAGACTTAAATCTGACACGATTTATGTGAAAAACCCAAAGGACAAATAAACTGAAGAGCAAAATTTTAATAATCTTTGTATTGTCCATATCCACCACAGTCCCTGGAAACTGAAACATTCAGTAAATGCATTTAATCACTTACTCCAGAAATATTTCTTGTATGACTTTAAAAAACAAAACAGTTGGGCATTTTAGTTTCTTTGGGCTACCATGATAAACTTTCACAAGCATGATGGCTTAAAACAACAGAAAATAATTTAATGTGTTTTTATGTTTAATTGACACACAGTAATTGTATGTATTTATGGGGTACAACATGACATTTCAATACATACATGCAATGTGTAATGATCAGATCGGAGTGACTGACAACATCTGTCACCTAAGATATTTGTCATTTCTTTGTGTTGGAAAAATGTAAAACTCTCTACTAGTTATTGTGAAATACATGGTTATTGTTAACAATAGTTATCCTACAATGCTATAGAACAAAGTTATTCCTGCTACCTAACTGCATCCTTATACCTGTTAACAATCATCTCTCCATGCCCTTCCCACATACACTCCTCACCCTCTTGTAACTATCACTTACTGTTTCATCCTCTATGGAATCAACTTTTATAAATTCTACATGTGAGTGAGATCATGCGGTATTGGCTTTCTGGGGTTCACATTTAATTCAGCATGAGAAACTCTGCTTCCATCACATTGTTCAAAATGACAGGATTTCATCATTTTTTTATAGTAAACGTGCACCACATTTTCTTAATCCATTCGTCAGTTGACAGACACTGAGGTTGTTTTTATCTCTAAACTATTGCAAATACTGCTGCAATAAACATGGGAGTGCAGATGTCTCTTTGACACATGGAATTCCCTTCATTTGATATTGGAAAACAGATTATTGGATCACACAGCAGTCCTATTTTTAGGGGCTTTTGTTTGCTTTTGGTGAACATCCATAATTGTTGTACCAATTTATATTCCTAACAACAGTGTATGAGAATTTCTTTTTCATTGTATCACCACCAGCATTTGTTATTGTCTTTTTGACAATAAACATTCTAAGTGGGGTGAAATAGCAGCTCATTGTGGTTTTAACTTACATGTCCTTAATGATCATGACATTGAACATTTTCTCAGATATTTGATGTCGCTTGTATACATCCACTTTTGAGAAATGTGTATGCAAGTCATTTACCTATTTTTAATCAGATTACTCAATTTTTGCTGTTGAGCTCATATATTCTGGATATGAATCTCTCATTGAAGAAATACTTGACAAATATTTTCTCCCATTCTACAGGTTGTCCTTTTGCTCTTATTGATTGTTTCCTCTATGGTGTGGAAGCTTTTTAGTTTGATGTAATACCAAGTGTCAGTTTTTGTTTTTATTGCCTATGCTTTTGGAAACATAAAGAATCTTCGCCTAGACCAGTGATGGTGAACCTATGGCATACATGTTATTTGTTTTTTCTTTTAAGACAAAAGTTGTTAACATATGAGTTGTTTTTGTTTTCCTAAATGAAAACCTAAGCATTCAGGTTTAATTGTAGTTTAGGCACTTTGCAATAAATGAATGGGCTTGGGGTTGCAATTTGTGCGTTTGTCTTTAAAAGGCTTAAAAGGTTTGCCATGACTGGCTTAGACTAATGCCCTGAAGGGTTTCCCCCATGTTTTATTCCAGTAGTTTCATGGTTTGAGATCTCACATTTAAATCTCTGATCTATTTAGAGTTGAATTTTATACAGTGAGAGAGAAGTGTCTAGGTTCTTTTTTCAGCATATGTATGTACACCTAGTTTTTCAGGACCATTTACTGAAAAAGACTTTCTTTTCTGCAATGTATATTCTTCTTGCCCTTGTCAAAAGATTAATTGGTTGTAAGCCATAGATTTATTTCTGTATTCTCTATTCTGCTCCATTACCTTGTCTGTTTTTATGCCAGTATTATATAGTTTTGGTTACTATAACTTTATAGTATGTTTTGAAGTCAAGTATTGTATTGTTTCCAGTTTTTCTGTTTTTCCTGACACATCTTTGGGTATTTGTGGTCTTTTGTCTTTTCATTCAAATTCTAGGAGTTTCTAAATATAGGAACTCAGGAAATTTTTCAAATTTTCATGAAGAATGTGATTGATATTTTGGAAAGAATTGTACTGAATCTGTAGATCACATAGGGTAGTATGGACAACAGGGAGAAAGGAGGGGATTAAGGAGGTGGTGTCAGTTTAGAGAACTACAAAATGTCTTGTATATTGAGAAGAGGGATATACTAAAGGTAAAAGAAAACATGGCCAGAGACAATGACAGAAAAAATAAGTATGAGTTATAACATGAAAAGTCCTTTCTGTCTTGCTAAGGATTTGCAGGTATCCTTTAGGCTGGAAAGACCCACAAAGAATCCAAAGCAGAGTTACATGGAGAGAAGGTGCTTATGTTTCAGAGCAGTCTCTCCAGCTAATGAAAACCAAAGGTCTGTCCTGTTTTTTAAGGGCATACCACATCAGGGGAAATATGCCAATGTTTGCAAATAAGTATACTTATTTATAGGTTTGCTTTATCAATGAACAACTATAATAATATACCAATGCAAAATACATTAAAAAGCTTTAAAATAGTGATACACAGTTCATCTTAATTTTAAGTTAGTTCTTCATTGGTTCAAAAAACCTTTATCAGTTACTTGAAATTATCATTAATAATATTTTAATGAAAGAAACATGACTTTACATTTCATGAATTTGAAAATATTGGTTTAACATAGTGAGAGTTAGTTGTTCAAAGGTCTGATTCAAATTTCACTTTATTTGGATACTTACTTAAAATGGCTGCTTTAGCTGAAAAACATACCTCTCAAATACACATGGAGCCAACACAGAAGCCACCACTGATTGAACTTAATAAACCCTGACACTTGCTTTCTGCTCCAAACTACCACTTTCATATTTGTGAAATTCATGTCATAATTTTTTATCTTCCTTGATGTTAGAAAATTATTAGCAACATATAGAATTTGTTTATCTTTTCTTTTGCATAATTTTTTATTAAGGTAATTTAATATTTGAGTTGAATGCCTATAAACCCAGTATTCTGGGAAACTGAGGGAGGAAGATCACAAGTGGAGACCAACCTGGGCATCTACCAATTTAGCAGTGCCCTGTCTCAAAATAAAAAAATGTAAAAGGGGTAGAGTTGCAACTTGGCGTGAAGCCCGTAGGTTCAGTACCACATAAAGAAAAATTATAGGTTCATATTCTTTTTTAAGAAATAACATAGAAATCCCTTTTATACTTTTCTCACTTTGCAAAACCATAGTGTAATATTACATAGTATGATCTGATGATTACAAGTAAAATTTGGAAAAGCATTTACATATTTTTTATGTGGTGCTAGAGAAAAATTCAAAACCTCATTCATGTTAGGCAAGCATTCCACCACTGGCTATACATTCATTCTCAAAATTTGTATATTTTTAACAACTGTGTTAGACTAAAAAAAAAAAAAAACAACAATTTCTCTAGATGATTTTTTTTTTTTTTCTTTGCAGCATCAGGGATTGAACTCACAGCCTCATACCTGCCAGACAGGTACTTAAGCCACTGAGCCAACCACCCAGCCTTAGTTTTTTGAGACAGGGTCGCACTATGTATCTCAGGCCGGCCTTGCGCTCACGCTGAAGCCCAAGCCGGCCTTGAACTCACAAAGTTCTGCCTACCTCAGCCCCCCAAGGGCTGGGATTAAAGGCGTGCGCCACCATGCCTGGCTTCTCTAGATGATTTTTAGAATCAAGTAGACAACTGCATTTCTAAAATATTTATAGGAATAGAAACAAGAATTGTTATGTGTGGCGTAAATTGTTTTTGATCAGATATCATATAACATAAAAAATTACATGTTATATCTCATCACTTTCCAAGATATTTCCTGAGTAATAAACTAGTGATAGAACCGGATGTGGTGGCATGTGCCTGTAACCACAACGCTTGGGAGACTACAGCAATTTGAGACCAACCTGGGCTACGTAGTGAGTTCAAGATCTTCCTGGAATACATAGCAAGATCTTGTCTCAAAAAATTTTAAAAAATTACTGATGGGATTTTTTCATAAATGATCACTAATATGATTCACTTGTCTCTTTGTGATAGAAAATTTCCACAAACATTTCAGTTAAACAATTAAGTATTTGTTGTAAGACAAACGTTGAATGTTGTTACAAAGTGGTTTACGGCCACGTTACATCACATTGAAAAGAAATTTTTAAAGATTTAACTTATTGAAATAGTATTCATCACTCTAATAGGATCATATAAACTGCAAAACAGAATGTTAAATGTAATGTATGTTGTTGTGTCTTCTGGCCCACAGAAGTAGAAGAATAAAGCACATGACAGATATTCAAAGGTTTTAAATTGAGGTGCTCTCCCATCTGTAAAACACAATGCTAAAAGACTTCAAACTAACTCCAGATCCATGAGTTCCCTATCTACAATTGAATTATTTAATATAATATGAAGAATTTGGATGATAGACTGAAAGGCTGGTAGAAAACTGTCTGTGGGAAGAGCTGCAGTGCTCCCCAGGGTTCTGTCCCCACATTGGGCACTGTAAAGAGGATGTACTTAAATCCAGTGAGAGAGATTTCAATAGCACTCCTCAGAGCACTTTATGTGGGTCCTGTGGGCTTTGTTGATACCAGAAACTAGTAGCTACACTGTCAAGATGTTCTGATGTTAAAATAAAGATAGGTGGCTGTTTTTGTGTGGTCTGTGCATCCTGAGTTATCAGTTCAAGAGGTGTGTGAATTTTTTCTGGGTTGGACAGCTCAGCTTGAAAGACAGTGGACCTCCTAAGGTACTTAACTCAGAAGCATTAAGGGGAATGAGAAATAAATACATAGCAGGGAGAAATAGTGAAAAGTGCTGAGAGGAAAGAGATGATTTGCATTGGATGACAATCTGAAATTTTTTTAGTAAACTAAATTGGAAATTCTATTACATGGGAGTACCCAGAGAAACATACTTGCTTCGTGAAAGATTTTCATCCTGGATTGAAGAGAAATACACAGCAGCAGATTTGGAGAGTTAGTCATAACAAAGAGAGGTGTTCACCCCAGTATGCTAAGGAATGTCAGAAGCAATGTGGCAACCATTTTATGACTGGTGAAATGTCTATTCACTGAAATTAGAACAGTCCTAGGCACATAATGGTTATTGAATAAATGTTTATTATTTGATTGAGAAGTGTAAAACTTGTAAAGATCTTTTCTTATTCACTTAGTGTGCTGTTAGCAGAATCCACAACTTCATTTATTGAATACACTGGATCACATAGCTTCTGTCCTTTATGGCTTATTTTCCATTGGAGAAAACTTGTTTCCTCAGCACAGACCAAATAATGAAGACCGTAAAGCTTGTTCTTTTTAAAGCATTTATAGTAAAATAATTTAGTTCTCTGACTTTGTACATTTCCCTCAACAGAACCAAGTTTTCTTTGGTAGGTTGTTCAACTAAATAATGTTTTAATGAATAATGAATAACAGCAATCTACTGCATACAAGTAGATTTTCTCAGTCTGTTGCATATGGTAGAAAAGTGTTCTCAGAACGAGCAGGCCTGGGGAATATTCAGAGTGTTCAATAATGCAAGAGCAGAAAGATTGAAACTTTCTTTTGATTCAATACTGTTTGGAAGCCAGTGTTGTTGGACACGGAACAAATATGAACTTTTAAAAAACTGAAAATTGTATTTCAATGAAAAGGTCTAAAAGTAGGCCTAAATTAAATGGAAAAATTCTCATTCAAATTCCACCTTCCTCCAGAACTACGTGTGAGCTCATCTTCCTCTGTGAGGACCTTCTTGGACTTACTGTCTCTTAGTTCCCTGAGCAGCTCCAATCCATACTTACCCCACACCACATGGCTAGAACACAAGTATCTTTATCTTCAAGTGCTAGCTCCTGTTCACATGTTAAAAATACTGTTTCTCAAACTACTTTATCTGTCTGAATATATTATAGTGGGAAACACTATTTTTCTCTGTAGTTCCTTAGTACCTATTACTCAAATGAACATAAGATTGGTTGTTGGTTAGATTTTTCTCCTGAATCTTTTCTTAGTTGTTCTTTGGATGGATTTGGCTTGGCATAGGACAAAGATAAGGATACTAAAAAGAAGGAAACAAAACTTTATATTTTTCTATGCATAAACTGTATGATTGCAATCCAGAAATGTGGATGGATCATTCCACTAATCAGTACCTAAATGGTACCTTCCAGCAATTTTTAAAATGTGCTATATTATGTTGGGTCAGGGAAGATCCAACCAGAAGACAACTAGCCCACCTTCCTGGTGAGTGTGTGTGACCAGTGTGGACTCCAGGAAGAGAAAGAGATGTGCCTCCTGAGAACCTGCCATGTTAGGCAAGGAAGTTCCAACCAGAAGACAAATAGCCCACCTTCCTGGTGAGTGTGCACAGCCAGCATGGACTCCAGGAAGAGAAAGAGATGTGCCTCTCGAGAACCCGCCATGTTGGGTCAGGGAGGATCCAACCAGAAGACAACTAGCCTGCCTTCCTGGTGAGTGTGCATGACCTGCGTGGACTCTAGGAAGAGAACCATCCATGCCTCCCATAGGCCTACCAGCAAGCAGGCTAAGAATCAAGGACATCCACCACCCACCCCCATAAGCAATCTGCTGGTTCGGAGGACTGGCTAAGCTGATACCAACTACAGTACATAAAGCAACTAAATGCTTTTATTGTTTGGTTGATTTTGCAGACCTGGAACAGGCAGCCTGAGCATCTCTTGGGAAGATGACAGTATGCAATATAGCAAATATGGGGGATTCTCTTCTGTCTTGTCTTTGAGGCCCAATATTGTTCTCATTGCTTTGATTTATTCTGATTTTTTTTTTGCTTTATTTCATATTCTGTTTTGATTGGTTTTATTGTGTTTTGTTTTTGGTTTGATTTTACTATACCTGATGGAATGGTCAACTATTCTGAAAATAACATGATATATGATAGTAGCTATTGTTTTCCTAGTATCTTTCTTTGAAGTTCTGTACCAGTTCTACTGCTTTGTTTTGATTGACTTTGTTCTGTTATGTTTTGTTGGATTTTACTCTCTTTAAAATAAAAAAAAATAAATAAGTAAAATAAAATAAAATGTGCTACATTCATAAAATAAATTGGAAAATGTTTCTAATGCCTGCTTAATCCTCCAACAGAGAAGCAGATTAAAATAGGGTAGCATACAAAATATTCTGACAGATAAAAATATATAAAAATTTAATCTTTAAGTCTATGCTTGGTTAAACTTCCCTCATTTACACTTTACATATCAGTCAAATTTCAAAGAGAACAATAATTTTGTAATTATTGGATTAACATAATTTTTAAAATTTAGAGGGATGAAGTTTACCCAAAATTGACTTATTCAACATCCATAGTTGATAGTAATGGATGAATAGTGTCCTAAGCAAGTTAGTAATAATATTTATATATGTAAAAAGCACAAATACACCCACATGCACACAGGGACACACACATATAGACACACACACACACACGCACACACACACATATATACATTACTCTTAAACCAACCAATTTAATTTCATATAAAGATATTTATTAGCAAACAAAAATTAAAGAAGATTTTTTTGAATATTTTATGTTATTACATTTACCTCACAAAAGTTTGATACCAAGAGCTTAGACCATAAATTTCCCAGGACAGAATCCAGGCCTTTTGTATAGAATCCAGGTCTTTTGTAGACTTTTGTAAAGGCCAAGTTGAGCACATTTTACACAAAAGCCTCTTACAAACTAGTGCAGATTGAATGGTGAGTAGGACAAGAGGGGAAGAGGAGGAAATGTGTTGTTATTTTGAATTACTTTGTGATGCCTCTCCAGTATTTGTTCAGAGCCTTACCTTGTGAAATCAACAGGAAAAAAAAAAAGAGTCCTTTATTCTTAAATTAAACAAAGAAACAGATGTGTTCAGTCTTAATACTTTTTAAAATCTTTTTCATTCTGTACTGGAAAATTCCATCTTCAGTGCAGAAATAAGTTGTGTTAGTAATTAACCATTTTCTCATTCTTTTTTCCTCCTTCAATATTCTCCATGTCACATGTGTTGCTTCTGTGGACAAATTACTAGAGTGAACCAACAAACAATGAAAGACTGAAATAAGAATCAACTAATATCCTTTTGACCTCATCTATTGGAAACACACTGTCTTTTTAAATAATTGCTGTAAGAACAGAACATCATTACTGGTTGAAAGTCTGAGACTGTGCATTAGAGGTAAAGGTTATGGATGTTTGGGGATTGTAAAAATATTGGTATAATGTAACCCGCCATAAGTGGCTGCATGCCTATCGTTTGTGTTTGTCACTCTTTCTGAAATGTGAAGATGCTTTTTAATGAAAGCAGTTCCTAAATAACTCTACTTGAAATTTTGGTCTTACTATTCCACTGAGAATTACTTTGTGTTCTGTAAAAATACACACACGGTTGTTCTGTGATTTTCAAGGTGTTTTTTTTCATTATTTTCTTTTTAAACAGAGAGTGGTTTTATTCCTGTCAAGACTATGAATCAAGTGTCTTACCACTGACAATCCATATGCATGGATGTAAACTGCTGGCATCCATGGGTTTGTTCATATTTGTGCACCATTACAGGATAAGAGAAAAGCACAGTGTGTGAGACAGGACAGGCTGATTGCCTGGTAGTCAGCTCTGCATGTGCTACAGCTGTGCCCTCCAGCAAAATGCTTATTCTGTATGACTTATTCTGTTTGCCCATCCCATACAGGTATCACCAAGGTCAAATCAGTAATGTAGGATGTGCTTGAAGAAGTTCCAGACACATAAATACAAGTAAACACATATAAACTATCACCACTAGCTGTATTCACAGCAAACTCAAATTTTCTGACTACATGCAAAGTGACATTTGCCATAGCTAGCTACTTTAATCCAGACATTTTGGAACTTGTAGAATGCTATTTATCCTACTGTCCATTTGCCCAATTTAAAGTATAGTTTTGGGACTACCAGCTGAGTTACTTATGCAGTGCTAGGTTCCCTTAAGTACCAAAATAACAGTATAGATGAGTAAGGCACTCACTGGCACCAGGGCCCTATAATCAGACTGCCTAAACTCGAACTCCTGTTTTTGCTATTTATTCCCTATATGTCTTTAGGAAAGGTATAGGAAATTTCTACGCCCTGTTTTCCTTAGCTAAAAAATGCATATAATAAAAGAAACCTCTTATAAATTTCCTGTAAGGAAAACACTAGTTAGTTATGGAAAGCATTTAGCAATGGAGCCTGGCACATAGTACAGTGTAGATCAAAAATTGTAGATGGAAAAAAATGTAAAAACTGCTGAGAAATCCACAGAATTCCCAAATTATCAATGTCCTGGGAGTTCTTCTTTCCCCAAACTGAATAAACCATGGATATATTTTAAAAATCTCTTCTCACTCCCACATCCTAAACTCCTGTTCTGTGCTGTTTGTGGAACTCTGAAGCTGCACAGACAGAGACAATTGAAATTGCAGAAAACCACTCAGGCTTTCCAAAGGCCCTCAAATCCATGCAGGGCAGAAGATCTGCACTGAGAGGAAGAGCAAGCCCTCAGTAAGAAATTCCCATGGAAGTTTCATCATTCAACCACTCATTTGTTTTTTATATGTTGGATGTGATAAGAAATGCCAAATAAATAAAACTCTCATTTAATCCTTAAAGGAAGTGCATTTAAAAAAAATCCAGTAATCAGTTCCAGTGGGAAACAGTGGGAGGTTGGTCTGACTCTCTCGCTCCACTTGGAAATCATCCAAAGAAACAAAGATACCGGAGAAATCCAGAAATAGTCTATGAAGCTGAGGTTCACACAATACCCACAGACACCAGGCTGTAAATCAGCATTGCCAAAGCTTTCTTTGACCAGTAAATCTTTGCTGAAAGTTTTGAGTGTGCTCCAGAGAAGAACAGGGCAGTTTACAGTGGGTTTGGTAATAACAAGAGTTCAGAAAGCTCCAGCAAATGACATCTCCCAAAAGGAAAGTGTCCCCTCAGAAGGGGCTGCAGAGTGGAACTGAGGTTGTCCAGCATACAATAAGCAAGGGAGACAAAGAGAAAAGGTCTAGAGAATAGCCAACGGCCGGCCCCCTGGGCCCAATTCTCTGAGAGAATCTTTAAAATTACATGCTCAGATTCTGTGTTCCTCAGGGGGCTTGGGCTGTATTCTGTAACAGTATGAAGTGATGAAGCCCAGGGTTCTTGTGTTGTGAGTGGTGGAGTAAGTGGAAAGATAGAAACCAACTCCAAGATATAGTTCCTCATTTTATCTCCATTTTACTTTTGAGGAAACTGAAACACAAAGTTACCTGTGGCTATCAGCTAATAAGACACTGGCAGTATTCTGTCAAGTAAATCTGGTTCTAAAGTCTGTGCTCTGATTATGTACACTCTGCAGTCCCCAAAAGGCCAGGGATGGGGCAATGTGTTTTTGCTTTTATTTTTATTTTTTTGTTTTGTTTTGAAGTATCTCATTAATTTGCTCATGTAAGACTTGAACATGTGATCCTCCTGCATCTATTCCTAAAGTGGCTTTGTTCATCTTAACAAAAGCCCTACATTTTTCCTGCAGCAACATAGATAGGTGTTCCCAAAATGTCAGCCATCAAATCACACATGCCCATGCACACACAGACCCACACTCTCATAGCACAAAATCCTGGTAATCCAGGAATACAATTCATGCACCAAGAAAGGAACATATTCCATATACATAAAAAAAGAAAAAACAGAAAAGAGCAATGCAATATTCTTATAGATGAAAACTCACTAGTAAAACATTGCCAGAGCAAAGAATAGCTGTGGACTATGCTATGAATATGAATTAAGAAAAATTCTTAAGGGAAACAATGAAATTATAAGTAAACACAAGAAATAGCAAATAAACCTCCAGTTAGCAGGAGATAGAAAACAAACAGACCAACCTCTTGATAATGTAGGTGAAGACCAGCTGAAAAATTTAAGTTATAACACACAGACAAATATGGGCTAAATGTATCTCAAAATCCAGAAATCACACAAAATTAATAAATTCGTACACATGAAAATTAAACACTGTTTGGCAAAACAAAGCAAAGCGAAGCAAAAAACACACAAACAAGCAAACAAACAAAAAACCAAAGCACCATAAGTAAAAACAAATGTCAAATGATGAACTTAGAGAAAAATGCTACAAATTTATATAACAGCCAAAAAGATAGCATTCTCAATATTTAAAGAGATCTTAGATATCAAAAAAAAAAAAGGATCAGCAACTCAATAAAATATGGGCAAAGGTTATGAAAAGAAAGTTAATTTAGAAAGGTAATATGTCAGAACAATAGACAGACAGACAGACAGATAACCTTCATAGTAACAGAATATAAATTAAACTCTTATCCTGGTCTGAGATTTTTATGTATTGATTGTGTGAAACTAACATTTTGACAAGATACTTCATTGGTAAGACTCTAAGAAAAGGGCACTTTCATGCACTACTGGTGGGAATGTCCCACAGAGGGCAACTTTTTGGCATATTTCACAAAATAACAAATGCTTTCAGTATTTGACCCAGTGGAGGGTATTTTTTGGCATATTTAGCAAAAGAGCAAATAAATTTAGCATGTGGTCCAACAATTCTTATCTTGAGAATGTACACTACAGATAAACTAACACACATGACAGTTAATGTAAACACAAATCTGTTTGCTTCAGTATTGGTTGTAATTGCAAATGTTTGGAAATTGACTGAGAATTTAATAGTATGGAGCCAGTTGAATCAAATGTGGTAATATACCTTAATGAAACACAAACATTTGGTTATTACTAGAGTTTGTAGGACTAGAAAATGAGATAAAAGAGGGAGAAGTAAAATGAATGCTTTTCAGTGTTTTCTGTCATTATTTTGATAATTCATTTCATTATGTTGTGCTTAGATTTTTGCTTAAGAGTTCTGAGATGCGGGTTTCTTTTTTCCACTTATGTCATTAACTTTTTGAGGAGTCCAGGCAGGTTTTCTTTTTAATATGTAAACCTTTAAATATTAAATTAAAACATATAATATAGAACATCTAAAGACCAATTCAAAAGCATAAACGAATACTAATCTGGTGGCATTTCAGACTATATTTATAAATTAGAAGATTTACAAAATGAAATGCCATTGTAGAGAAAAGAAGAGATTAAAGTTGTTTTTTAAGTTATCTCTGGAAACCAGAGAAAATTTTGAATAATTTAAAACAATACTACTGCTAAAATCATAGCAAGTTGACAGAGAAATTCAGATTACTGAAAATTGAGCCAGTAGACTGAAACTGGCACTATTTTCTTTCCTGTGGTAACTAACAGTCTCATACCCAGGCTTCTCTAACTGGTCTTACAATGGTTATTGAGAGGACACATGGAGCAGAGATACCAATACCTACCTATTCAGTCCCCAACACTTCCCCACCAATTTTATTCAGTCTTGTGATTTAGAACAAAAATATCTCCCAAAACCTCATGTATTCAAAGGCAGGGCTTTTGGAAGGCAAATGGATAATACGTTCATAGATGAATGTGTTTTTAGGAGGTTTGGGCTGTTTGGAAAACGTAGATCACTGGGGGTGTGGCATAAAGGGTTCTATCTATTTTCCTGGCTCCTATCTTTTCTCTCTGCTTCCTCACCACCATGATATGAGCAGTTTTCTTTCGTCTGTAGCCATGAGCCAAAATAAATTTCTCCCTCACTAAGTTGTGGGTGTTAAGTATTCATTCCAGCATGAAAGGAGCTGAGAGAACTCCCATATCTCAAGGAGCAATTCTCTTGTCTTAGAACTATACATTAGACATTCAACTCTTACAGTTTTGGACAGCGATGGTGAAGCTTTTAGAACTTTCAATGACACAAACAGCCCACTGTAGCAAACGTGCCATAGGTTCACCACCACTGGTCTAGGTTCAGAAATGCAGTCCTAAGGAGACCTAAACTGGACCCCTACTAGTAACTTTTCTGTCACTGGGACAAAATATCAAAACACACAATTTAAATTAAGAGAGATTTATTTTGCTCATGGTTTCAGAGGGTTTAACCCATAGTTGCCTGGCTCAAGAAAGAAATGGCATGTTGGAAGAGCATGACAGATGAATGGAGAAGAGAGGAGCCAGGAAAGGAGACAGAACCTTCCACACCACACCCGCAGTGATCTGCCTTTTCCAACCAGCCCAAACCTCCTAAAAACACATTCAGCTGTGAACAACCATGACATCTATGGCATCCAGGAAACAGAGATGGGGGAAGATCCAGGGATAAGAATACATGCTTCCAGGTCATATCCCAGTGACACACCACTTCGAACCATGCACTAATTCCTAACAACATGTTCAGCTATGAATTCATCAGTGGATTAGTCCATTGATAAGCATAATACCCCCAGGATTCAGTCATCTTTTAAAAACTCCATGTCAGAACCAATGAAACTTTTATGGGATATTTTATATCTAAACCATGGCATTCTGACCTTGGACCCCTAAAAAGCTCAGGTCCACGTCATTACACAAAATGTATTTAGTCCACCTGTAAAAACTGCCAAAACTTGACAGTTTCAGCATTGCTAAAAAGATGAAGTCCAAAGTCTACTCTGAGACTCAAAGCAAATTCTTGGCTATGAGCCCCCACACAAATTCTTTTTTAAAGGCTAAATTCTTCCAACAAATAAAGGTACAGGATAAATATTCTCATTCCAAAAGGGAGAATAGAGAAATAGAAAGGAATCTGACCAAAGCAAGACTGAAAACCAGGAGGGCAAACATTAAATGCAATAGCTTCATGTTGAAAAACTTGGGCAGTTTGTAGTGAGATATAAATCCCACAGTGCTTGAGTGGTCTCATCACTGTCACCTGGCAGTTCAAGTCAATAGGGTTTCTTTCTTGGCTAACTTTCTCACTGATTTCAGTTTTTCTCAGCAGACTTTCAGTGTTCCTGGCATCCTAAACTTTCTGGAAAGCCCCTGTGCCTTCAGCTGGACTCTCAGAATTTCATGAATTACTGCCTATCCTTTCAGGCCTTCTTTTGAAATCTGATTGGACGCCTCTGTGGCTTTACAATTCTTGCACTTTGCATGTCTGCAAAACCATCACTTGCCACCTGCTAGATTAGTAGACCAGTGGTGAACTTGGTGTCACATTTTCCTAGGTAGTCCTCAATGACCAGAGCAGCCTGGATTCCTTTTCTCAAAACAAAGTTTCTCAAGGGAGTATGTACTTTTACACCTATAAACCTCTTATGGGTGGGATATGGCCAACTCCTGAGAAGTCCTCAAAGCATTTTTTTATTGTTTTAGTGTAAAATACTCAACTTCATTTTAATGGCTCCAATCTTTTCAGCAACCATACTCTCCATGGCCCCAACTTTACACGTGCTTCCTTTCTGGCCCAGCTGCAAAACTTTCAGTTAAGCATTTGCTCCTGATTCTTTTTTTTTTTTTTTAATTTATTTAAGAGAAAATGGACACAGAAAAGAAAAACAAAAAGCAAAAGAGACAAACAAACAACAATATGTGTTGCGCACATAATGTGTTTCTTGTATAAAGCATATTGATGGATCCTGTCTCCTGATCCACTCTGTCTGTGTTTCTTTTTATTGGTGAATTGAGGCCATCTCAGTTAATGGTTAAGGCCAACATGCACTGCTTGTCTCTGCCATGCTATTTTCCTGCCATTGGCTGCCTACTTTTCCTCTGTATTCAATTGTCTGCCCCGCTTGGTGCTATCCCTCTGCCACTGTTTCTGGAGCTGGTGCCAGGGCAGAAATGGAAGGGTGGAAGCACGTGGTGGAGGACAGCTGCTAAACCAATGGCAACCAGGAAGCAGAGAGGCAAGAGAGAATCTAGGGACAATAGCACATCCTTCAGATTACATTCCCACTGTCCAAACTCTTTTAACCAGGTCTCACCTCCTACAGCATATTTAACTATGAATTCATCAATTAATTAATCCACTGATGAATATTAAAGCCCCAATATTCAATTGCCTTTGAAAAGCCCCCTATCTAAACACACAAGAGTTTTGGGGGACATTTTAGATCAAAATCAAAGTAAAACCTTAATAGACCCTCACTCCCACACTGAAAATGTAACCGTTTACTTTAGACACTACCCTAAGAAATCAAGGAGAAAAACAATTAAAATGAAAATAAATGCTTACTAAACTTAGAAATGAAAGACTTTGTAATGCGAGACTCATTAAATTCTCATTATTTACAGATGAAGCAATTGAATTATCTTGAAGTTTGGGGTGCCTTTTTTTCAGAATATTTTGTTACCTCCATTATTCTACATTTAATAGTTTTGTCTTCGTTAAGTACTCAAATATGTAATATGCATTTAATTATTTTGACAGTATATAGCAAGATGTGCATCTCACATAGAAAGAAACCTTGGTTTTACAAAACCCTGCGTGAATATTCCAATAGAAAAATCTTAAAATCTGAAAGTCTAGTTAGTAAATAATGCCAAAACTGTTAGAAAATAAAATGGATATATAAAATTCAGGCATTCTTTTATACTTCCCATTAACACTCAGTGTGGTAACAAAATAAATGCTATAAATCCTTCTGAGTTAAGCAAGTAAAAAGGCCTATAAGGTCAATTTTACTGCCATCAATTTGCAATAATGGGACATTTGGTTGCCAAAGAAAGCAACAAATACAACCCAAAACTGTAGAATCTTTGAAAAAAAAAAGTGCTACTGTGGCAATAAGTGCTTTGTGGAGATTTACACTGAAATCCACACTCAGCTCAGCTCCAAAATAATAATGTGGATTCTTCACAAATTGCTGTAACCCTGTACACGGCAGTACAAAAGATAAATGCATTGTCGTACCGCAATGGAACAGATTCACTATAAAGAGGATGGAGAAGTTATGATGGGTATTTGATATATAAGCAAAAATAAAAAGGACAAATGGTAGTTTCATCAGCAATTAATGTGATCCATAATTACAATGTGCAAACAAAGAAACCACCAGGGAACAATTGCACAGTAACGAGATTTGGGAGAATTAATCATTCTCTGAAATGGCAAGAATACAAATTTTATAGAAACAACAGTCATAACAACAGCACAAAATAAAAAATGGAGACTGCCACAATTTTCGCACTGGGAAATTGAAAGTTAAAATATCAAAGAAGCATTAAATAGCTGAAAAATGCTCTGACCCTCCCCCCCACTCCTCTGCTCTCATATTTTATCTTATTTTTAGAGCAGGCATCATTACATCCTGTGGTAATTTATGTTTATATTCAGAATCATTTGTTAACTAGAATGAATTCAGAATGAATATTCATTTTTACAACTTTTAGGTCAGTAATATCAGTTAGCATACCTAAATATCAGCCCAACAAGAAAAAACAGCTACAATGAGATTAAAAATGACCACCAAATAAGACCACTGAAGGAACGTTCTGTCAAGAAAGGTAAAATGCTAAGTGGGCCATTTTTAACAGTTTGAAAGGAATTTGAAAAATGAAATCATCTGCAACACCACTACAAAGAAATAAATATTCCATGATTTTAGTGTAATTACAATGTACCAGGCTTTTATCTGCCCATATATATGTATATACAAATATACTTGAGATCACAATACAAATGATGTTTTCTCACCTACAGTCATCACTTGATATTGTACTCTAAATATTTCTCACATGATCCCTAATAACAGCAATATTTTCTACTAAATGACCAAATCATAATTTAACCAATCGCTTGTTTATTCAGTGAACATATACGGATCATCAGTGACACGAATGATAGGCAAAAATACAGCAAAGAAAATCCTGACCTCAGGAGGTAAAGGGATCCCTATTATGTTTAATAATGTGAACCACATTTATGAAAGCATTTGTCGGTACCAGAGGAGAGTGACAATCACATTGTAAAGAGTTCAGGTAAGACTTCCCAGAGGAAGTGCCAATTAATAAGGGCCTTGTAGGAGAATAGAAGTTAAATGGACATACAGGTGGTGATGAGAATTTGGGCAGAAGGAGAAGTACACATAAAGTATATGGAGATAGGAAACGATGGCGTTGCCATGTAAGAATGATTAATTCTTCCTCAACTTTTAGTAGTTCTTCACTGCAATAGTTGCAGACACATGGAAAAGTAACATGACTAAGCTTCTTCCAATCACTGTAGCTCTCCTTTTCTTCTTCACATATGAATTTATAAAACATGGTTTTACCTATGTTTCTGGTTCTTTCTGAGTATGAAAAAAACCATCTGCCTTGAGGAAGAGAGGAAGGGAAAGACAGAGGAGAGGGAGAAAAGAGAGAGGAAGGGAGGAAAAGAAAGAGAGAGAGAGAGACAGACAGAGATACAGACACAAAAAGGAACAGACAGCAAAAGAGACAGAAAACAGAGGGAAAAATCACCAGAACCTTTAAATAAATATTTCACATCTTTTGATAAAAAAGATACAATTAATAAGATTTCTTTTATTCCAAAATATACTACCTCTAATTATTAAAAAGAAGAAAAGGTAGAGCCCAAAAACAAAATACAAAGTAGAAGAAAAAAAAATATCTCAATTATATACTGCATTCAAGCTTATCCAAAGAGCATTTTCAATTCTTGAAATCCAACAACCATAGCTTAAGAAGAACAATAGTTCCAGAAGGTTGCTTGGCACAAAACTTGAGAGTCTTAAATCTGCAAATCAAAATCATATGTAACATTTCTGTTCTTCTTATCTCTTTGGCATACTGTATACCTGCATTATCCTTTGATTCTCTATGTAGAAATAGTTCATTTGACCTTGGAGTCATTGCAAAGAGTAATTTCAGGATTTCTTAAAATGCAACACCTTGTCCTCTACAGTTTTCTCTTGTATTTGTTCCTGCTCTTTCAGGAACATTTGATCCTTTAACGTACAGTATATTTAGTATAAAACAGACCCATATCCCAGAGTGAAACATTTCCAACAATGTATGACAAGCAAGATGCTTACTAAGACAGAATAAATGTGAAGCCACCACAATTGGCACATGGAAACACTAAAAACAAGCTTTATACTGTTTTTACACACCACTGTTCTGAGATTTTTTCATCCATCCATCTTTCTAGTCTTAAAGGTAGCTATGCTAGCCACGCTCTACTAGATAAGGAGCTAGGTAACTGCTTCTTTATATTCCTTTCCATGAAGGGCTCTGTGCAGAATTCTATTCCTTGTCTTGAGTGCACTGCACCCAGACAAAATTCAGAGCCATTCTGATGATGGAGCCAAATTGAGAAGATTCTCTCCTCTGATAAGAAGCATTCACTTTTGCATTTGTCAAGTTAATATGTATCATTTTAAGCTTTTAATGCCTGAAAAAGGAATTAAATTTTACTTAATTATTTCCATAGAAATAGAGAGTTTGCAGAGATCTTCAGCATTCTATTTCTTAAGTACATTTTCCTAATGTTACTTCCAAAAAGACAGCATTGATTTTCAAGGAGTTGGAACTGGAAAAAAGAAGAGTCTAATGAGGGAAAATGAGTTATTTTAAACAGCTACAGTGTATTAATCAGCTGATGCTTTAAAAATTAAATCAATGTGTTTATTGTAAATCAGGTTCAAAAAGAAATGTGCCCATATATATATATATATATATATATATATACTGCCTCCAGATTTCCACTTGTGGTAAACATGCCTAAATATTTTTCAAGCTATAAAAAGAAACCCAAATAAATACCAGCTGTGCAGGTTTATCTAGGAACAGAAAAATATGGAAAGAAGAAAAAAGCCACTGCTACATCATTAACACAAAATGAATTGAGAAGACTGTAATTAGGAATAATGGGTCATGAGACATTGAGGATATGAATCTAACTCCTTGGCTCCAGGCTAGAATCTTGTGCTATTCAATGTATGGACAGTTGATAACAGAGTCACAAATGATCTGTATCTGTGAAAGGTACAATTACTGTACCTTTCATGAGAGTTTGCATGTTTTCTGTGTCTCTTTTTATGCTTTCCTTTGTGTACATGTGCATGGGCATGTGTCTTAGCTTTTCTACCTTCCTTTTTTCTGTCTTAGAAACACCCTCTCTCCCTCTCTTCTCTATCCTTACTTTAGTGCTTCCAAATGCACAAAAGCAAACTAGAAATTCCTAAACTTTGTTTACATTACTTCCTGGAGAACAAAGGCTAATTAAATTGGGTGCAGATTTTAGATGTGCAAGAGAAACAATCTAATGGACCCAGGTGGATCATGTGTATGTATTTAGTTCAAACAACTTAGGTCATAGTAAAATACCTCAAGTCTGCTGTTGCAAATGTGGTTTAAGCGCCATGCACTGGGAGGGAGAAGAGCAGTTCTCAGACAATGAAGCATGAATATTGGAACATCATTCAGCATCAGTGGCACCTTGTTCATGAAAACTTTCCCAAGTAAGCTAATTCAAAATGATGTTCCATTTACATGTGTGACTTTGGAAACTGTTAGTTGTGATACCTTGAGAAATGTACTTTTGTCTCTGGATCTTTCATAAGAACTATCAAACTGAATTGAAGACTGAATATTTGAATATAAGTGAGAGTAATTATGACCAACCTTGACACAGGGGCATTGCTCAGTGAGAGTGTTGTGATTCCAAGTGTTACCCTGTTTAGAATTCTATCTTGTCACTTGAGCTTAGTGTTTTAGGAGACATTTCAATAGCTGAGTGGTCCACACAGTAGCTAGCCCCATACAAAACACCAAGCAATGGCTCAGAAAATTCCTAATGACTAAACAATTATACAAACACTAATAGGAACCTAGAAACTAAAACCCAAATGAATGTGATAGACTTTTCATTCTGTTTGTAAAAGGGAGTTGTGATGACCAAAAGGAACATATAGTCATACATAAAATGACTAAGTGAATAAATGGAGATGACTCCAAGAAACAAGGCATGGTTTCAGATTTTTATTTTGCTCCTAGAATGACAGATCAGTGGGTGAACGGCAGAGAAGTACTGCTGAAGAAGATAATATATATGTACATGTACATGCATATATATACACATAGATATTTGACCTTATATTGCCTGTAGTAATCTTAAAATTTTTGCAATATGACTTTAACTTTGATGTGTTTAGAGAAAGAGTATAACCCTTGCATCAAAGCCTCCCATACACAAACACAAAATGGTTGCAAGAGAATGATACTGGCCTATTTTGTTCCATGCTGCATCCTTAATACAGATCACAATGATGTTTAATAAATCCTTCTAAAATGAGTGAAATAATCAAATAAATGCAGAAATCCTAACTACATCCCCAAAAGGGCCAGTTTTATTGACATGTAATCCAAAGGTTGTACAGGACACCCTTGGTTAGAAGGGCTTCACATCTGACTTAATGGTCTATGATCCCGAAATTTTTATTTTTGAACAAGGGGGACCATGTTTTCATTATTCAGTGAGCCCAGCAATCATCTAACCAATCCTGTTTTCTGAATAGATGACTGACACCAGCTGCCTAGCAACCTCTGTCACACTGTCCAGCTGTAGGCCCGAGGAAATGGCCTCAGGAAGAGGGACATTTACAATGAAACATTTGTGGAGTCCTCATAGAGACGCAGGGTCCTGAAGTAACAAGTGTGTCATCCTGTCACTCAAAGTAACCTGAAATACCATAGAAGTGTCTACCTTATTGTCTCACCTGCCTCTGGCATTGCCTCTACAGAAAATGTCAACTGATCAAATGTCTCCTGGTCTCTGGCTACACTACTTCTGATTTTCTTGCTCAATTTCAGAGGATAATAGTGACTGACACCTTCCTTCATACCATATCTTAATATTGTGTTATATTAATTAGAGTTTATGGGATTTGCTATGGATTTGTTTATAAGTGTTCATTTTACGCTAAAGCAAGCCAAATTACATATGGTCTTTCTAAACTGTATTACCTAACTAGCTGTGGCACATATTTTAGAACTACTGAAATATTAAATCTTAAGGAGGATTAAGAGTTAATAGGAAAAAAATTAAATAATCTATACTTTATAGCATGCCTCTACTTGACATGTTTTTCTTTTCAAATATCATTTCCATTATTTTTTATTTTAATAGAGTGATCTTCAGCTCAAGTACCCTGTCTCTGATCATAATATATGTTCTCACTTTCAATGAAAATTTGTTCTTGTCACATAGGAATCCACTGTTAATAGATTCTATTGCAATAATTTATTAATATCAATTCCATTAAATGATGACACACTGGGCATAGAAAAATTTTCTATCCTGAAGAAATCTTTTTTCCTTCAGAATTCTTTAGTTCTTTTAAAATTATTTAGAAGTATTAATAATAATTCTAGAAGATTTTTCATAGAAAAGAACAGATAAAACTTTTGAGACTAACAAAGACCATCAGTATCTCTATAGGAGAATTTTTAAATTTACTTATTAGTTTCAATCTTTTTCCAGCCTATCATATTTAAATGTCCCCATTAAAGTTACACAAAATCTGTAAAGTATTAAAAAGTCAAGTTAATGAGTGAGAACAGGATCCATCCCTATCTACTGAATTACACAGAACAGTTCTTCAAGTCTCTCCCAATTTTTAGTCTTCTATGTCTCATTTTTTTTTTAATTCCTTAGTTCAGCATCACCTTTCTACAGAAGACAAGGGAAGATGAACTCCTTTGGGTGCTCATGGACCACACCTACATCTCTGTTCTGCTCAGTGTCCGTTATGGCCCACTCACTTCCCTGGACCTTTGTTCTTATAATCCACCTGTTCAGTTTGAAAAGAGCATAGCCCAACCTTAATATTGAGAACTGTGCACAGATAACAATAAGCTAATTTCTAAAACACCGTTCAACTAAAACTAGCTTCGATTTACAAACAAAAAGGCAAGTGCTGAACTGGGAAGAAACTTTCTGTAAGTATGTCGATGAGTCAACAGTAGGTCTCCCCTCAGTGAAAGCAAATTTAATACTATAGTAACTAACAGCTCCAAGCATATGAGTAAGCCAAGCTCTGGCATTGTTCATTTGTCCATAACTGTGTAAGAACATGCAAAATACTTGGTAGTATTACCCAATCATTCTGGAAACAGAAACACTAGGCAAGCATATGCCAAGACTGTGGATGCAATGTGTAATAAAACCAGGAATGGTGCTACATATTAATTTCCCCATCCACTATTTTCCCATTGGCTATGGGACAAAGTCTAGACCATCACCTGGAAGCAGATTATACATCTTGCCTGCTTTGTCCCACAAAGGCCCATGTATTAAAGGATTAGCCACTAGTTAGCAGCACTATTGGAGGTGGTTGGACCTTTAAGAAGTGAGACCTAGAAGGAAGAAGTTGTGTCTGGAGTATGCCTTCGAAGGCAATATTGGAGCACCAACCCCCTCTCCTTCTCATTTCCTGGCCACCATGAGGGAAGTGATTTTCTCTACCACATGCTCATACCATGATGTACTTCCTCCATGCAGGCAAAAGAAAAGGTCAACTGATCATGGACTGAAACACCCAAAGCTCCAAAATAAACTTTTCTTCCTTTGAAGTTGATCTTTTCAAGTATTTTATTACAGCAACAAAAAGCTGATTAGCACACTTCCTAATTGTCCCTTTCACACAGTGTATGTCACACATATTGAAGGTTCTAGTGAGAAAGGATTTGTCTCTCAGTTCCAAACATACCCTTCAATACTCTCAGCTTCACAAAGTTGAAACAGGGACTAAAAATAGCACAGAAATATGCCAGCAACTTACTTCTAAACCCAGCCAATAGGGGGCAGTAATTGATGTTACAAGATGAGAGGAAGCAGAAAGCAGTCCTTTCTGTTCCCTTCCTGTGTATTCTATGTTTACTCCCTGTTTGCTTCCTATATCTGTGAGCATCAACCCTTGCAATGCTTCTCTGTTCCACAAGTTATAGTTTTTTTTCTCATAAAAGAAGCTGTATTCTGTTTGCAATTTTTCTACCACTTATAAAAAGGCTTCAAATGTCCCCCAGTGACACCAGTACCAGCTGACCCACACTTCTCCTTGGATTTATGAGTACCAGTCCCACACACTTATTTTGCATGGTTTACATTTTAATAATCCCAGTTTCTTCCTGTTATTTTCTTAGCCCCAATTCCTACAATTATTGCCTGTGTACTATGTTACTCTCTTATTATTGTTTTCAGTTATGTAATTAATAGTTGTATGCCTATTTTAAGTTTTTTACATTAAATTCAGACTGATGCACTAAAGTAGTAGCCATACTTAATCTACCTTGATACCTTGTTTGTGTATACTGCTTGGAATACTCCTATTGTTATCTGGAGACATAGGTTCATATGTCCTCCAATACCTAGCTTAAAGAATATTTCATAATGTTTTACTTGACCTACTTAAAGAGAATCATTCCTTATCATTAGTACAATTCCAATTTGCACATTCTATTATATACCACTTAATGCCATCATTATTTATTTACATAATTTTATGCCATATTATTCCACATCTATGTTGCTTTTTCCTCCTTCCCTTAAAGGCTTGTATGTTTTTGTTTTTGTGTTTTTGTTTTTGTTTTTGTTTTTTTGGTACCGGCATCAAAGTCATGACCTCATGCTTGCCAGGTAGGTGCTTACATCACTGAGCTAAATTCTTGGCCCAATTTTATACTCTACTAAACCATGAGTTCTATAGAAGCATGACCTAGGATTTGTCCATATCTATCCATAGCATGCATCACAGTACCTGGCACACAACAGGAATATCATAAATACTCATTTAATTGATATATTTTATATTAATGAACTGTGAAGATTCTGTAAATAGATTAGGAGATATTCTTTAGTCTCAGCATATGAGGCATATGATAGATGATATAGGAGGTACTTGGTAAGAGCTAACTCAAAGAAATTCTCCTTGTCTTAAATTCTGCATATGGAAAGTACATGCTATAATACTTGATTGATAATAAGGAATAGTGTGATTTTTTATCCTATAATTCAAAAAATTTCAACATCTATCATTGACTTAAAAGTATTTTCATTTGACAGTTAAATATTCATCAATATAACCCAAATTATTTTATTTCTCACTGACTAATATTTCAAATCTCCCAAGGAGTTGTCCAACTAGAGTAACCCACCAAGTGGAGTAAACCGTCACTATTTTTGTAAATAAAGTTTTATGAATATGCAGTTATACTCATTGATTTATGCATTGTTAGTTCCAAACCCGATCTTCCACACAACTGTCTATGTCTTTTATTAATTTATACACTATATCTTAGCCACTTTATCCTCACTGAGACAAAATATCCAACAACTGCAACTTAAAGGAGGGAAGGTTTATATTGGCTAACCTTTCAAAAGTTTCAGTCATTGGTTAGCAGGGTGGAAGGTTCTGGGGCGGAGGAAAGCTGCTCCAATCAGGGAGACCAGGAAACAGAGAAAGAAACAAGGAACCAAGAAGGGAGATACATCCTTCCAGGTCATGCCTCAGTGACCTACCTCCACCCAGCCCCCACCTCCTAACAGCAAGTTAGCTATACCAATATATTCTAGAATTTATATATTTTCTGTCTTCTATAGTTCAGAAAACCACTACAAGCTTATAATAAATATTTTAAAAGTTGAGTCAAACAGAACCGAACTGTTTTCCAGCAGTTGCTTATGCCGTCCTCTTGACGGCCTGAGATGCCCCATGATGTACCACATCACAGAGCCGTTAGTGGGTAAACCCAATAGCTACTTTCTTTCTTTGAAAGTAATAACATTGCTCAAAGGCATAATTCTTTATTTGATTATTATTAATGAGTTATCTGAGATAATGAACCAAATCGTATTTAAAAGGGTTTGGAGCTTTGTGGGAAACAATGACTGGTTTTACAGTTAGTAAAGCACTGAAAGCCATAGGATCTAAATGTGGCTTTTGTCAGTGATTTGAGCTAATTAGGTTATTAGGTGATTCACCTCAAGTTTCCCCCAACGTCATTAGCCACAGAATTGTTTTCCAGAATTGCTCTGTTGATGACTGTAAAGCAAATAGAAGGGGATTTGAACTCAGAGTAAATTAAGTCTTCTTTTTTAAATAGGACCTACTGTAGTTCAATTTGTAAATAATATATTCTAATTGTTTCCACCTTAGACAAATTGTGAAACTATCAAGGTATATAGTTTAATAAATATGTTTAGTTACATAAACACAATGAAATTGTGTGTGCCAGACATAGGAGTATAGAAGTGCTGTGTTAGGAAGACAACTATCCAGCCTTCCTGGTGAGCAGTGCAAGTGGTGCAGATTCCAGGAACAGAAAAATCAGCACCTCCTGAGAACCCACCATGCTAGGTCTGGGAGGTTCCAACAAGAAAACAACTAGCCAGCCTTCCTGGTAAGTGGCACAATGGGTTCCAGGAAGAGAAAAATCAGTGACTCCTGAGAACCCACCTGGGTCTGGGAGGATCCAACAAGAAGGCAACTAGCCAGCCTTCCTGGTAAGTGGTGCAAGTGGCCCAGATTCCAGGAAGAAAAAAATCAGCACCTCCTGAGAACCCCGGTGCTGTGTCTGGGAAGATCCAACAAGGCAACTGGCCAGCCTTCCTGGTAAGTGGCACAACAGGTTCAAGGAAAAGTCAGTACCTCCTGTGAGCTTCCCAGCATGTGGGCTGAGAATCAACCCCCCACCCCATAAGCAACCCACTGGTTCAGAGGACTGGCTAAGCTGATAGCAACTAAGGTAAATAAAGCAACTAAATGCTTGTATTGTTTGGTTGATTTTGCAGGCCTAGGTCCAGCAGTCTGAGAATCTCTTGGGAGGATGACAGTATGCAATACAGCAAATATGGGGGATTTCCTTTTATCTTGTCTTTGAAATCCAATATTGTTCTCACTGTTTTGCTTCATGCTGATTAATTGTTTTGCTTTATTCAATATTTTGATTGGCCTTTTTCTGTTTTGTTTATGGTTTGATTTTGCTATACCTGATGGAATGGATAACTATTGTGGAGATAACAAGATATACTATGGTAGCTATTGTTTTCCCAGTATCCTGCTTTGAAGTTCTGTACCAATTTTACTGCTTTGTTTTGATTGGTTTTGTTCTGCTTTGTTTTGCTGAATTTTACTATCTTTAAAATAAAATTTAAAAAAATAAAGGAAAAAAGAAATGCTGCATTATTTTGCATTAATAAAATGAGAATTAGTTGTTTCTATTCATCCTTTTCTTTAAAAAAATTCTAAAATAGTAAATCCCTTTAGAAATGGTTCTTCATTAACAAAGACTTCCATTTAAGGAAGTATAACTGATATTTTAATTTCACTGGCTCCAATAGCATGTCTTCCAAAATTTGTGTTAATGAGTCATAATCACATCTTTTAGTGTATGGCTCCTATCTAATCAAAGAAACCCAAGATTCACAGTCTAATCCTCTTAATGGAATATGTGTGAAAAGTTTGGCTTAATTCAGCATGCATTTTTCCTTTTTATTTTATGATGCAATGATATCTTGAATGATATTAGTCATATCATAAACCATCAACATTATCTGCACTGGTATTTCAATTTGGCAGATTATCTCATCCAACAGCAATGACTAAGCATCTACATGAAAAATGAGGTTTCAAAATCCTTAGTTTCATTCTATTCCTCATCTATGCAGTGACATTAATTTATCAAAATGAGTCAAAACTGTTTAGGAGGAGACATATCCAGCTTTCACATTCACAAAAGAATAGGAAATAAAAACTTGACCACCTAACCATGGGTAATAAACCTCAGCACAAAACAAGGCTGTAATACAGTTATAAGGAACCCAATCACAAAATGGAAGATGACACCCTGAGATAGTAACTGTACTTTGGTCTGATCACAATAACAAAGCTACTTGACTGCGTACACCAATTCACATATGGAAATACACAAGGAATTTCACTAGATCAACAATTAACTTTATCAGGATGTCCATGTTGTTGGCTCATTATAATTTGATATTTTAATGTCTTTTGGAAGCATACCATATACTCAAAGACTGATAACATTGGAAGATTTTAGATATCAAGTAAACTAGGCACCTCCATTTTATAGATGAAGAAAATGAAACTAAAAGGTTTGAATTCCTTGCACAAAAGTTTTGCAACCAACTATCAGTAGTAGAATATGGATTACAATCCACATCTCGTTACACTCTATTACATTATTCCTCTACAATGGGTGGTTTTGGGGGGATACAAATATCACATATTGACTGCGCTTGTACTATTTTTAAGCTAAAGGAAATGTGTCTATCAAAGATGGGAATATAATCAAAAAGAATCAGGGGGCTTTTTTTCTTTTTAAAAACAAAATTGAAACAAAACTAGGGCACATGAATCACACTATCAACAGTCACTAGGCCTCTAAATCCATGAGTGAAGGCTAGAGTCCTCCTAGGTGACTGTGCTTCTAAGCTAGTACATATGTGCTCATTGAAACAAATCAACTTTTATACTTTTAGACTTTTCCCCAAAAAAGTTACATGTTTTTACATTTTCCTACAATGTATCTAGTACAAATTCTCAGGATCTTATTCTTAAGTATTTGAGGATTTTTATTAAAACATGCACAGTTCTCACTGTTGCTAATGAAGAGAAAGGCATAAGGAATAATGCAAAAAAAATGGGACCAAAATAAGAAGTCATTTGGGTAAACTTCTCAGTGTAAATTTCAAGACAGATCTCATATTTTACATTGATTTTACTTGTTGCATATTAATCTTAATGATGTCATTTACCTAGATATTTCATTTACCTAATTATTTCATTTATACTTTTGTCTCTTCTTAATATGCTTCTCATTAGTGCACATATTTTTCACAACATACATATGAGAGATAATATCACTGGACTGGAATGCTGTCATAAGATAATAGTTCCCTGTTGCAGGATAAATGCCAAGGTAAAGCTAGACATTTGTTGAAAGCAAATGTCGAGGCAAATTGATTATAGGAAACTGTTCTAATACAGTAGCTACATTTCTGTTGTACCAAATGATGCATGTTGATATAATCATTTTCTTCAATAGATCTTAGTGTAGCATAAAGTAGTGTACAATAAAATAGGTAAGCTACATTCTGATCACTGAAGACATTCAAACTTAGCATGATATGCAGCCAATCCAATAGCTGTTCATAGAGAATAAGCCTGTTTCCTGCTCCACCAAGTTGTATGTACCAATGATTTCTCACCAGTATTCTAACTAAATATAAAGGTTGGCTATTACACAATTTGGGTTGATTTTTTTTTCTTCAAAAGAATTTCAATGCTGCATTTTGGAAATATTCTGGCATATATATCACACAAATATGTTGGTATATATATTATACATTTTGATAAGATATTGAATATATATGTATATTTAGAGAGAGAGGGAGAGACAAACTTTTTTGCTTACCCTTACAAGTAACCAAATGTGCCAGAACAAGTGTTTAGAAACAAAACTCTAGTACATATTTCAAAAATGCAATGCATTGACCTTTCAAAAATTGGCTCCCAAAATACACATTTGCTATTTTGCAAACACATCCAAATTTCAAAGTGATGACAGCTCACCACTCAAATCGTGTTCCAGAAGTTCAGCTTAGCATGGTGGACCATCCAAGTTGGCCAAAGTGAAACCACAGGGGAGATCCAAACAGAAGAGACTTCCTTAGAACTGAGGAAAAGTATGATTCACTGCAAGGAATTCCTTAGAGTATTGGAACTTTGGGGAAAATAGAGCAAGGACATTTTACTGGGCACCAGTTTCTACTGAAAATAAAGAAGTGAGAAAGAGAGAAAGAGAATATCAAACCAAATTAATTACCTAAATGTTTCCAGTGTTCAAAAGCCTAGTAATAGACTTTGAAGTTTTATATCATGTAACTAAAGCAACTTCTTTCAAACTTCCAAGTTCTGAAAGTCAAAAACAGTAAGAGGAATAGAATTCACCTGTAGAAAAATGCGTAATATTGTGGGAGAAAACAAATATAATGAAAAGATTTAAAGTGTGCATAAAAGCAGTGTTACTTAACTTTTTTATCATATTAATAACAAACTGAAAAGGTGATGAACTCTGTGTGTGTGTGTCTGTCTGTCTGTCTGTCTGTCTGTCTGTCAGTTTGTTTGAATGCATGTGTGCATATTTGCATGATGTAAACTGTATATCAGTGGTAGCAAACCTATGATACACATGCCACAGTGGGCAGTTCATATTACTGAAAGCTCAAAATAGGTCAGGATACCTGCCGTATATCATATTCATTGCCAAATAACCCATGAAGGAAGTTGCACATCAGCCAACATTTTCTCTGACTTAAAATGGAGTCAGATTTCCAAATGTAACCCTGATACATGGTGAATGATTTTAAATAGTACAGGTTCAAGCACCCAATGTATTTACCAGAAGAAACAGTCAATAATTAACTCCAGAAAGTTATTTGACTTTCTGCATTATTCATTTCTATGTCTCCAGAAGGTGGATACAAGCAGTGTTTACTCTGAAGGACTGCTGTAAAAATTAAGATAATATATCAAAAAGTGCTGCCACAATCCCAGTCCTAAAGATATGATATCGTTCGGTTAATTTCTATTTCCTTTGGTATGCAACCATATATTGAACAACCTAGAAACAGCTAGTGCTTGGGAAGGACAGAAATCCTGAGACAAGACAGTTGTCCAGGTATTGGGAAGCCTATTAGATGATGAGCCTGTAGGAGGCACATTACCTGATCAATGAATGTTAGTTTCCACCCATTTGCTTGGGAAGCAGAAGGACTCACATGCTGCCAGTCTTGCTGTTGTTTCAGGCTTAAGGAACTTCCGTGTGGTTAAGCATGGTTTTCTGTCTCATAGCATTGTATCACAACAATAAAGCCCTGTCTCACACATTGTCTTGTTCTTCCTGCCCATGTAGACCAAGTCAGGAAGAATTTTCTAAAGGAAGCTTTTTAAAATAGAGAAAACTTTTCCTCTAGGTCCCTGGTCTTTTTAAAATTTTTCTCTTAAGTTGCTAACAACAACAACAAAAAAGTTATCATCAGTGGGTTTGGTTTCCATTTGTGTATCTTTAGGAATGTTGAGTAATAACAGAGTGAACGTGCGCCACCTTCTGCCTATTAGACTGGGCCTACGCAAACTACAAATCTAACTGAAAATGTCACTTAAGCTTCTGAAAGGAAGGGTTAGGAGAACAAATCTTCCTATATATTCTTCCTAAAGTAAGAATTTATAAGTTATCAGAAATACAAGATATATTAGACATCTGTCTCCAAGGACCTAAGCACCTGGATGAAAAGAAAAAGGGCACAGATACTTATAGAGAAAGAAAATTGACTTTATTTTTAAGTTTTAATGAAGATGTTCAAGCAGTAGTTTGCATGCAAACTAAATAAAAAATAAGAACAAGGCCATGGATGCATTAGTGGGATTGAATTGGCATCAAATTAATTTGATATCCTTGGATCATTCACCTAGAGTGTGGATCTCAATCTTGGCTACATATTAGAACTACTGGTAGAAATTTTTTAAATACTGATGCTTGTGCCCACCTCACTGGAGATTCACATTTAATTGGTCTTACATAAGACACAGACATCAGTATTTTAAATGATTCTTTGATGATCTAGGAAACTATCAAATTTGAAAACCAATATCCAAAGAGAAATCTATTTAGTCTTTATTCTATACACCTAACAATTGTAGAAAAACAAAAAAAGAGAGATGTTTCCATATGTAACTGTTAACCTCTAGCAACCTATATATAAAGACTTCTAATTAAGAATGGCAACAAAGACTTGATGGGCCATAACTGTCTGTTTTGCTTTTGCCCCCATGTTACAGTTTCAGTAGTTTTATGTTGAGAACAGAAGGAAAATGAATATAATAATAAGCCCTATCTGTGGACAAACAGGAATAACACCTGCCACACAGATTAACTTTGTTCTATGTAACGATCACCCAATTTACCATATTGTGATGGAATAAAGTGTCAATGTATAGAGATTATTGAACAATATGAGCCTATGTTGCATAAAACTTAAAGCAATAAGGTTCTCAAAATTCCTTCTGGAAGTTTCTCATTGTAAATGTCCTAGCTAAGTAGTTTCCTGTTTCTGGAATGTCTATGACAAATCAAACAGCCATTATTATGATAATACAATTTTAACTGATCGTGTAGATTCTTATTTTCAATGTATAATACTTCAGTTTCAATCAAACTTTGAGAATGCCTAGAGATAATTCAAAATACAGTACAGATATAAACAAATACTGTTCTAGTTTAGTAATCAAGGTGACCATTGTAATAAACAGATCACATTTTACTGTGAATTCAAAGTAAACTTTGTTCTTGCTTAAGTATGCCACATGTTGGGATAGTACTGGGCAAGGTTTAAATCCCATACTTACACTTTGTATAAACTTGGTAGGATGAGAGTCCTGAAGATGTTTCCCCATAATGTCAAGCACTGTTGAGTTGAAGACAATTAAGACAAATCAGATGCAGAAAGCTCTCTGCCTTCCTTTTGCTTGCCTAAAAGCAGGGTATAGATTTACAAAGATAAAATTTATCCTTCTCCCCTTCACTGGAGAACGAAGGTTAACTATTAAAGACAGCTTTAGACTTCCATCAGCCTTGATGCCCCTAGAGATGCCCCTAGAGGAACTTAAATTAGCAAGCTTTACTAATGAACTTGTATTTGCCATTTGTCTGCCTTCCCCCCAAGTTGCTGCCCATAGCAACTCAATGTCCTTTTCCTTTGTCTTGTCACATCTCAGAGTGTATTGTTCTTCGTGAACATGTTATTGGAACCAGAGACCTACGCCACTGATTTGAGTCACCATTCATGGCAATTTCTCCTGCTCAATGAGTACTACATTCATTAATAAATTTACTCGTTTTTATCTTGTGCTCCTGTCTTTTGTTACAGTGTCTCTTCTAACTACTAATTTAAGGGGACTAGGAAGAAATTCTATTATATCGACTTCGCTGTAGTGCCACTTTGGTTTTGGAGTCCAGTGTTCTCTATTAACTTGAGAAAAACACACGGTTTATAGTAGATTCATTGCAAAACATGACTCTGATTCACCTTCTATCAAGCAGTATAGTCTATTTTCCCATTCCTCGAATTTGGGCTGGCCTGTGATTTTTTCTAGAGGAGCAGCTTCCAAACTTTTTTACAACAAGGATCATTTTTGTGGGAAAAAGATTTTGGCTTTGGAATTAGATTCTCATAGTTTTGGATAACTCACCCAGAGTATGGTTCACAATCTAAGCTACACATTGAAAACATCAGGAAATATTTTTTAATCCTGATGCTGGGGTCTAACTCACTGAGGATTCACATTTAATTGGTCTTACAAAAGTCACAGACACCAGTATTTTAAAGGACTGCACAACTTCTATCCCCCACATGAGCGGTTTCTCACTCCTGTGGGAATCTAAAGCCTCCCTGATGTGACAGAAGGTGGAGATCAGGCTGCAAGGTGCAGAGTAGGGAGTGACTGTAAATCTGAATGAAGTTTGGCTCCACTCACCTGTTCTCATCTTCTACTGTGTGGCTCACTTCCTAACAGGCTGAAAACCAGTATTGGTCCATGGTCTGGAGGTTGGGAATCCTGTTCGAGAGAATACAATGTTGCAGAAGTGACAGTTTGCAAGCTCTGGGTCTACACTTCAAGGAGCATAGAATCCTTTCACTCTCTTCTCTGGAACCCAGGTATTACACTGAGAGTGATCTGGGTCTCCCCTTTTGGAAAACATGAGACAACTTGGGGGAAAGTAATCTTCCCATAGCAGAAGAGCCTTTGGACAGCTGACTGGCTGCATGGAGGAGCCCAGGTAAGATTAGATAGGTCGACTTCCACTCAAAAGATCCACTCCACCGACCTGCATATTCTCAAAATACTTAGCATTTAAGTTACTTGGTTTTGTTTTTATTTGGCAACACACGAGTAATATGTAGATCATCTAATTTATAACTATCCAAAATATAAGACAAAATCTTTTCCAAGATACAAAGTACAATGCTTATCAAATTACAATTCCTTACATTCTCTCTGGCTCCAGAAGAATGTGTGTTTAGTGGCTATTCCCAGTCATATAGTCCCATGATTATAAACAAAATTAAACGATATATGAATCATAGTCCTCTAAATGGATGTAGCAGTAATAGCCAAAGCCAGTCATGGGGAAAAAAAAAAACCGCAAAGAGAAAAAAAAAAAAAAGCAAGACAGTTGGCTTGGAACATAAGGTAGTTCCCCACACATTTCAAATTGGCTGAAAAAGCAGCATTGTTTTTTATCACACTGTACTATTACAACATGTGCTATGTTTTAAATTTCAGTTTATGTTTTCTCTAATTGGTAAAACCCAAGCACCTTCAAAGAATAAAGAAGATTGTTTAGCCCCCGATACTAGCTGTTGGTACTGGAATGCCCAGAGACTGACTTTCTGAATGGTTTCGTAGCCCGCCGAGTACCACTGTCAACCAAAATGGTTTAGGGATGGGACAAGGAGATTGATTACCTAAGGAACCTGAAATAGATACTGGTGAATTCATTTTGCCTTTTGTTCAGAGCATATGATTCTTAAACCTAACCACTGAGCTGTAGCATAAACTTAATTAAAACCTTATGATAGTTATGGGAAGAAAAGAACATGGCTATTTCAGTCTTATGGATGGGGCAGTGCTTCCTCAAATGATTTTTTCTTTTAGTGCTATTTGTTCAACTCGTCACTTGTGAGTATGTACAAAAGATCTATCTTGCAAAATGATGAATGCTAGAAGACATATTTTTAAAGGAAACTTATCAGTAGTCCATTTCAGAGAAAATTCTAACTGCAATCAGGTTCACTGCATTTTCATCTAACAACTGCAAAGCTCTTGTGTGTGATTTTTGCAGGTTTAGAGCACCACTATGTGGACTTCTGGTGTGTATGTAAAAATGTATGTATATTTTTCATATATGTGTATATATATATATATATATATATATGACAACATAACAACAGAAAATAATTGTGTTCTCTTAAAAAAGATCATTTATTCACAGAACTCTGAAATGCAAATAACCTTTAAGAAGAGTAAATGAAATGTTTGCATTTAATTGCACAAAAACACAAATAATTTGGTAGCTAATTTTAACAAATGAAAAAACATCCAGACCATTTTTTTCCAACAGATTCTATCTTAATGCATTTTGCTATTGTGTTTCATCTGCATGTGGTACATTACATTTAATAGAAATCACACAGTCCAATTATCTCTCCTAGGGGAAGAGGAGAAGAAAAAAGGGAGGCAGAGAAATTTATTGTAGGCAAAAGTAGATGGCTGCAGCAACTTAACAGGGAGGACAGACCCTGCTTTGGAGCTATTCACATAAATCCCTCACACATAGTAACTTTTCAGATAGAAACTTTCAGAAGGGGTGCACTTAACCTCGCTAGAAGTGGGACGAAGACTTTCTTATTTTTTGGCTGGGCTCTAGAGGGTGCAATTTTACTGGCAGCAAAAATGCAAACACTTTCTTTTACAGCAGCTACTTAAATTGGGGGACACAAAATTGATCCCATTCTTCCTTAGCATTCAGTTCAGAAACCTAATTGTGGGGCACATTTGTGCTCAAAGATACTTTTAGTTGCCTAAAAGTATAATTCTATTTCCAGAAGTTCGCATCTTAAAATGAATAGCAAATGATTTTTTAGAGTCATTTCAATTAGGACTAGGAAAATATTCAGGACTCCTCATGTAAAAAATGAAGAGTATGGGCTCTACTTGCCAATGCAGTCACCACGAGGTACAAATGGCTGTTGAAATTTTAATTAAAATAAATTTAAATTAAAATGCAGTTCCCCAGTGGCTCTAGCTTTTTAAAAATGCTTAGTAGCCAACTGTGAATGGTGGCTACAGCACTGGAGAGTGCAGAGAACATTCCCATTGCAGCAAAAGTTTGTCGTGCAATACTGGTCTATGGCGTTGTATGTACCTCTGTCCACATTCCTGATTTATGAAACCAAAATGCTAAACAACAACCTGGATTTTGATTTTCTTTGATGATTTCTCCCTTTTTCCTGGTTGTGTGAAATCAGTGTGACTCTGATAATTTGCACCTACTGGCTTAAATCTAAGAGGTCTCTCTTGTACTAGGATAGATGGTAAAAACCAGTCTCTTCAGCGCTTAAGAAAATAGTAGGAATTCACATGCTGAAGTTGGAAATACCTTCCAGGACAAAGGAAAAAGAATGCCAGATCAGCTGATGGATCCCATCTCTACCCATCATGCCTCTTCTCCTTGTTAGCTATAAAAATGGTTCTTATTGCTGCTTGAGAAGGATGAAATTATGAGGAAATTGTTAACTACTATGCTGAGAATACAGATTTCTTAATGTCTACATAGGCCTTGGTTAAAAATGAAACTCTGAGGCAGACAAATGTTATCTTTCAAAGGGACCCACATGATTTAAAATTGCAAATTTTGCCAGATATCTTCCCCCTAATACTTTTAAATCTACGTATACTGATTGTCTAGCTTTCTTCCTGTCAGAATGTGATGTCAAGGCAACACAGATTTTGGTCTTTTTGGTCCTCTGATATATCCAGAAATTTAGGTAAGTGTTCTCATGTGGTATACTCTTAATATTTTTAAATGAGTTAATATATTATTCATCTCCACTGTGACTGTCTATCCAAGGATAATAAAAGCATCCAACTTACTTTTAGCCATACTAGAGTTTGCTGGCCATTATATTAACTGAAGTTTCCCAAAGAACAGAGTTATTAACATTGACTACTTGCATAAGTTACTTAGAATCTTATTTAACATCTTCTGACTTTCTCCAGTTTATCTCAGATCTTGCAATCTTAGCTATAGGATGTGACTCTTCTTCTTTTCCTTGAATATCTTTGGTATCTCCAAAATATTTGAATACCCAGTCTATTATTCCACCAATTCATAATGCTTCAAGAGTTATCAAATCTCTGTGAAAGGAACCTACAGTTCCTTTTTGTATGGGAGATATGCAAATCCCTCCATAATTAGCAAAATAGCTCTTGAACCCTATAAGCTTCTAGATCATGGGTGTAATATTAATTAGAACTTTCTTGTTTGGGAAGAACAAGAGACACTTGGCTAGCAGTCCAAAGGGACTTCATGGACACAGAATATCACAGAACAGGTGGACAAACCCAGCTGTCTGAAACTCAGAAGTACATTTCACCCACAGGGAAAAATGAATCCCAGGATTTAGAAGTTTCCAGGACTCCATAACTTAAGCTCTTCTCTGTATGTCAGCTTTAGTTTCAAGGGTTGCAGATGGTTTCTCCCCCTGTAATAAAAAGTAATCGAAATCTTACTAACTCTGAAAAGTTCTATTTTCTGTCTTCTTCCCCACAGGCTCCTCAGTGTCCTAAGATTTAAATACCCAGTTTTAAACTCATTGCCCCAGCTTGGAGCAGGTTTTCCCAGGAATCAGGTTCACATCATACTACCGTGTAGGTCTCCTTGTTTAAGACGAAGATTTAGAGAAAGTGAAAAAATTTTCAGAGATAGGCATTAGGCTAAGTCAATACAGACTATAGCAATCAGCCCTTCTTTTTTTTAAAAAATTACAGTGGTGCCTTGGTTTATGAACACCTTTATTTACAAACAATTTGGTTCACAAGTAGAGGCATTTGGCAAAATTTTGTTTTTGTTTGAAAACTCTGCATTGGGTAACAAACACAACTATGGCTATCTTTTCTAAATCTTAGAACAAATTAAGTTTGTCAATCAAGGTACCACTGTACTTGTAAAACATTGTCTCATACCTTTGGATGTTCAATAAGTGTTAGTTTAACTGTAGAAGAATGATATTATTTTGACAAATGAAGTAAACAGCAAACTTGAGGAGCTCTAACATATGTGTTTCATAATTTTATTTGTGAAGAATTTTAGCTAAGTGTTTTACTACCAAGAGCCACAGCACAAAACTGTTCCCTATTTCCTGCAATCAACTACTGCTACACCGATACCCCAATATTACACTAAGAAACTACCTAGGAAATAATAACAAACAATTATTGGTTCTTTCTATGCCAGGAGCTTACACATATTTCAATATAGCAAACAATTTCAGACCATGTCAGTGTGAATCCTGAGAAGTCTACCATTTTTAACTGTGTGACTTTGGCAAACTACCTAAGCTTTCTCTGCCTTAGTTACTGCATCTATAAAATAAGGATTAAAATAGTACCTACCAAATAAATAACACAGGCAAAAGAACTTGGAATAAGGCCTGTTATAGACAGCATTTCTCAATTGGCGGTGACTTTACCCTCACAAAGGACATTTAGTAATGACGAGAGAGAGACATCTTTGGTTTTCAGACAGGCTAGAATGAAGGCTACTTGTAACTAGTGGGTATAGGTTACGCATGCTGCTCACTATCCTACTAGGCACACAATATCCCTTCAAAACAAAGAATTATCCTAAAATGTCACTAATACCAAGACTGAGAAAGGCTGTATTAATGGATTATTAAATGTTACTTATTATTATCAGAAATAATCATAAAAGCAGACCCATAGACAATACCTGCAATATACCAGCTACTGTTCTCATTATTACATTTTAGTCAATTTGAATATTTACAAAACTATAAGGCAGGTCCTCTGACTCAACAAATATGAGGGTATAATGACAAGGATTCAACCTCTATTCTCCTACATGGTAACTGGAACCCATCAACAAGGTTACGGTAATCTTTTTGGAAAATTGCTCTCACTGGGAGATAAGTTTTTATTATAAGCAGCTTATGCAGATTTTGAACCCTTTCATTCTTTCTTCTACCTACTTTCACTGTCCAATTCACATTTTAAGACCCTCAGAATTTTCTTATTTGTTTGTCTTTAATCAAATATTCAAATCCAATAGTTTCCCATCCTCCTCATTTTCTCAGCCCCACCTCTAATTATTAGAGGATACTTTTCATGGATTACAGCAAGTAACTGATATGAGAAGATAAGAGATTTGGGTATTTATTCTGAAGCTTAAATTGGATTTCCTGCACTTTGATGTATAAGCCTCTTTCTGAATTCTCTCCAAACGCATTGAGCAAGCCTGTGAAAGTACCTTCCAAGCCAAAGGTCTGCAAGATGGTGACAGAATGTTGAACATATCCTGTCCTTCAGGGACATTAGAAATGAAAAGGCTTCTCTCTTGGATTAATGTAATTGCTTGAAAATTGATTCATTATTGAACCTTTAGCTCAATTTTTAAGGATTTCGTTTTACTTAGAAATAAACCTCTGTAGGCACCATATTTTCAGGTCATAGATGGGGAGGAGTTAACTAAGGTTGACAGAAACTGAATCAAGTGTAATCAAGTGGCTGTTCTTAGAACCTAGAATTAAAAAAACAATTGAAGCATTGAAATAAATCCTTAGTCTTGCATTCAAAAAGGTCCACTAATTCTTAGGCAATAAAATGAAAAGATATCTATTGATCAGCCAGATTCCAATAGTTATACTATTCCTATATCTACTGCCCTTTAGTCGTTCTCAATGGTTGAAAATTTCCAATGATGAAATATAACTTTTTCAGGAGTTATCTGTACATGGTTCATTGAGCTAGAAGGGGACACAAAATTTCATCCAATCAAATTATCACCTGGTGTGGGTGGCATGATTGAGAAAAAGAGATTTGTTCAAACCTTCCTAAACTAACTCAAATCTTAGGAAACACACATAGGGTTTGCCTGTTTCTCAGTGTCTCCCCTCATATAATATAGAACAATAGGAAGTCAGAAATCTCAAACTTGTGATCCTCCAGCCTCAGCCTCTGGACTAGCTATATTCTGCTGTGTGTATAAATGCTCAAAGAAGTCATTTAATGTATTTTGCTGTCCAGTTGCATAAGTAGCTAAAGATGATTAAAAAGTCAGACTTATTGAGGAGTAAGTAGAACTGCAGGAGAATAAACATAATTGTACTTTTACTTTAAACCAACTATTGATAATGGTTTCATTCTATAGCAATCTTTCTGTAAGATTTTTTATGAACAATCTAGTTCATAGGGCATGATTTCAAAATATTTAAATGAGGAAAATTCCGACATGTGTTTGAGCTTGAACTTGGTGCCCAATAAATACTGTACCCTTAGAGATCCTCTTAAAAGTTTCGTTCCTACTCCGGGCTGTGAAATAAAGTGGGCCCAAATGATGGCTTACTTAGAAGTGCTATATGGAAGCACTAATAGACCATTTTTCTACCATAGTTTCATTGAAGACCTGAATTAATATAATCACCAGTTAGCAGGAAGAATATTTATTTATTCAAATGTGGCTAGACTCGGTCCTGTTCCACCTAAATTATGGAAATACAAAACCAGGAAGTTCCTCCAGAGATGTCCCCATCTCTCCTTTACAGTGACTTGGGGTTTCAGAAACCAAAGTTCAGGGAAAGATCTGAAGTCTCCACTCCTGGCACAGTGTTTCTGCTACTGCATTGCATTGTAGTTTTTCTTTTGCCCAGAGTGCACCTTACTCAGAAAGTCGAGCAAATAAGCACAGAACAGGCAACCCAGATTCTAAAACAAGATGAGACACCAAGCAACAATCAGGCAGCCGAAATGTAGGTACCCAGGGAACCACATGAGTCCCTCTTGCTTGTGTTTCATCTAGTATTTGTTTTTTGTATGACTGCTAGGTATATTTGCTGCTACAAAATCTTGTTTCTCATTTCACAGGATGAGGAAGATTAAAAAGAAAAGAAGGGTGGGGGGAGTAAGGCAGATTTGAGAGTCTAAAGAGAAGATTTTAGGCCTAATGGGCTTTGGAAAGTATTTGCAAAACTGAACTAGACATTGGCCGGGTTGTCATGGAAACCAGCATTGCTGAGCGGTAGAGATGCAAGCTCTGGTGAGGAAGGTTCTCCCTGAAGTTCTGGGGCATCATATAAACTCCCACCCCACCTTTGGGCTTGAAATCAGCCTGTTCTGCTACACAGCAAATATACAACAGGGTGCTGAAAGCATTTCTGGAGTTAAAAGTATTCTGTAGCTTCCTTTGCTGTGCTGTCTTTTTTCAATCTATATATTGTGTTCTGAGCTCCTCCTATCTCTTATCTACTACAGAACAGGAGCAAAGGAGAGAAAGACAGGGGCATCAGCAGAGAACGCATTTGGCAATATACTATCGATTTCCACTTCCTGCTTCATCAAATCACAGCAAAAAAAAATGTTTTTCACAAATGGTGCTCCTGGGGTGTCAATTGTTGAAATCTGTTTGCTGAAAAACTTCTTTCACAAAAGACCTTATTTTGCCAAGGAAGTAATTTTTGGTGCATGAGAACTGCTTACTACTTTTTACTTTGTAAGTCCTAAGAATCAGGTGATAGCAATTTTATTGTTGTTTTCTGTCTTCATTTGAAATAATTTCATTTAAAATACAAATGTGTATTGTGAGGTCAATTGCGTGCATATGTGTATGGGTGTACATGCACACAAATGCATATAAGTATGTCTGTGTGTCTATAAATAAATTCAATTTTTAGATTATCTCATGAATTTTTATTTTAATATCTACTATTGTTTTGTAGTTAGTATAAATTATTTCACCTGCTTTGGAAATTTTTACATAATAATAATTTGTAAGGGGGTTAGTATTTTGTTTTGCTTCATAATGGTGTATTCAAGATGTTTTATCACTTGGTCATTGCACATATAATCCTGGTCTTTAGTATCTTCTTCTAGTACTCTCAAAATACAGTTAGACCACATTAATATAATTATACAGATCTCAGTATTGTATATTTAAGGCTTCGTATCCTAAAGAAAGCACTGAAAAGAGTAGGAGGCATGAATATGGCCACGAGTACCAACTTACTCTGTTCAGTACAGAAGCCAGAGAGGTTCTGACAGATAGGTGGCATCTGGACTTGGCATCCAGTTGCTTTTCTCTCTCATTTCCTCCTTCCCTAGTCCAGCTGAATAAGCCTGTGTCCCTCTACATGCAGACTAAAGTCTGTCTATGTAAACTGAAGCTCTGAAGAAAGAGGATACCACACACTTATAACTCTAAGATTGGCTCATATGCTGTCTGGGGATTTACTCTCTGGTTTGCTTGAGTTGTGACATTTTTGCTGAGGCTCATAAAATCCTGTCACTCAATTTTCCAAAATTATTTTTTTAACAGATGTTGACTGACTCCCTCCCCTCTGAATCCTTGGCAATTGTTCTTCTCTACCTTTTTATTGAATGAACAGCCTGAAGTCAGTAATCGGTCTGTCCAAATCTTCTATCTTCTTTTGATAGTACTACCTTTTAGGATTCCTTTGGTCTGCCATTCTATATTTCAGAGGCAAAAAAGCTAATACGTTTCCTTGTTTCCATGATCCCAAGGTGCTGAATGTTAATGGCAGTTCATCTTATAGATACAACTGGGTGAAATTTGAAAAACTGAATAGAATTCTTTGGGGGCTATTCTTATGGATAATCAACCCCATGGAAGTGTCAAGTTTTTTTCAATGCCTATTCTTCAGGTTCCTAAAAATGAAGAGGCACATTCAAAGAAAACAGTGGCCAGATTCCATCACCAACCATTGAAGGGTCATTCTCAAAGGCAGTAGTGGTTGTAATGGCCGCTTCTCTGCATTAGTCAGTTTTCTGTTGCTAGGACAAATACCTGACACTACAAATTAAAGGAGAAGAGGTTTATTTTGACTTCTGATTGCAGAAGTTTCGGTTCAATTTGGCAGGCTCTAAGGCAAAAGCATCATGGTGCAAGATCATAGTGGGAAAAGTTGCTCTATTCACAACAGCAGCAAATAAAACAGGGGAAGAGCCCAGACAGAAAAGACAAAGGGACCAAATATAGTCCCCAAGGTCATGCCTCCATGACCCACCACAATAAACTAGAAAGTGTGCTTTACTAATCTCCTATGAATCTGTCAAGGAAATCAAGTTGATAATCAAGATTAATTGTCACGTGCCCATCACTGGACCATAATCTCTCCAATGTGTTCTAGAATCATTTGTTCTAGAGGAGTCCTCAAAGGCAGTACAGGTGTTTTATAGAGCCCCTTAAAATTGGAGACTTCTGATGGTTAGGAAAGAATCTAATTCTTGTATTAAATAATTTGTGGCTTAAAATACTTAGATTATTGTTTTCTAAAATGAATTCTAACAGACCTCTCAACTAACTTAGGCTTTAAGGGAAAAGAGGAGTCAAGAGAAAGCACAGCCAATGAATTCAACAGATGAGACGCTGCCCCCACAGGACAGACAATCCAGAAGAGGAAAAGCTGCACTGATCTAGAAAAGTAAGGTGCAACTCCTGAGCTCACAGAGTCACAGAAACAGAGGATGAGTTCTTCCCTATTTAGAGAAAAAACTCTTTGCTATTTGTCACCTTGACCTCATAAATATTATAATTATTCTTGGGTCTCTCCAAGTGGATGGAACCAGGTGAATCTCCCTGGATTTATTTATTCATCTGAAAGCATACTCTGAAATATGTTTCAGAAATTAAGTTACTTAAATTGTTACTGTGATGAGAAGAGAGATGTTGAAAAGCAAAATATCTGCTATTCTCACCAAAAGGCAGACCAGGAGTAGAATGAAAGCCCAGGAAGTAAGTTTCTTCTTGCAACCTAATTATCTGTATCATATTCCTTTTTGTGTTTTTCTTTTTTACCATGTCCTAATGTATTTTGTAAGAAAAATAATACTTGTCATGTACTGAGTACTTACTACATGCAAAGGACTATGCTAAATTTTCCTTGAATTACCAAACTAAAGGCTCACAATAGTCCCAGGGAAAAATATATATATATATATATATCATTTAGATGCTATATATTCTATAGATGCTATTATATAATCTTTAGGTTAAGAAAGTGGGACCAGGGATAAAGTGATCTGTCCACAGTCAGATGTCAAAAATTGGCAGAATAGTTACTTAAGTCTTTCTTATTCTAGACACATACATTTATTAACTTACTGAACCAGAAGGCACAGATCCTTCCCTATTGGCCCTGTCTCAGCTGTTGGGAAATAATAAGGGATCAGATTATCATATTTGGTCAGAATGTTACTTAGAATGATATAGAAGGGTAACAGAGATATCAGGAATAACTCACGTGAGATCTTCTTGAATGAAGTGAAATTCAGAAAACAAGAATTCAGGTAATAGCCCAGGACTTTTTCCATTGTTCACTATCACTAACCACCAAGAGTCTAGATTTTGTTAATGAGATGTTGTTTGCAAGTACGGAAGAGATTCCTATACAAAATCAGTATTTTGTACAGAGCTAGTAGCATACCTGCACTTTGTAAATCTTGGTTGGTTATTTTTATTTTCTGGTTTGAAATAAATACTAAGGCCATACAAAGTCTTTTCCTTGGTGCATGATGGGGGACAATAGTATCAAAATGTCAGTGATCTTTAAAAGCAATGGAGAATTTGAACAAACTATAGATATTATTCATAATTCCCCATTGTCATGTTACACAGGAAGAAACCTGGATGCAAAATGGGTGATATTTTCTAAAATACAACTGTAAAAAAAAAAAAAAAAGCATGAGCAGGCAAAGATGTATTTGGGAGGCCTTTCAAATTCACCATTCAAGAGTTGTAGAAGGCAAACAAGATGATTTCTTTACCTATTCTGAAGATGTTAACTGAATGTATTCCCTGAACAAAATTCTGTGCTAAACACTGGAGTAGAGTGGTAAAGATATCTGTTTTCATATTACCTACAGATCTTAGGTGATATCTTACTCATGCTATTTCCCTTCATGAAGACCTGGAAAATACCTATAAATGGTGTTAACAGAATTGCTAATAAAATCAAAGTAGTAAGTCAGAAAGGTCTGATGTGAAAGCCAAATCAATGGGTCACCCGAATACAGGAACAACTTTCTGTGGAAGTCATGGTGGACGGTCCTTCAAGGGCCCAACTATAACCTTAAAATGAAGCTCCATTTATCCAATCATGACTATAAGTAGCCAGAGGGTGCAAGAGTGATAATGATACAGGAATAATGCTTTCAAAGTTTAAACACATGCATTTAGATAAAAAGCAAGAAAATGTTCATACACACACACACACACATACACACGCACAGTGCAATACACCTAGGCAAATGCATGTATGTTCATAGTCCTTTGTAACACTAAACTTCCATCCAGATCTTTTCTCTTTTTCCTCGGGACCTGTTCAATCTATTCTCATAAATATAATTCTAGTGGAGTTCTTTTTCCATTATATTTCCAAGTCTGTGTTTAGAAGCCTCTTTTACATTAACTGTGTAGTCTTCTGCTAGCTTTCTTTCAATTAGCTCATTTGAAAAGTTCTTTGAAGATGAAAAGTCCCATGTTAAGCATGAAGCATTAACTCTGCTTACTTTGCAAACAAATAATGTGAAGGTCATGAAAATATAACATATTAAAACAGAAACAAACAGAGAAAAGGCAATTTTCGAAAGGAGTTAAAATTTAATAACAGTAATACTAGCAATTCCTGATGGCTTAAGACCTCCTTTTCAATTGTAGTCTTAATAATACTCATTTATCTTTAGAAAACTCCTCAAAACTAAGTGTGAAGAAATAGTCTTATACAAGAAAGTAAGATAACTTTAATGATTGTTTCAGATGTCAGATGGGGAAGAGTTCTGGAACATAGCACTTTTCAGTGTCGCTGCATATTCCTCTAGAGTGTCTTTCCAGCCTAAGAGTAGGGTGAAATCAGTAGCAAATTATTGGTTCGCCAGCAAACAAAGGAGAAGACACTGAATTTAGTTTGAAAAGCATTGACTGCTTTTCTTTGCTCTTTTCTCTGCTTATTCTAATCAGTGGAAGTTTACAGGTATTTTGGAAGGAATTCCTAGATAGTCCATTCTACATTCCAGAAAGTAATGTTTTTAGTAACATGGACCTGTTTTACCACATAATTTCAAGAAGAAAACTAATAAATAATAATTTGTATGCTGTTTCTAAGACACCTGCTAACTCTCTTCTAATGAAAAGAAGTCCCTCAAATCACGGTTCAGTTCAGCAACTGACGGTTACCATGCAGATATCAAATCCAAGCAGAAGTCCATAATACATAATCATCATGGGGCTGTGTAGTACACCAATAACTCACAATACTTGGCATGGAAGACTGTGTCAATCTCTATGACTCTTAAAGGAGGGTCTTTACCAATTAATATTAAGACAGGTAGACAAGGATAATGAAATTTCCTAAAAGGAGCTCAAAAAGTTTTCGAAAGAGATGAAGAAGTCACCATAAACAAAAGCTTGAATTACCCTGAAGAATTTTCCCAGACCTTCACTTTTCTGCTTTGGTGAGACAGGAGATTAGGGTGTGACCAGTCAGCAGGGCAAGTGGTCATGACCTGTCAATCACAGTGATCCAGGGCAGGCACAGTAAAACAGTCCCCACTTCCTTATACTGCGAAAGAAATCAGAAAGTGTTATCTTCAATTCTTCTCACAAGAAATCAAGCAGGTTTTTGATAAGACAGCCTAAATCAGACATCAGCCTGAGATGTAGGTGATACAAAGGATGGCAGCCATTAACCTTGTGGTCACTGTGCTCTCTTTCACAGTGGTCTGCTCCAACCCTCAGAGTGTTCTTCTTTTCCTACTTTAACTGGCCTGCATTCATTCTGCAGAGCATATTTATTTTTTCTACTTTTAATAAATGCAAAACTTAGCTACCTTTTGCACTAACAGTCCTTTGTTCAGAACAAGAACCTCCAAAGACTCTCTAGAAGGAGCACCGTAGAACCCTCATTACTGTACCGTATTTTTCCCCCTACAGACCTTGAGTGCTTGCAATGGTATTAGGGGAGTTTCAGGGAAAAGGATTTTACTTGTTTTCTATTCACACATACACACAAAAAAATCATATGGATCTAAATTTACTAATTATTTTATTCAGGTTAGGAATGTAATATTTTGAACATCTTAAATTTATTCCATGTTAGTAAACAAAAAAAAAAATTCAGTGTTAATTCTAACTGACTCACAGAATCAAAAATAGTGATTGCTTAGTTTTCATTTAGTATCTTCATCCCTAAACAGGAGATAAGTTAACCAGGAGATATATCCAAATTTTCTGAAGAGTTTGTTGAAATTTAGATTCTGGGCTTGTAGAATTTCTTACTGATCTAAGATAGGGAGGGCTATCAACTTTGCATTTCTAACAAGGCCCTGTGTTCTGGTGGTGTTGCCAGGACCACACTTCAAACACAGCTGGACTAGGAGACCTCCAAGTGATATTCTGACACAAGCTGTTCCTTATGGTTACCATGTGGTGGAAAAAAGGGGACAATTCAGTTAGATTTTGAAAACTATGAATTCACATATTTAGTAACTTGGTTTTCAACAAATGCAAAACTGTTAGTTAGGCAAGAATAGACTTTCCAAAATGTTCAGATTAACTAATCATCAAGGAAACCCAAATTAAAGCAATAATAAGATCAGGACTAAACATGGACTGCCTTCCGGGGTCCTGAACCCAGGACCTTGGAGGAGAACGAGAGGGGCTCCTCGCGGAGCCTCCGCCCGGCCCAAGCAGCACCGGCGCGCGGGCTTGGAATCAGGGACAACACCCCCCCACACCCCCCACACCCCACCCCCGTCAGCAACCTGCTGTTTCAGAGGTCTGGCTAAATTGATAGCAACCAAGGAACATCAACCAACTTTTGTTTTGTAGATTCGGCCAGGCCTCTGGTCAGCAACCCAAGCATCACTTTACAGCGGGCAATGTAGCAAGTATGGGGGATTCTCTTCTGTCTTGTCTTCTATTATTAATAAAATATTTTTAAAAAAAAAAGATACTACTTAAGCTTCCATCAAATGCTTACAATGAGCCGGGCATGGTGGCGCGTGCTTTAATCCCAGCACTTGGGAGGCTGAGATAGCATTGTGAGTTCAAGGCCCGCTTGGGCTACAATGCGAGCGCAAGGCCGGCCTGAGCTACACAGTGTGACCCTGCCTCAAAAAACCAGGACCGGGAGTTTGGCTTAGTGACTTAAACGCCTGTCTGATAGGTGCGAGGTTGTGAGTTCAATCGCCGGTGCCGGGGGGGAAAAAAAAAAAAAAACTGCTTACAATGGAAGAAAACAACAGCACAAATATCAAGTGTGCATGATGCTTTGGAACAAGCTTAACTCTAGTGTACTGCTACTGTAAGAAACTGCTACAACCAACTCAGAGACTGTTTGGCAGTATCTAATAAGCTTGAACATATGTATACACCATGAAAGAACAATTCCACTCCTAGTTATGTGGCCAGCAGAAATATGTACATATGCTCACCAAAAACATGTACTGGAATGCTCACAATAGTATTTTCATTTTAGCCCCAAAAGAGAAACATCCAAAGGATTATCAACACTAGGTCAAGTAAATAAATGGTGGTATAGCCATAGAATGGGATACAGTTCATCAGTAAGAATATGCATGCAATATATATAAAATATAAAATAATCTCACAAATCTGATGTGGAGAGGTAGGCACAAAACAGTATGTACTAACATATGATTTAATTGGTATACAGTTTAAAAATAGGGATACAATCTATACTATTAGAAGTCACTAACAAAGGGGCTCTGTAGTGTTGGTAAATGTTTCTTGATCTGCATACTGGTTATTGATAACAGAAAATCTTAACACATTTAGGTTTTTAAAAGTTTATTGAGCATTCACTGTTTCTAAAGTGGCTATCATTTTGCTAGGTGGGGGAATGGGGAAATTTTTATAAAGTGTTACAAAACAAGAAAAAGAAAACAGTCTTAACTGATTAGAGTGGAAAGTTGTTAAAAGTTATTTAATGGCTTCTCATTGGTACAACTTTGTACAATATCTAAAATTATTGTTTGCACTGGGCTTTTATTTGTTGGTATAGTAATTTAAAATGCTAGAGCCAGCTTAGTCTAGTGGTCTCTCAAATAAAATTTTTAGCATTAAACTCTCATATTGTGAAAATTACTAAGCTACACACATGGTATGTGCATTTAGTTGTTCATCTATACATGATTTAAAAAATTATGATGATGTTTACTTCGGTTTTCTTTTACATGCTGAGTTTGGTTCATGGATCTGTATAACTTCAGCAAATCCCTTCTGCCTCATATGAAATATTCTTTTTTATTCTTCTACTTCTTTTCCTTGCTCTTGTGTTTCTCTGACTTTTTTTTTAAGACAGGTAATTATTTCCTTACCTCTGTCTCTTGAATCTTTCTAACTCTTGAATTGAGGAACTATTTGACTTCTAGTCTCCTGATTTAAATGTGATGTATAAAAGTAAATTTCCTACTCTGACCTTTCCTCTAGACTCCAAGTACCAGTACCTATTTCCTCAAAATGTGCTTCTCGCCTAACCTAATCCTTCTCAGAAAGCAACATCATCTTATTCAGTTGTTCAAGATGAAAAACTAGAACATTTCTCACCATTCACCAAGTCTAATCCATTTTTTCTCTCCTTCCTTCTAGTATGCATTTCCCCATTATCTCTTACCTTAAAACTCTTCTAGTCTTTTAGCTGAACTCTCTGCTTCCAGTCTTATTGTCAGCATAAATGCAGACTTTACCATTCTCCTGCTTAGAGCCTGCCAGTGGCTTAGTATATTCATTACATATATAGCCTGAACTCTTCACTCTTGCCTTCAAGGCCTTGCAAGGCCTTCCTACAACCTCTCCACCTTATTTCTTTTTCTCCTCTGCTCATTTGCCTTTGTTAGGATCCTCCCATTCATAGGACCTTTATGTATGTCATCTACCCAGAATGTCCTTTCCTCCAAATCTGGGCCTGTCCAGTTTTTCTCTACTCTCTTAAGAAGAATTTCCTGTGCACCAAATTTGTTTTTTCAAAACCCCAGACCCCCAATCACTCTGTATCACATTACCTTCCTTAAATTTCTTCATAGCACTTTTCATAATGTAAAATTTGTTTTCTATGTCCTGGTACTTTGTACATATTAAGCATGCAGTAAATGTGTTGAATGAATTATGACACTGTAGACCTCAACAGGACATAAAAAATCATTTCCAGTCCCAGGCTTCTATAGAGTACTACAGTGTACAGTCTGTTCTTCATCACTTCAGTAAGAAAATATTTCTGAACGTCTCCATGCTAAAATCACCTGATAGTTGAGTGGAATTCAGTGGCTACCTCCAACAACTATTCTGATACATAGAGTCAAAGAATCATAGTGTCAAGAAAGGAGGCAGGGGCAGAAGCACTGGGCATGCTTCTGCAGCCACTGTAGGACCAGCATTTGAAACTAAGGCCAGAGTTTGAGTAGCTGTGATCCGAGAAGTCATACGCAGTCCCCAGGAAAAGGAGCTGATGTTAGCCCAATATTTGTTAATGCCAGAGGTCTTAGATAACTTTTCTGTTTAGGGGAGGAACCAATTTCCAAGTGTGCATAGCTTGAGGGCTAGGTTTGTTATGCTATGAAAACAAAAGGCTAGATTAGAACCAAAATGTAAATAGGAAGATTCTTGCTCACGCAGGCAAATTTCAGTCCTTAGAGGATGACTACATATCATGGAGCAAAAACCTGTCACACATGTGTTTCATTTGAAATAAATGACCCTTCAAAATGCTTAATTAAACCTATTAAGGATACAGGTCTTTAGCTATTTTCTGCCCAGCCCATTTACTCTTTTATTTTTAACTTGAACAGCAGGAAGTCCTCTAAAACAGGTCAAAAATAAAGCGGGGAGATTTAACTCACCATACGTATCCAGTTTTCACTGTCTCATTAGACCAAGTCCCATGGTCTCCGCTGCCACCCCCACAGAAGATGCAGCACAGAACAGTACTGCAGCTCTGTGTAACTGCAGTCACACAATCCCACTGCTTCCCTATTCCACTGCCGTGCGTCCCTGACAGGCTGAGCAGAGCAAGGTAACAATCAAAAAGCCATCTACTCCCCAGAGCAGTTGATGCAAATAAACCCTAGGCCATTGTGATGTTATTGGGACATAAACCAACAAATAGATGCTGCATTCATACCCTTCTGGAGCTGGAAACGTGCCCTAATTAAAGCAGACACAACAGCTCTGCAATCACTGCCAGACAGTAAATGAAAGGGCTGCCTGCCTGATTCCTCGGCTTCCAGGTCAGAGCAATGCTTACAGGAATTACACAAGCTCATCTACAACTCAGTGTTCTCCACTGTAAGTGATTGGGCTTTTGCCTATCTGGCCTCTCAAATATTAGGCTGTAAGGAATTTAGAATTTTGGAAGACAAATAGTTAATATTCTTACTCAGGAAAGAAAACCTTTAGAGCATTCCTTATTTTACTACCAGGCCTGCTGACCAAAGGCTGAACCAAGCCTGGAGGTCACAGAAGGTCAACCCCAGAAATCCATAAAGGGACAACAGATTCAGCCTAACTCTCCAGGAAGTTATGGGCCAAGAATCAAGGTCAATTTAAACCTCTGGCACAGAACAGGTAAACAAAGCTTGGACAATGTAATATATTAACACCCCCCTCTCTCTAGTAAATTAGGTTTTGTCTGGAAATAAATGAACATGTACTGAAATTAAGGTGAAACTGTATGTCTGACACTCAACAAAGTACAAAATTGAAATAAAGTAACTCAGTACAAAATTGAAATAAATATTTTTGTAGATAATATGCTTAAATTGGTGTGCAAATCTTATACGTACCCCTTTGTCAAATTCTAACCCTTTGGCTGTATCTCTGCATTGGGACAAAGATGAGTCATGCAGATGAGAAGCCACAAAACATGAATCATGGGATAAAGAGGACGCAAAGCATAAGAAAACATATGAATAGGTGTGGCAATTTAAAAAAAAAAGTTATCTGATTTTTTCATACTTTTGTCTATAAGGGATGTAATTATATGTTCCATCTTCTCAAATCTGTGCACAGAGTATAACAGGAGCCGCCCTACCTGACTTCTCAGACTAGATCAAAAGAAACCATTTACCTTCTACTTGGTTCTCTTGTGATACCTTTTCTGAAGACAGCCAGGTGCCATGTAAGAAATCCAACTACCCTAAGACACCATGCTTGAGGCATCGCAAGTCAGCACCTGGACTGGGCTCATTCCGATAGCCAGCATTCACCAGCAGCCACGTGAAGGAACCGCCTGCGATGTTCAGCCCAGTCACAGATGACTGCACAACTACTGACCACCAACCACAACCGTCAACAACTAACGGCAGCCCCATGAAACCTTCCAAGCCAGATTTGCCTTCTGTCCTGTCCCACCAAAGAATCATGAGGAAAATAAAATGGTTGTCATATGTCCCCAGTTTGGGGATAATAAAGAGTAGCTATATCCTAGAGATTAAATTATGTAATTGAAAGACATTGTTTACTCCCAAATTCTTGATGATATAAGATGCCTGTCCATTAACTCTCACCCCAGAGCATCCTAATGAAAGTATAACAGAGCATCCTATTAAAAGTTCAGGGTGCTAGATAAGCTGATGAGGACAGTTTGCATGGGAAGATGAGGACAATGACTTTCAGGCAGCATTGTCTCCCTCATTTTGAGCTGAACTCCTCTCTGTATGACTTTCATTTTTCTGTCCTAGATCTGCCTTCTGATGCCAGAACAAGTCTACTCTCTTCTTCTATGTGACATCAGAAAAGATTATGCAAATATAATAGGTCAATGGAAAGAGAAAAACCTTTTTTGTTCACAGGTCCTTTGAAGCATTAAGACATTAAAGAAGTGTTCTCCTGAGATCTCCCTGGGGGTCATAACATTTACACAGTCTTTGCATATGTACTTCCGCGCAGGAATGAAGGAAATGACTGTGTGGAAAACTCTGTTTTTATTATCAATTTTTTCTCTAAATGTGTTCAAAATGCTCAGGTAGCAAAATTCAAGAAGAAAATCATATTCAGAATAAATTTGGTCTGGGTTAGAGTTAAATGCAAACGCTTCAGTTTGATCATTAAACAATGAAAGCAAGTACTGATGAGTATATTTGCAAATAAAGGAGGGCCTAACTTTCTCAGTATAACTTTCGCAGTATAACTTCAAAAGCTATGAAGGAAAACGATGAAGTTGATTACATACAGACTTAGAGATTTTATATAATAAAAATATTCACAAATAAAATTAAAAGACTAGTGAGAAGCTAGAAAAATACTCCTGGCATACAATTAAAAAAAGATTAAGAACCTTAATATATTTTTTAAACTCTAGTTAGTAAGAAAATGAACATTTGAATAACAAATATATATATGCAAAAAAGAATAGCAAGCAATTTATTATGGAAAAAGTACAAATGTCCCATAAATGTAGGAAAAGTAATTCTACTTCTCTTCATAACTAATGAAAGGAAAACTACATAGCCTTACACCATTGTCGTTGTCTTAATTCTGTAGGAATGCTTGCTTTTTGTCCTCTTTAATAGTCAATAACCACAGTTGATAAAGACACAGAAAAGAACCCACTCTTACATTGGTTCTAAGATATTAACAGGCCCGATCTTTTCTGCAAAATTATTTGGTAATATAAATCAATAACCTGTAAAATGAGCTTTTTATAACCCAGATATTCATATCTACCCTTAAAATGTGGAAATAGTAATGTGTTAAAAGTTTTGTCCATAATAGTGTCTCCTAGAACATGAGTAATTATCAGACAGAAAAAAATGCATTTCAATAGGAAAGTGCTTGAATAAAATATGGTAACATCTGTAAAGTTGAGGCTCTATCCAGACATTAAATATCCAGGGGTAGAAAACATACAATAACAAAAAAATCCTTTTGGATATTATTAATATATATGAGCAGGATACAGAATAAATAGACACTTTATATATATATATTAATTAAAATAATTTAAAATATATTCTAATATACATAATAAAATATAAAATGTAATTATACTAATGTATAAATATAAAATAATAAATATATAAAATGTGTATTTTGTATGTTATAAGGATATTTACATAGAATGTATTATATGTAGAGAGAGAATGTTACTTCTTTCTTTTTATATAGAGAAAAATAATTTTTGTTGCGGCTTTTTGCAAAAATGGAAAATTACGAGTAGCTTTTACTTTTTCCTTTGTGCCACTCAGTATTTTCAGAATTCTCTACAACAAACATTTTGGTCTTGAAAATAGAAATAGATACAGATGTACAGACCTAAGCAGACACATATAATATTTTGTGAAGTCTACTCACTACTCAAATTCTGCGTGTATATAAAGCAAAAAGCCTCTTCATGCTGAAGATCTATTTGACAAGGAGAGGGATAAGAAAAGAAGAGGAAAATGAGGCTCAAAGAATAGTTCTGTATCAGAGGCACAGAAATGTCTTTTGGGGAGGGGATTGGTTATCGAGGTTGAAAGAATTCCAACTGACAAAGGGTAAGTAAAACCCTAGAAACTTCATAACTTATTCATTAAAAGTAAGATTTGAGTTTTCTTCTGAGGAAGTTAGGGACTTCAAAGCTGCTCTTGTTAGAAAAACAGTGACTTCACCTGGCCTTACAAAAGCCCAATTGGTTAACTAAAGGCAGAATAAACTAAAGAGTTGCAGCACACATTCCACAGGTTCCCCACTGATTTAGGAAGTATTTGTCTAAAAACTGACAATATAAAACCACTAGCCCTAAATTTACAGAATATGTTTCATCCCAGTTCAAGATTGAAGACAGGATAAGAGATGTATAGGGCCATTCAACTACCAATGGATGCCTAGAAATTTCCAGTCATTGCCCTAAATCTATAATCACTTTGGATTCCAACAGACTAAGACTAGCCCACGCAAAAATAATTATCTCATGAAAATTGATTGCCTCCTGAAATTATAAGGACTTCTCTACAGCAATCTTTAAAACTAGGTAAGATAATGATCAACTAGATCATACCTCAAGCCAACTCCTTAAAGTCTTTTTTCTTTCATTTGCTGATGGCCAATACAATCCTCCCTATCATAGCTGTTTCTCCTTCAGCTCTCGAAACTTGAAGTCCTTTCTGCATTTTTCTCTCATTTGAATTCTGCTTATTTTGAACTCTGCCTTTTAAATCAGCGTGTGTCTCTCATCAACATAATGCAAAACATTTTTCTGTGCACTACATCAAGAGTTATGCGACAGTGGATTGGAGGTCTCTATCCTTTGGGGGGAACTCTGGGCACTATCCATTCACAAGAGCAGTCCAGAAATATAATCAGTTCTGTGACAACCTTGCTCTGTAACCAAGGACAAGATATTCGCCTACTCTGGGTCTCAATTTCCTCATCAAAAAAAAAAAAAAAAAAAAAGCATATTGGACTAGAAAATAACACATTCCCATTCAACCTTTAAAAATTCATTTTTGTGTTAAGACATAATTTATATCTTAATAAATTTTCTTTATGTAGATAATAGTATAATTAAAGTAGCCGGGCGTGGTGGCTCACGCCTTTAATCCCAGCACTCGGGAGGCTGAGGTAGGCGGAGCGTTGTGAGTTCGAGGCCGGCTTGGGCTACAATGTGAGCACAAGGCCGGCCTGAGCTACACAGTGCGACCGTGCCTCAAAAAAACCAGGGCTGGGAGTTTGGCTCAGTGGTTTATGCGCCTGTCAGGCAGGCGTGAGGTTGTGAGCTCAATCCCTGGTGCCGCAAAAAAAAAAAAAAAAAAAAAAAAAAAAAAAAAAAAAAAAAAAAAGTATAATTAAAGTTGCCAGACAAAACATAGGATATAAAGTTAGATACGAACTTCATGTAAATAGTGAATAAATTTTCAGTATAAGTATATCCTATACAATATTTTGTAATACTTAGGCTTTTTTTTCTTAACCCAGTGTGGGACTCCTATAAAAGCCATCTATACTACAACTTTTTAGCAGTCAAAATTTCCTCCTGTTTTTCTATGCAGATTTTAACTCTATTGGAGCTTCCTTTCTGGCTAAACTCAAAATATACTAAATCATTCTACTGACCTCTTTGCTCTTAATTCTCACCACAGGTTTGGCTAAAAACCCCCGACAATAGCCATGCCAGTGCCTCAATGTTAGACTGCCTTGAAATTTCTTTTTGCCTGATTAGCCCACCGTACTTAATCTCAATATCCTGCAAAGTCTCTGAACAGAAGCAAAATGCAGACAAATTTTCTGCCAAAGTATAACATACATGGTCTGAAGTCCAATAGCCCTCTGAGCCTGGTCTTTATCAAATACATTTCTATCAGTATTCTATTCCTTTGCATACTGTCTAGAATCAAGTTAAGCTTACAGTACTCTAGGGCTGTTGCATCAGCCAGTAACTCCAAACCTTCCAAACTCTCTGTATGCCACTTCCAAAGACTTCTGAACTACATGACCAGGTAGCATCACAGTAGTTGTCTTGGCTATTTTTCTCCTTGCTGAGACAAAATGCAGGATACCCACAATTTCAAGGAGGAAAGGTTTATTTCAGGTCACAGTTTATAGAGGTTTCAGTCTCTAGTCGGCTAGTTTCAAGGCAGGGTAACATGGGAAAGAGGCATGACAGAGGAGAAGCAGTCCATGACAGACCAGGCAGGAGACAGGAGACAGAAGACAGAAGGCAGCAAGCAGTAAAGCCACAGGAGCAAGCCTCTCTTTCACTTTTATCCCAGCCTATAAACCTTTTGGGTGGTGCCACCTACACTCAGGATGGGCATTTCCATCACCCACACCCAGAACTATGCTAAACCAATCAGTGGACACACACTTCATCCTATTATCACATCCTTATTTTACATTCACACACCTTAGATCCAACCACCTCTGAAAAGTGGGGAGACATCTAAACCCAAGCCATAGCAGAGGGGGTTGAGGTGACATACAAATGTGATTATCTTTATTAAACAGAAGAGAGAAACCCATATCACACTGAGAGACAGGTGGGAATCTGAGAACAGGATGATCAAAGATATCTCACTCTTCCTCGGAGTTGACTCTAAACAAGATCATTTCTAGGGTTTTCCAGAGATAAAGGGTCACAAAAGACCAAACATTACAGATTTTATTCTACCTTCTATACTTTATGCAGAAACAATTCAACTGAAAAATAGTATCATAATTTAAATTGCCATCCTATACCCATCTCTCTCCATTTCCCAGTTCATATTGGAACTAAACCATATTGCACTAATAGATTATTTTTTCCTTTTTCACATTGGCAGGGTCAAACCACTCCCACTAATCAAAGATACAGCACAGTGGCAAGGTCACTGGCATTTGTGGGGTATTGTTCATGGTGTTTCTTGTGGTTTGTCTTGGGGCTGAGAGAAAGAGGGAAAGCAAGACCTAGACCATGGATCCTTCAGATGGCGTCCCTCGCAAGAGGAGACCCATTGAATCCACAAAGCATTCTGTGAAACTCAGTACCTACTAAGCAGGTGTCTCTGCTTGAATCTGGGGTGATGCTATAACATCTGGGGAGGTGTCCTCACTACACCATGTCATGCCATGCCATGCCAATGCTCTGCTGGACTATGCAGCCCCCAGAAATACTAAATTCAGTGTCAGTAAAGAACTAAAGAAACAGAGTTGAATATAAAAGAAGACAGTTTATTTGAAGGTAGGAGAAAAGGGAAAGAGAGGTTTTTTTTTCAAATGTAGGGGAAAGGGGGAAGAGAGAAAGAGGCAGACAGCTACTCTGGATGAGTAAGGAGCATTTGGATGTGAAATACTCATGGATTCTTATTTGTGGTCCATTTTTTACTGAGTTTCTTGTCCCATGTAGGCTCCTGGAATCTGTCTGCCTCCATGGCTATCTTTGGGCCTCCCTTTGGATTTCTTTTGATCACATGAATTTTCCTTTAGTTTGGTAGAGGCTTGAATTATGACTGAGGGCCTTAGGGACAAGTATTTTAGGTTTAAATATTAATTAAGTAAAAGAGTTTATGTTGATCACACTATTTGGGACCTCCCTGAGGGTTTTTTCCCATTTGTCTTTCTAATTGCTTGAGCCTAATCTCCAGGGGGCAGAGGCCACCTCCAGCCAAATTTAGTAACTTGTATTAACTTCTAGCAAACACCAAGGAGGCCGTCATCCTATCTTTCTATACCTGAACGGCCCTCTGTCCCTACAACACCAGTGTCTTTCTTAAAAAATTAGAACTCCACTGAGGGCTCCCTTAACTTTAGAACTCTCCAAATCATGGCCCACTAACTCCTTAGGAAGAACGATACAGTCCTGTAGCCACTGTTTAATAAATTCCCATGAGATCAGGGTAGAGTTTCCCCCAACCCAGGACTCCCTCAGCCACTTGAGATACACTTAAAAGCTCAGGGAAGAGCCCCCATCCAGGAACCCCCTTACACACACTAAAGAGATCAAAGTGGAGTTACTTAAGAAACAGTATCTATTTTTACCCTGATAATATAAATCTTGGTACCTTGTCAAAGGCAGTAGAGATAGAAACCCCTTGTTAATTTTTTTTTAAAGTTCTGAGAACAAGAGCTCTACCTTTGCATACTCACTTGAGTTGAGATTTACTGGGGGTTCCTTTCTTCTGCTCCAGCTATTGGGCATATGTTTCTAAATTACTGAATAATTTTAATTGGAACAAAAAGGGGACCTAACCTGACCCATAAAAGAAGAGGAAAGGAGATCCACATGTTCCCTGAGATCAGAGGCTTAACTCCTATCTACAGGGGTGAGAATTCCTGATGACCATGAGGTCAGTTAAAAAAAAAAAAAAAACAGCAAACAAGCTTAGCAGAACTATGTGACCCACTCACATGACCAAATAAAATAGCTGACAAACATGGCCAAATCCATGTGTCCAACCCCCAGAGTGAACCAAAATGGCTGATTCATGTGACAAACTGAAATGACTGACAATCATGGCAAAAAGGTGGACTGGGATAAAACAAGGTCTTGCAAAAGCAACTCACTAATACACACAGATAAAAGGCCAGCTAGGGGAAAAGGACAGATGCAACTTTGAGCACAAAACGAGTCAGTTATTGAAGCAGGAGACCAAGTTACAAATATCTAATTTTCCCAAAAGGCTGAGAAAGCTGAGCAAAGCATTGTCGGTAACAGAAACACAAGGACAAAAAGGCATACTGAACTCTAGATTGCACACATAAAGCATGAACAACCTGTTCTGCAACTGGATTAATAATAGGTTCTCTGGCAGTTCTTGACTGACTCCTACCTGCAATGAGTGTTTGAAAATGAGAAACAGAAGAAATAAAAAGAGAGATAAACTTGAAGTGGACCTGTGGCCCTCTTACTGGTTGAGAAAAATAGAGACCATGCAATTCCCCTGTCCCTCTCATATAGTAGGACACACTAGGAAACTGTTCCTGGAGCCATGAGAAAACTTCCTGAGTTGTACCTTAGGGGAGAGAGAGAAAGAGAATAGGGGAAAATAAAAATAAAAATAAAAATAAAGCAGTCTATCTCAGCTTTGGATCATAGGTTTCAGGGGGAAAAAAATTCCAAAAGGGTCTCAGCTCCTTGTTAATTCTGCCAAACACGTCACCAGGTCTTGGGGTACTGGAATCTCCTTGAGGTGATTTATAAATTCTTTCTGCCCTGAACAAAGAATTGGTACAGACAAGTGCAAAAGGTAGCAAGGTTTTATGTTTATTAAATGCATGAGAAGAAACCAGCTCTGCAGAACAAGTTTGGGCCAAGTAAAAGTAGGTATAAAGTACACTCCACAGCAGGACAGTAGACTGCTGTGTAAGAGAACACAGTAGTGGAGAGTTCAATAGAAATTGCCTTTTTGTATCTTCCACTCCTCAGGCTGGAACAGGTCTAGCACATCCTATTAAAAACCTGCTACAGTTCTTACAAGAGGAATTAAAGATGGCACTCTTTGACTGGGTCTGTGCAGGACTTTGGGAACTGTTCTCCACATGTGTCCTAGAATTCTATAATTGGCAGGTCATGCATACTTCCCCAGCCAGCTTTGCCACACTCTAATCTCTTGCCTCAATGTCAGACATTGGCTGAGACTGCCAGGAATAGCACGGTCCCAGACCAAGAACTGGGGCAGATCTCAGAGGGCTCTCAAGTGGAAACTGTACTCCCTTCAAGACCGAGTTCGATTTTGAAGAGAGATCTGAGTGGTGCAATTCTCTGGATCTCACAACCCTACAGAAACTGGGAAATATATAACAAAAGCCAAAAGGTCTCTCTCTGCTATACTTGCCATTCCCTAAGAATAAATCACTCATTGTAATTTAAAATAGGGATCAGTCAATTTGTTAAGGGTTCTAGGAAGTATTTTCACCTTAGTGGGCCACATATGGTCTTTGATAGATATCACTTAAAAATAGTAGTTTGAAAATATAAAAAGTAGTGAGGTGTGGTTGCACACCCTTATAATTCCAGTAACCAGAAGAGGGTGAGACAGGAGGATTGCTCCAAGTTGGAGTCCAGCCTGGAATACATTGTGAGTTCAAGGCCTGCCTGAACTGCATATCAAGATATTGTCTCAAAAAAACCTAAATAAATAAATAAATATAAAAATTCTCCCTAGCTCTTGTAGACTACACAAAAACAGGTTACATTTCAGATTTTGCCCATAGATCATTGTTTGCTAATCACTAATTTAAAGTTCACTATTCTCCGAGTGCATTTATGACTTAATGAAGTACAATGATAAGCTGTAATGAGTAATCATGAGAAGAATAAACCTAAACTTGTCTTTGTTAACTTTATGGTCAGGTACCTAAGCTGGGCGTGGTGGCTCACTCCTGTAATCCCAGCACTCAGAAGGCTGAGGCAGGAGGATCATTGAGAGTTTGAGACCGGCCTGGGCTACGAAGTAAGCCCAAGGTCAGGTTGAACTGCACAGCAAGACTTTGTTTCAAAAAGACAAAAGAATAATAAAATAAAATAAAATAATAAAAATAAGCATCTGTTCATCCATCTAATACTCAGTTAACTTGGTTTAAATAATGTATGGCTTTCACAAGAAAATGTGTGTTCTTTTTTTTTAAATTCCTATTTGTGCCACAAAACTTTAGAGTTACCTAGTTCTTGCTGCAACTTAGCGTTATCCAGGTGAAGCTTTTTGATTAACGTTTAGCCTTTTTTCCCAGAACCGAGATGTACTCTAACTGCTCCTATTAAAGGAAACACATCCCATGTCCTGGCACTAGGCAAATACACTGCTCAATTTAGCCTCCAGTGCAAACCTACATTTGCTTTTCTCGTACTCCCTGGAGACTAAGGGCTTTTCTGCTTTCTAATAGTATCCATAAGTCAGACAGCTCAAATTTTGCATCCTTGGGGAAACCTATTAACTGTGTGGTCTTGGCCAAGTTGCTTAACATTTCTGAGATATAAGTGCCACCTCTAAAAATGAGTATAAATGGTCTGCATCATTAAATTCTTGGGAGGTTGAAAAGAGTAACTCAGGAAAAGTTCTAGCACTGTGCCTAGTATATAGCTTATGTTCATAAAGAAGAGCTGCTTTAATGATATTCCCTCACTTCTGTGAGCAAATTTTCTTGATGCGTCTCCTCATACTGGACTGTTAGCTCCCTCAGGTCTAGGATATCCATTATCCTTCTCTGGATCCTCAAGCTTTGGTATATAGCAAGTTTAGTCAAGACTTATTGACCTAAAGAAAACCATCACACAGACCTATACCAATTAATAAGGACCCTAATAGATTTACTAATACATTTTCTGAACTCAAAGAAGCAAGGTTGCAGACTAGGGGATTTTGAAATTGTCCTAAAAAATTCTGAGTTGCTGTACTTACACCAAGAAGAAGAAGAAGTTGCAAATAGCCATAGGGTACCTGAAATTGGGTCACTGCTTGGAGAATGCTTTATTATTGGTGGATTAAAGATGAAGCAGGTCCCTAATTGCAGCTTTAACTTCCATATGTCAATGTCAGCACTACTTAGGGATAAACTTCTAAAATGATAATACTTTGATTTAGTATTAGACTTTTACCATTCAGTGCACTTTGCCACCTATTATTTTCTTTTATCCTCACAACGAGCCCAAGAGGGAGAGCAATTTTACAGATGAGCAAATAGCAGCACAGCAGGTTAAGTGACCGACAGAGGGTCACAGAGTGATTTTAATAGCAGAGCTGGGCTCCCAGACAGGCTGCAGACTCTCAGTCCTGCACTTATTTCCTGGAACCTGGGTGTCCCTTTTCCACACTCACGGGACAGGCTATTTAGGGAACCGATGCCAGCTCAGTGCTGTGCAATGCCTGAGGAGAGGGAGGGACAGAGGGAGAGGGAGGAGGGAGGAGGGAGAGAAGGAAGAAAAGGAGGGGGAAGGGATTAGGCTAGAAGGAAGTTTTCTTTATAGTAAACTATTTTGTCTGGAGAATTATCCTGAGGGAACTATACAGATATTCTAGTGATAGTTAACTCTGTTGCTTTCACAACTTCATAGGTCTAGATTATAGCAGTATCAAGATTGCTGATATATACAGATATTTTGTGCTATGAAGTCATGTTTTCTGACCTTGCCAGCTAGCTAATACATACATAATTTGGTGACTCCTCATTGATTTTTGAAGGCCAAAGTCACTTATTGAAGAGTCCTTGTTTCTATACGCTGTATAAAGTCATTGAGAGTATTTATAAAGATGAAGATGAGTCCAATAGATGCTTTTATTATGATAGTAATTTACAGTTTTTAAGGAACTTCTAGCAGGTCTTGATCTTTCTTGGGACATGGGCTCCTCTGAGAAGGTGCTGAAAACTATGGACCTTGTTTCCAGAACAATGAAATATTTGCATTAGGCACCAAACATAGATGCAGTTTTGCATACAATTCTGGGGAAATGGGAGATGCAATTACTGCTTTTTAGGAGGTTTTTAAGGGAACCAGTTATAAATTTATCATTGATAAATTGTAACATTTCATACAGACAACAGCTTTGTGAGGTATGTAAGCATGTATTATCTATTCTGTTTTACACATGAGGAGATTAATAACTCAAAAACGTCAGTGGCTTCTCTAAGAGAAATAGTTAATTAGGCAGAACTAATACCAGCTCTCCTGACTACCTGCTCTTTCCCTATATCAAGGTGCCCAAGTTATAGGTGAAGACATAAAAATTATTCCAAGAAATGATTTGACCTCTGCAGATATACATCAGTTCAAGAGAGTAATAGCTTTCCCCTTCCCTGTCATGGGTGTTATTTAAAATATTGCTCTGTAGTCCTCAAGAGCATTTAAAAACTCACCAAAAAAAAAAGGAAATAAAAAAGAAAAACTATATTGCTGAAAAGCCCAAATTGAACTGCTAATCATGGACAAACTTAGCCATCACCTTTGAATTCATAATCACTTAATTCTGTATGAGTAATGGAGGCATTTTCCAAAGAATATGAATAGTGTTAAAGCAGGTAAGCGCCATGATAGAAGAAAGTGAGAGGCTGGCTGTAGGAGTGCAGAGGAGAAAAACCTAGGCATAAAGTTTTGGAGGCTTGAGCAGTTAGTGGTAGGAGTCAGAGTCAGAGTCATAGTCAGATTCTGCTTGCACTGTAAAGATACAGCCAATGTTTTGTGGATGAATAATAGTAGATATGAGCAAAAAAGAATAGTCAAAGATGCCTCCAAATTTTATACTGAGCAATTGGAAGCCTGCAGTTGGCATTAACTAAAATTAGAAGAATGAGATCCATAGTTGACTTTTGGACATATTTGGTTTTGTACATCTATTAGGTACCCATCTATTAGGTATTAGTGGAATTATCTAGGAAGTTGTAATGCATAAAATACTTATAAGTCCTGAGTCCTCCTAATCCAAGTACTAACCTTCCCTGACCTTGCTTGGCTTTGGAAATTGGGCATGTTCAGGGTAGGACAGGCAGAGATAGTCCTGAGTTCTAAGAAGAGATCTAAACTGCACATGAACATCTAGAGACCATGGTGCATCAATGGTATCTGAAGGCATGAGACTAGGCGAGGTCACCAGGTAAATTCAAATAGGGAAGGGGTCCAAAGGTTAAGCCCCGTGTATGGCAATGTTAAGTAGTTTGCTGCCTCCAGCAGAAGAGTCTTGGATCTCACATCCATACATGAAGCAGTCATAGTGGCCTGGGAAATACTGAGTACAGATGGGTAAAGGGTAGAGGCCTGATATGCCTGAAACAATCACTATTGTGGGAAAACATGGGATTAACTTCTGAAGTTGTAGGGAAAGAGGCAAGACCAAACCCACCCAAGCCACCTGGCTCAACACAGAGGAGTGGGACAGGTGCTGGTGAGGGTGCCTCAATGCCCATCACATAACTGTGTATCTTTAAGCATTGTGTAGTTTGCTGTGAGAGTTTGGATCTTAACATTAAAGAAACCTGCACTTAAACACTGGTGTTATTCCAACAGTATGGCCTTGTGAAGGCTACTGAACTTTGAAAACACATGTATTTATTTGTAAAGTTGGAATAATAACCACTCTTTCTATCTACGGTGATATGTGCAAAAAGTTCACTGAGCCACTACATCTACAGTATACAACACAATGCTTGATACTCGTAAATATTCCAGAATGGTAAATATTATTGTTTTCCTGTACTGGGTTTCTCCAGAGAATACCTTGAAGCGAAGCTCCATCTATGTGCAGGTAGGTGTATCATTTGAGAAGTCATGTCAGGATCCAGGAGTACAGGAAGGACGTGAATCCAGTACCATAATTGGTCATCATTACAAGTGACAGGGGTGGATTGTTCCAATTCTTCTGAAGAATATTATAAAATGTGCCTTGGAATTGTCTATATTTTTATTATTTAAAGTATTATTATTGCACATCTTGGCTAAATCATTGTATCAGAGATACTTATGTACATTGTTCTCTGTTAGGTTTTTGATCTCCTGCAGACTAATTCCTTTTCTTTTTTTCATACCTATCATTCAGTGTTTTGGACACAGAATGTTGTCAGTATTTGTCAAAATAAAATGAACTAATATGACATGAAGAATATTTGAAATATATGTTTGGGGTATCTATATGAGCACTTTCTGGAGTTTATTTTCTCTTCTGGCAATTCAAAAGCAGAAATTTCTTGTAAAAACCTTGAACTGCTTTATTTCCTTTGGCTCTATCCTGGAAAAAAAATAACAACAGAAGAAACAAAACCCTAGTTTTGTACAAAAGGCAGTAAGACTGAGAAAAATTTTTTTCTTCTCTAATTGCTTCCCTAGCTACCTTTCGTAGATTCATAAGAATTAGCATTGGGTGAGGTACAGCTCAATGGATGTGCAAAGCTGAACCCCTCTGAGCTTTCATTACAGCCTTCTCAAAGAAAGGGCTATGGGCAGAAGCCCCTTGTCCAACCTACTGAATGCCCATGAGTCTCTCACATATGTTAAGATCAGTACTTCTGCCCCACTCTGTTGACTGAGTTGCTCACATACTCTCACTTTTCACCCTAGTTAAGCAGAACCCCATTAGCCTAGACATGTGATACTGGATTACATTTCACCTCAGCTCATTCTGATCAGTGTTTTCCCACATGAGAGCAGGTTTTTATCCTTTATGGTACACTCATCAATTATATGAAAAGATAGTATAAAGATAGTGGACAACATCAACCTTCTATAGAGACACCTAAACTACTATCTACATTATGTAATTGAAGGGCACATCCTTTCCATGGTCCATCCTTGGGATCCCATTATTTGTACTTCATTCTCTTTTGCTGATAGGTTTCTCATGCTGCATCTTTTCTGTGGTTTTGTTTTGTTCTGTTTTGTTTTGGAGACAGGGTCTCACTTTGTAGTACAGGCTAGCCTCAAACTTGCAACAATTCTCCTGCTTTGAACTCTTGAGTGTTGATTAAATGTGACTCCAGTACTGCATCTTTGAGCAAGATGAATCAGTTTCTGAGGAATGGTATTGAGCACATGGATTAGTCACTCTTCCACTGGTGAGACAAAATGCTTAACACTCACAAACTACAGGACAGGTTTATTTTGGTTTGCTGTTCCAGAGATTTCAGTCCATGACCTACTGGCTGGCTCTAAGAAAGAGACATCTTGGCAGAAAGATGCAGTAGAAGAATGCTCCTTAACTCATGATGATCAGAAAGTCAAAATGGTTGGAAAGAACCAGAACAGAAGGAATCAGGAACCAGGTATAGTTCCCAAGGTCATGACCCTAAGCCTACCTTCTTCTAACTAGGCCTCATCTCCTAATAACCCATTTGGTTGAATTAGTGTCCTCACAATCCAATCCTCTCTCCAGGAGTCTGTTAATCTGGTCAAGATGATAATTAAGAGTTACTAGCATAACACCTACAGTAGAATATCTAATTGATTGTCAATTGACTGTTGCTTGATCAAGTGTTGGTGGAAACTGTCTATTCTCACTTTGGGGAAAGACGAAGTCATACAAAGGCAGGAGGTTAGAGGTTGGGGGTTAGGGGTTAGATGGCAGAAAGTCTGCAAAGGATTGAAGACACTGCACACATTTACTCCAGTGTTTTAGTTACTTTTCTTGTTGCTGAGACAAAATACTCGCACCCACAAGTCAAGGGAGGAAAGTTTTATTTACCTTATAGTTTGAAGAGGTTCCAGTCATTTCTCAGCTAGCCCCAAGTCAGGGTCGCATGGCAGACAGGCATCGCAGAGGAGCAACAGTTCGTTGTGGGAAGAAGATAGCGAAGCAAGCAAAGGATAAGACTAGTCTCTTTCTGTCCCTTATATTGTATCCAGGTTGCCAAGATTACAGTGGTGCCAAACCAGTCAGTGGACTGATTTAGTAATCACCCACCCTGAATCCCAGTATCACACACTCTAGATTCAGCCACCTCCAAAACCTCTCCTATGATCTCATGCAGCTTTGGTGGGACATCTAGACCCAGACCATAATACCCCGTAATTTTATCAGTCAATCCTAAAAATGTGATCTGATGCAGTTTTTCAAATCCTTAGACCTATAATGAAGCCCTGCTGCTTTCTGTGGGCCAAGTGACAAGTAAATAGTGTCTTTAACCATGGGAGGCAGTGGTGGCCAGAAGTGAGAAACTGACCAACCTTGTATCTGCGAAGCACACAGAAATTTAAAAACATTTAGTGTGTAGAAAAGAGTGAAAAATGCAGTGGCTGCCAGCAGATGCAATGAGAGTGGTCAAGAAGGAGGCCCCAAAATAGTGTTGGGTCAGGGCTTACAGAGCAGAATGTGCTATCCTTGGGTGTGGACTGTGACCACTCACAGTCATCAAGAGCTCATAAACTTGCAGATGATGCAACCATCTATTCTTAAGAGGATTATTGTGGAGGAAATATGGAACGTTTGACACAGCTGGATAAGACTTGGCTCCAATATACCAGTTAGGAGGCAGTGAGCTAGCAGCAAAAACCAGGAAGGTAGGATAAAATCTGGAACACTCCTGAGCAGATGTGGCAGTATGAAAGCTGTCCTTAGCTGACTCATCTCAGATGAAAAGCCACCTCAAACTGCCCCACTCGCAGAAGAGACTACACATGTGCACTGCCACTGGATTTCAATTCTAAACCAGTATTTAGGTTTTCAATTTTATCCAAACTTGTTTATCACTTCAGTTTTTAAGGTTTTCCCACAATTAGTTCAACTACTATGCAAATACCTGTTCCCAACCTCTCAAAAAACAGCTGGCCATGTTTTAACCAGATAATGTTTTTCTTACCTGACAAACACTGATTTTTAGAGCTACCATTACTGATAACAGATGTTGAAACTTCTCAACTTACTTTTTATTTCTTCTTTCTTCAAGATTTTAAAGTGAGTTTTAAAAGCATTTTATATAGTTTTTTAACCTCAATATGTTTTTCCTAACATTATTACTTCTCTTCTTCCAATGTACAATAAAAAAAAATTAACAACTCCTATTACTGTTTATTTCCCATCTGCCAGAGATGATATAAAATTTCAGATATGCTTATAAAATACCTACCAAACATGCCAAATATAATCTATAGTATACTAAACATTATGTTCATTGTATATATTTTATGTACCACTTCTGGCTAAACTGTGCTTTATTATGGCATGAGCCATCCTGTTTAACCTATTGTAATTTTACAGTGGCACTGAAATTGAATTGGAATAAAATGCATACATATATAGTACAGAGTATTTGTGATTTTTCTGTATTTCTATAGTTTATCTTTTTAAAGAATTTCAAAATTGGGATTGATAAACATGCTACATTCAATGTAAGACATGAAGTTTAAAGCACTTAGCATATGAAAGAGCAAAGATGTTTTGGTATACTTGTTTACTTTTTTTTTTCTTAGTATAGTACCATTCTGGGTTATGTGAAACAGAAGGTAAAAGAATAAATGATCACTGCTTTAAATCCCTCTATAAACCACGTTGGAAGAAAGCAAATGATGCTAAACATTCATTTAACTTTACCATGTCAGCCTCACTTTACACTATTCCTGTTGCCTAAATTAAGCTCCTCAAAGCAAAGAGTAGTTTACAAAGTTAGATCAACACTGAAATAACTACTCTTTGTAATAATTCTACTTTATTTTTAGTAAACATCACGTAACTTCAGCTCAGTTTCAAGTACTCACTCTTAAATAAGAGATAGAAATACTAAATATTAGTGTGTCCTCTAGCAGAAGTAAATGTTGTGCACATGGGATATTTTGCAGTCATTTCAGTCCATTTGTGAGCAATGAGAAGATACACATATACACAATCCTACTTCTTGTCTTGGAAACTCATCTGTCCTCTTTTTTACTATCTGATTTCTCTTTCATTTTCATTGTTGCTTCAAATGGTTTTACTCAGCTGTCAAAGTTAATAATGATAATCTAATCAAAACAAAGTTTGTTCTTATTTTGCTGTTGGCTACATTAATTTATATCATACTCTTTGGTGTCTCTGCATACTAATTTACTTTAATTTTTAGCTGATAAATCAGTGCTCCAAACATTTTAACAAGAGGAAAGGAGAAATTTTGAGTGTGAATATTCCAGATTTGTTGAGCACCTCGATCCAACTTTTAACTAGCCTTGAAGATCTTACATTATCATCCAGTGTCCACTGGTTCTCCCAGGACCCTTTCAAGGGGTTTGTGAGGCCCAAACCATTTTATAATAACATTAGAAATTATTTTCAATTTCACTTTCATTTTCCCATGAATAGATAAGGAAGTTTTCCAGATATCATACTGCAAGGAATCAAAGGCAGGAATATAAGAATCCAGTTTTCTTCTATTAAGTCACATAGTAAGGATATTTATAGTAATTTAGAATGATACAATTCTTTTCAGTAACATTTTTGTTTTGGAAAAATGGTCATTTTCTCCTAAATTTATTTTTCACACAAATCTAACATTTCAACAAATTCTATTTTAATTTCTAATAAAGTAAATTTTGATTTATAAAACCCATAGGAAGAAAAATTCTTTTGGGTTTTCAATATCTTTTATGAGTTTAGAGGGTACTCATAGCCAAAATTTTGAAAACCAGTGACTTAGGCTGCCACCTAATTTATCTGTGTTAAACTCATGAAAGAGAAAAGAGAGAGGAAGGAAAAGCCCAGATCACAGGACTCCTTGTATTGACTTTTTCAAATGCCCAGGAATTATTCATATTATAAGCTTTAATGTGAAGTCTACTGATTTGGTTTTCAATTTACAGTCAATTATAGTTCATTTTTTCCTATTAAGATAACCATACTGAATCAGTAACTAATGAATTCTTCATAGTTAAAATAATGGCATCTCAAGAAGATGAGTGGGAAAGAATATTAACATTTATTAAGTCCCCACTATGTGTCAGGTACTTTCTAAATAGCAAGTGGTTCTAAACAAATGCTCTAAATTCTACTGGTTCAAATCTGGCTTTATGCTTACCAGTTGTGTCAGATTAGGCAAGAAATTTTGTTTCTCTTTGTCTCCATTTTCTAATCTGTAAAATGCCTTATCTCATCAGGTTGTGAAGAATAAATGAAACATCACACGTAAAGCCTTTGAAAAAATGCCTGGTGCATGGGATAAGAACTGTCAACTTTGCCTTGCTGTGTGATCTTCACAACAACCTTGGTATCCTTTTTCACTGGCAAGGAAACCAAGGCTCCAAGAGGTCGTGTGATATCCACAAAGTTATAAAGATTGAAAGTGACAGAGGTGCTATTCAAATCAAGCACTATAATATACAACAACTCTTGTGCCAGACTAGTTCTACATGAGAGTCAACATATCCTCACATTACTGATTTGGCAAGAATAGGACAGGGCCAGGAACCTGCATTTTAAATAATTTCCCTGGAGTTGCTGATGCCACCAATCCAAGTTCTACACTGAACTTTAGCTCTACAGACACATTCAGTCATCAAAAATACTTACCCCCAAAGTATGGCTTTTAAATAGTCTTGAATGGCCTCATTTTGATATGTTACAGTTCTTTTGGTAACATGCCTTTTCAAAACTTTTCTCATATTCCCACCATAATGTAGAAACAATAAAAAAATTACAGATATTATCAATTTAGAACTAAGAGTAATCTCAACACAGGCTTATCAGTCATTTGCTCAGTCTTCTTCTAAGATATGAGAAAATAAATTCTAGGTAACTGATACTAAATAAGAAAGTTCCCTCTCAAAGCTCAATTTTTCCATACCATTTCTCTATGTAATTCCTACCACTTCTCTCAAAAATAAAACCTGAGAAGAGTCAGAAAAAGAAATCAGATTCCTTCTTTCAAATGTGACCTAAATATAAATATCAAATCTAGCAAAAGAAAAAAAGTCAGTTTTCTCATGGGAACCAATTTTTGAGATGAGCAAGTACTTTTTATTAATTGCCTGAAATTCTTAGAACAGCACAGCAAATAGGTAAAAATAAAGTTAAAAGTTAATCCTTAAAAATGAATTAAATTGACAATCAACTTTGTCTACTGCGGTTTACTCCGTAATCAGTAACATAATTGAAAATCAACAATAGTTTGCAATAAGCCAGTGAGTAAAGAAATATACGATGTAATAATGTGGAAGAATATTTGTGGTGTTTTCTGTCTTGTATTGGACCGTTTAGGTAAGATATGTAGAACTCAGCATTATTTAAGATGAACATTATGACAGTGATGGAATTTTAGGAGAAACCTGATACTTTGTTGCTTCAGAAATATAGGAGCCTGAAAGCCTTTGACAATTATCATTCTTAAGAGACATAAGGCCAGGGAGAGAGTGGAGAAAAACGATACCACATATTTAGTATTCCAGAAGGTGTTTCTTTTCATTTAGCTCAAAGGAAGAGAAAGTCCTATGAAAGCCTAATTTCTCCTCTCTTCCTCCTTCCTATATTCTATTTATAATTGACCAATCTTTTGTTTTTAGGTTGTGTTACTCTCCAAAATTTGGGAAGAAAAATGAGAAGGCATTTAGATAGTTTATTTTCTAGTAAACAAATTTTAAATGTGTAATATTTGTAGGAAAATATTTTTCCCCTGAGAAAAAGTGAAAACAAAAAAAGAATGATGTACACATATATTAACAGATTTGAGTTAGTCATTAACAAGAAATATTTACGATTCGAGGAGTGTGCAGAGAGCTTTCTGAGACTAGAATAGAAAACTTCATTTGGATTCATGCAGAAATACTTGTCCAAATGGAGGTCAGGAAATCTTTAATCCAATGTTACTATTAAAATAAAAATCAAATATTAAAGCTGCCCAAGTCAATATTGGCATACTGTCCATCAGTGTTGTGGACAAGTGCTTTATTCATGTGATAATCAATGTACCAGGACAAATTCAGACAGCAAATATCTTTCTTGGCCTTAACCATATATTTTTCAGGAATCAAGATGTTGAGTTTCATCATGATTTATCCTAGACCTTGTTCAAGTCAGTTGAGTTTCATCATGATTTGTCCTAGGCCCTGTTCAAGTCAGTAATTAATTACTGAAGTCTAATCATATGCCAATCACCATGTGACATAGCAATAACACACAAAAAAGATGAAGTTTCTGCCCCTAGGACTTTTGATCAGCTAGTGTCTATGCCCAGATGTTCTGTTTCTCCTAAGATGGGTACCTGTTTTCAGTTTGTCTAACAGATTTATCTTATGTAAAACTTCTTCATGTCCTTCTCAAATACAAGACAAAAATACAACTAGAATACATCCCAGTAGAAATACACTTCCCCCTTTCTCTCTAACTCATCTCAGATGAATCCAGTATGTTCTGAAAAGGGCACTATGAGCAATAAATTCCTAAATCCATCTACAGGGGCAGAACTAGGCAGGAAAGCTGCCATTCAATTGACATAATAAAACTCCAGGAACAAGCTTCAGTGCTCAACTGTTCGAGTAGTCAGCAAATCCACAGATTTAATTACACCCGAGTAATTGCAGAAAAGATCATCCATTATTCTAACTACTCTGAGAGGGAAGAGCCCATATCCTGAAACAACTTCATAGTAGCATAAATGGAGATCTATTCATTAGGACCATGAAATAAAATGAAATTTGTTTTCTTTGCAGAGCAATGTAATTACCATCACCAGTAATGATATTATGGGAGGAAAAGTATATTGTGTATTAGGACATATGTATTTTCCTTTTTGCCTTGGACTTTATTTCTTCCTTTTATGTGATCATGGTAAGACCTGAATAATCTGGAATCATTCCCAGCATTCCATCTTCATTCCAATTTAGTATCCAGACTTAGTATTCTTACACGAGAGATTCACAGTCCAACAATATACTCATACTGTTGCTTCTTTCCAATTCTAAAAGCTTTTTTTTTAGATTTTTAAACCCTTTTGGTTATTTTCATAGTATGTAGATTAAAAGACTAACGTCTTTTTCTTTATTGAAAGATTGGTTTAAATTGAAGATGAAACTCAGAAGTGAGGAGTTATAGGAGCTAAAATTCAAAAAACAAATAAACAAGCAACAACAGTAGCAACAACAAAAACCCAACCAATTCATCAACGAACCAACCAAACAACAAACAAACAAAACTAGAAAGGAGATCTGAGGAGAAGAAGGCCTTACTAGGTACATGACTTTTTGCAATCCAAAAAGAGCATTTGGGTCACACATTATAGAGCAAGAGAAAGTGATGTGAACAGAAGGAAAAAAATAATGTATGAAAAACCCCAAAAGAAGCTTTATTTTGAATTATTTTAGTTAGGGATTTAATGTATATGTGAATACTGATAATACAGTAAAGCAGAAAGAGACTAAACAAAACAGTAATTATGATTTGATTTTTTAAAAAATTGGCCTAATAGATATATGACAGCTGATTGGAGAAGAGGATGAACAAAACAATTTAAAGGGGGTCTTTAAAAATCTTGGCCCAAACTCAAAAAATACAATTGAATAATCAAAGACTGAAGATGAAATGAATGAGAAAGAAGGAGAGGTAGTAAGCACAGAGTGAACCTGGAGGGGGCGCAGGCAGAGAGAGCCAGCAGACCCACCTCTGCCTGCCAGCTTAGGACAACACAAGGCTTGCTTCCTCCAGGAAGCCAGTGGGAACAGAGACACGCAGCCAGGTAAGCCCCGTGCATCCCACCTGCAGGCCACCATTGGAGACTATTGCTTTTTTCAGGTAGCCATCACCCACCAGGAGAATCAGACAAACACACCCCTGTGTGCCTGCCACCATCATAGGAGTCCCAGTGTGGACACATAGGCTGAGAGAAGCAGCCACACCACCACATACCCCTGGACATCAGGAAGTCCCAGTGTAGCTGCACAGGTCTGGAGAAACCTACCCCACAACCTGCTACCTCTCTGTAAACTCAGGGTCAGAGGAACACAGGTGTCTGTCCCATTCCTCTACACTGTGGAGGGGCAGCCAACATGGAAAGTGCCTGGGACCCCACAACCAGCTTGCTGGGAGGAACCCAGGAGAATGTCAAGATGAAGGAGTAAAAGGCAATCTCAGACCTCCAGCCCACACAGAACTAGTTTGGGAGATACACTCATGGAAGAAAACAGAAGTCACACACCTGAAACCTCTGAGAGGAAAGCAACTGAAGTAAAGCAGCAACTTCATGAGACTGATAGTAATCAAATCAGAAATAATGTCTCAGGTCAAAGAAGAAATGAAAAACATAATGAAAGAATTGCTTAGCACATGTAAAGAAGACATAGCTATAAAGGAGGAGCACAGAAAAATGATGGAAACCTCAAATGAACAATATAGAAAGGAACTACAATGCATGAAACAGCTTAAAAAAGATATCCAGGAAATTAAAAAGTCAATTAAAAGTTAGCAAAGCCACTTGAAAGAGACTGAAAATAGACTTTTAGACCTTGAAGACAGGAATGCAGCTAGCCATTGTGAATGGAAAAATCTCTTAAAAATAACAAAGAACCAGGAAATAACAAGGCAAAACAATGCACAGAGAAATAATTTAACAGCGATAGGTGTTGATGAAGAAGCAAGGGTCAACACAAATGAAACAAAAAGGTTATTTACAGAAGTAATAGCAGCAGAAAACTTCCCAAACATGGGAAAAGGATCTGATATACAGATAAGGGAGGCATATAGAACTTCAACTAGCCATAACCAAAGTAAATCTACACCCAGACATAAAATATCAAGATACCAGAAATTCAGCACAAGAACAGAATATTAAAAGCTGTTAGAGAAAAGAAACAGATCACCTCTAAAGGAAAACCAGTCAGAATCATCGCAGACTTGTCAACACAAACCATCAAGTCAAGAAGAGTTTGGAGTGAAGTATTTTAAGTACTGAAAGAAAACAACTTCCAACACAGATTGATGTACCCTGCAAAACTATCTTTCACAATTGATGGAAAAATAAGATCCTTCTATGATAAAGAACAAATGAAAGAATTCATGACCACAAAACCAGCCCTACAGAGAGTGCTGAAGGATATTCTAGAGAGAGATAAAGATGACCAGGGATCCAAGAACAGCAGCAGGGGAGGATCTCCAAACAGGACAGGCAATTGAATGAAGGGGAAAAACGGAGGGCCAACAGCAAGAGGATAGCATGGCAGAGACAAACCAATGTATGCCAGTTGTAACCATTAATGTAGATGGCCTCAATTCAGCAATAAAAAGAAACACAGAGAGAGTGGATCAAAAAACAATATCCATCAATATACTGTATACAAGAAACACATTTAACTCAAAAGGAAATTCATAGACTGAATATCAAAGGGGAGTAAACAATTGTTTCATGCAACAGGAGGCCAGAAAAAAGCAAGGTTAACTTGCCCATCATCACAGAATGTATAAGAAAGATATGATATTTTCATATCATGAAAAACTACCCAGCTACAAAGTAGGATAATCTCGAGACTCTTGTAGATAAACGGATGCAACTGGAAGTCATGTTCATGGGCAAAACAGTTTGAACTCGTACAGGTAAACACTAGCATAAAAAACAGAAAGAGTTAGTGGGATCTAAAAACACAATAAATACTGTAAAATTGATAGGGGAGGAAACACCTAGGAGGAGAAGGTAGTAACCAATGTTAATTTCTTATTGTCTTGTCTTGAACTCTGGTAATATTCTGATAATTTTGTTAGGTTTGGTTCTGTTCTGTCTTTTTTTGTTAGATTTTACTGTTTCTTATGGTATGGGCAGCTATTTTGAACATAATGGGATATATTATGGTAATCATGATTGGGTTTCTGTTATCTTGTTTTGAAGTCCTATAATGCTTTTGTTCTTTTAATTGGTTTTATTCTCTTTTGTTTTGTTTCATTGTATTACATGTGATGGTGTGTACAGCTATTTTGAAGAAAATAAGACATTATATTAACCATTGTTTATTTTCTGTTATCTGGTTTTGAAGCCCTATAATGCTTTCATTCTTTTGTTTTGATTGGTTTTAGTCTGTTTTCTATTATATGATTTTATTGTGTATGAGAGTATGGACAGCTACTTTGAAGAGAACAAGAGACATTATCGTAGTCATTGTTGATTTCCTATTGTCTTATTTTGTAGTTCCATAATGCTTTGATTCTTCTGTTTTGATTGGTTTTATATCATTTTGTTGTGTTGGTTCATATTATGTGTGAAGGTATAGACAACTATTTCAAAGAAAACAAGAGACATTATGGTAGCCATTGATGATTTCCTGTTGTCTTGATGTGAAGTCCTGTGTTGCATGCATTGTTCTGTTCTTATTTGCTTTGTTCTGTTTTGTTTTGTTTTATTTTCTTTAAAATAAAAAATTAAAAAATCAAATAAAAAAATTTTTAAAAGGACAGAGTGAACCTGAGAAAACAAGTCCTTTGCATTGAGAAAGCAAAAGGAAGTGGAGACTTAAGATGCTGATGATTGGCAAAATGTCCAGATGCAGCCTCTTTGCCTGCATCATTTCTCTTAAGTTTTAAGTGTGCATATTTATTTTTAAAGACTTTTAAAGACCTTCAATATTCATCTGTATTTAGAAAAACTACTATACGGGTCATTTTATAGATCTTGTAACTAAAATATGTAGATGGGAGACTTGAAACCGCATTTAAAAAACACAGAGAGTTCTTGGATATCTGCGCCATCTTGTTGTCTTCCTACTATCCCTTCCCATGGGAGTAGCAATGCCCCTACCTCTCTTTTTTCCTGGGCCCAACTAGAGGAAAGTTATCTATGGTTGACAGTCAATGATTTCTTTAATAGATTGTCATCTTCAAAATCTGAAAAGCTAGTATGTGGAAGAAAAACTAACCTAATGCTGTCTTCACGCAGGAGGCAGAACTAAGGATAAAAGGTAAAAACTACAGATTGGCAAATATTTATTCATTACATTTTTTTAAAAATTTGACACAAAACTTTTTAAAAAGAGAAATTTCTTTTGTCAGCAATGAGATCCTGTTACAAGAGATAAACAGGTAAAACTGAATGACTGTCAGGGATATTGTACTGAAAGCCAGATTTCAAGAAATCTAAGGATTTTTCCAAAATTTATGAGCTCTTAGCTTTTGTTCTCTAAATCATATTCACCACAACAAAGCAAACAATATTAAGCAAAATAATTCAAACACACAAACTTAAATATAATTTTTTTCTTTTATATAAGAAACCCAAAATATAAATAAATAAAAGTCAAAAATAAAGGATAGGCATTAGAGATCAGAAAGATAGATCTTTTGCAAATAGGAAAGGGACCAAGAAATAGACTAAGAGCTAAGAGAGAAGTAGACATGAAAAGAATTAAGATATGTTATGTTCACATACCAACTCTCCATGATGAATATCATCATTATGTACTGCAAACATGCACCAATAAAAAGTAAAATTAAAATAAAAAAATTATTCCCCAATTCAGAAAAAAGTTCAATAGAAAAAAACAAAGAAAGCAAAACAGTAATCTTCTCTATTCCTTTGTTATACTTTGTGTCTGGGTTTCCCCCAAAGCCTCATGCTGTCATGGAGGTGGCTGAATCTAGTGTTTGTGATTGGTTTGTTGTCTAGCACTGGAACTGGCTGTGTGAGTGCTGCACCCACGCAGGGGTGGGTAGCTGGTCTACAATATAAGGAAGGGAAGGAGGTGTGCTTTTCCTTTTTTGCCTTTCTGCTCTTGTTCTTTTCAGTTACCATGAATGGCTACCCCTTTGCCATGCCACACTGCCTTGGGGCCAGCTGAATATGGACTAAAAGCTTTAAAAACTGTAAGCTAAATAAACCTTTCCTTCTCTAGTTTTGGGCATCAAGTATTTTGTCTCAGCAACAAGGGAAAAATAACCAATATACCTCTAAAATTGTAAAGACATAATAAGAATTTTTCTCTGGTTACCCAAAAACATTTCCTATTATTCTTTTCTGAAAATTCTTTGACAAACTTCCAAAGGGTCATATAAATTTCACAAGTTTCACCTGTTTTCTCTCAATGGGTGAGGGGCTTCTCAGTTTAAAGAATTTATTTTTTTTTTAGTATAAAGAATTTCTGAATTGGATATGTATATGTCTTGATATTTGTGATAAATTCTCTGTGTAAAGAATTTCAATATCCAGAAAAGTTGTGAGCTCCTCTTTGGCATTATTTAGAATACTTGCATTATCACCTTAATTTTCTCCTTGATCATACTATGTACAAAAGAACATTGCAGTTTTTGGTTGAACAATCCTTGAAAATTCAAAACATAGGGTTGTATCTAAGCTCCAGTCAATGCATTTTACTCAGTCTTTACTACATTTCACCCTCCATAAACTTTCACTGGAGTTAGGACTACTGGACTCAATTTAGGTTTATTATCAATAAGTTATGGATAACGCATCTAATTTCATTCTTCACAAGAATTATTGGGTAGTACAGCCTTGGGATGCAGAAAGCATAGCAAACATAAACATGATGTGCCTGGACTTTGGCGAGGGACTTAATGAGGTCATTCACAATGGTTTTAATGAAAGATTGGGGGATCTGGATTGGAAACAAGAATACTTCAGATGGAAAATTACAATTCTTAAATATCTAGACCCAAATGATATTAAGAAATGGACAAAGATCAGTAAGGAAGGCTTCTTCCCCTATATTCTGGACTGCACAAAATGGTTTTCAAAGTTTTGGATGGTGTCTTGAAGGGCACAGTCTTCACATTTTCAGAAAACACAAAACTTGATATGGATTTTTTAAAAAATGCCAAACACGATACCCAAACTACAAAATGTTTGTGAGACTGGAATACAAGTTTGAGATTAATAAAATGAAGTTGTCAAGAGACAATGTGTATGGACTTTTTTTATGTTAAAGAGAAGAAGAAAAAATAGAAAAAATACACTTTCACATCAGGCTAATAGGAGAATAACAATAATTAATATATTTTTGTATTATTATCTTCATAGTAGTTACTCAGAGAACAAGATACAGGCATACATTCCTGGAAGCAAGTATTAACCTGATTCCATAGCCAGAGAAAACTCTAACCAAAAAGAAAACTACAGGTCCATCTCCCTAATGAACATAGATACAAAAATCCTCAATAAGATACTGGCAAACAGAATGCAGCAAGTCATCAAGAAGATTATTCACCATGATTAAGTAGGATTCATCCTAGAGATGCAGAGATGGTTCAACATATGTGACTCAATCAATGCAATACACCATACCAACAGAACCAAAAACAAAAATCACATGATCATCTCAACCAATGTGAATGAATTTTTAGATTGAAGAAGCAACCAAACTTGAAAAACAAGAAGTACACATAGCAGCACTACACATGATACAGCTTTAAGGATCTTAATTGACAACAAACTGAGTTTGACTAAAAATAGCAATGTAATTTTCCTTCCAAAGAAAGTGAGCCAGAGCTACATTCATAAAAGCACAGATCCTAGAATCTAGGAATTTGTAAGTCTCCTCTTGTAGACAGTTTCTAAAGAAATGTATTTTTGCTCTGAATCCTTCACTTAAAATCAATTTCTGTTAAACAGAAAATGACCCAAGAAGATAAACAGGAATAAAAATGAGCCTTCAGACCACTCTTACTGGGGAATCATGAAGGATTTAGACACTCCAGTTCAAGGTGAATGTGATTACGGTCTTCAAATACCCCGATAGCAGATATTGGACATCTCCACGTGGCTTCAAAGAGTAAAATATTTAGAACTACTAAATGGAAGATAAAAGACAAATTTTAATTAATATAAAAGGCAGTCCTATAGTAAAAAATAAACAAATATCAAATGAGTTGCCCCACTGTAGGTTTGCAATCATTGATTTGATGTCCATGTAAGGATGCATTAAAATCCATATATTCAGCAGCATCTGGGCTCTCTAAACAGACGCATCAAAACGAAAATTTCAAACACTGAAAGTTTACTATTCTGGAGTAGATAAACAAATGCCAGCAAACTGGAACTCAATTTCCTCCCATTCCAACTGGCCCAAATCATTTATTCTCTATCTCTATTTTCTCGCATATGAAATGAAGGTAATTCCGTTTACTATCCCAGTCCAGATGGGAAAGTCTGTAATGAGTTTGGAGCCTAGAGTATTCTTCACTATAAATTCTCCATGTGTTTCTGATGCTGCTTTAAAGAGAGAAATTCAAAGTTTCCTGCTTCAAAAAGAATTGAGTTCAAAGTTTGGGAGAGTGCCCTCAAATTACTCTGTTTTGTTTTTCAAGAATTAAAGTGGGTTATGATTTGAGTCAGTCAGTCTCCTTAATGGGGCAAGGAGCAATACAGCTGCTGGATGTTCTCAGGGCTTTACATGAATGTGTTGTGCTAACCCAGGAACTCCTAGGTTTTACTTAAATACGTTGGCCTGGTACCAGCTCATCCATCATGCCAGCCTCTAAGCAAACTATGGCTAACCTGGCAAGGTAAACCTGAGCAGAAGGCAACAACTGGAAGATTATGATCTATCCTGAATTGTATTTTTTATTCATTTTAAATATTAACTCAGGTTTTTAAACAATATTTTTCTTAAATACAATACTTCTTTTCTTAAATACTTTCACTTCTCAGATTTTTTGTCTAAAAGAATCATTTATTTTTTAAAGTCAGGGGAAGGTGTGCCTGATAACCCAGAGGGTTCTTCAACAATTTAAATACAAGAGGAAAAGAGGCAGAATGGAAAATCACAAGGCAAATGTGATTCCTCACAAAATGCTGAGGGTTTTTCATTTCCAAATATCTGCCTCCTAAATTAAACACCCCTCGGTGCTTCCATAATTATTATGAATATCAGAATGCTTTTATTTTTGACATCTTAGTTCCTTTTGTTGACAGGTTAGTTTTTTTCAGTTTTCTTTTTCCTTTTTGTTTGTTTAAATGAAAAGAAGATAATAAAGCACTCAATTCTGCCAAGACATGAAAAAATGTCAAAGAATATAGGGCTATTTGTTTGGTTGGGTCTACTGATTGAAAATACTCAATTTTTAGAAAATGGTGATGGTGGATTCACTGCATTAGTATTGTAAAGTGTGAGAAGGCTCTGAAAAAGAATAATCACAATGCATAATCATATGGGTAGGCTGTCAGAATACAATGAAAATAAATACTCTACTTCCTCAGAAATACACAAATTACGCATCTGAGTGAAGTTCTTAAATAGCTCCATAATGCTTCTGCCAACAGAGATAACTCATAACAGTTATTTTTTGGTTTAACTAAGGACTTATAATTTTAGTTGAATTATATCATTGATTGGGGGTGTAAATATCAGCCATTTTCCCAGTTTAGATTATAATTGCTTCTCCTATAATCTTCATACTTATTTTAATTTGGTAAGAGGCACAATTGATATGCTCAGTATCTAATTTCTCATCAAGCAGACAAAAGGACCTCCCAGCTTTGTTAGTTTGCTGTGGGATAATCAATGCATTTAAGGCTGAAGTAATGAAAGCCACCACCAGAGCCAGGAGTGGTGTAAAGGATAGTTCTCATGGAAGGGAAGAGGAATGAGAGAACTTTCAAGTTCACTATTAATGATAAGAAACATTACTATTGGATTATTCGGCTTTACATCAAGTCACACAGTATTACAGAGGCATTTACACATCAGAACCCACATGGAAATAAAAAACCCCATCATCCAAATTTTTAGTACATGCAAAGAGTGTGATGTGTTCCTCTACTTGTGGAGTGCCCAAGAGAAGTTTAGAGAAAGACAGAAGTGAAAAATTGAAAGGTTTTTTTTTTAACCAAACAGTTCAATCAAACACCTTCATTTTAAAATTAACTTCATTTTGCCTTTTTTTCATTTTAGATTCATTGGGAGCTAGAAGAAAAACACACAGTGGTATGTGATCAGTGGTCAGCAATTGTTTTCTGTAAGGGATCAGAGAATAAATATTTTAGGCTTTGTGATCCATATGGTCTCTGGGTTTCTGTTGCAACCCTTCAACTCTGTCATTGAAAGAACTCATAGACAATATGTAAAGAGTGCTCTTGCCTTCTATTCATAATATAGTATTTGCAAAAACAGGTGGTAGTCTGAGTGATTTCACAAGTTGCATCTTGCTCTTCTCTTGGATAGATATTAAGGGAGCTGTAAAAATTATTTGGAATTAAATGGAACCCCAGTGAGCCACAAGGTGCAGGTAGTTATAAACACTGATGAGGCAAGAGCCAAAGTATGAAATTGTCACAAAGAGAGGTGTGTGATCCAAACTGCTGACCAAAAGACCTAGAAAAATAAGATAAGATCACTGAATTGACACATCTGACTTCAGTTGAGTCTTAAAGAATGGGTAGCATTAATTACTGTAAACACTGACCATGTCTCTCCTCATTTCTATATTTCTTTGAAAATACAATCAATACTAAAAATAAGGTAGGCATCCACATGCAACTTAATTTACTAACTGATCAATTTCCACAAATGCTGGCAGAATCCTATCTTGAATCTTTGCATGGTCTTAAATCACCTAATAATCAGATATGTAGAAGAAAACACATCCTAAAATGTTATTGGTATGAGAGAATTCTGGAGGATGCTACGAAGATTAACAATGATTTTGTGTGATATATCAGCTTTTATTTATACTATGTGAGTAGAAATAGACATTATACATGTCTACTAGTGATATATATATAAATATATGAATATGTGTTTATTATACTTCATATACTTTTATCATTGATATAATTACATAATCACAATGAGTAAGAACTGATATATGTGTGAGATAAGATCTTTCCAGAGAGAAAGAGAGACAGAGACAGAACAACAGAGGAAGAGAGTGAGAAAGAGGGAGGGAGAGAGAGACCAGTTTTTACTTATATCATGTGGTATATGTATTTTAAAAGTTTTATTCTAGAATATTAGAGTTCACATATTTCACATACACTCCCGCTTCCAAGGTGTAACAATGCTTAAATCATACAGGTCGGTGCCTCTAAAAATTAATTTAAAAGTAATTATTGAATACCTAAAACCAAATGCCAACATGATGCAGCACTGTTCATTCGCATGTGAAGAGCCAAAATAGTGATAAGAAGGTTATAAAATCGCATACAAAATATAATTCACGCGCATAATTGAAGAAAATTTAGGTTGCATACAAATATTGCCTTGTGTCTACCTTGTTTTTTACACTGTGTAGCTTAAAACCATCCCCTAAAATAAAATCAAAAGAAAAATTTAAGACTATTGAACATGAACTAGCTCTCCTTATATACTCCCCAGGTGCATTAATCCCTTGGGGATCACAGTTGCTCTAAGAGATCCAAACAAATTCTTCTTACACATCGTCGAGAGGTAACATCTAACTATTACCTCCAGAGGGTTAAGTCTCAAAATGTGAGCCACACAGAAAATAATAAAATTTTAATATCAGTGTCTCCACACTCAGAACACACAGGAATTATTTTTCTTAAAGGGAGAGCTATGTCAGTAGTTTCCACTCTCCGATGAAATTTGTGCACTTTTTAAAAGTCATTTAGGGCAAGGCCTCCAGACTTCACAACGAAATGGAAGAGGTTTGTCTTCTAGAAGGGGAAAAAAATCTCTACCCTGCTGGCTGCTGTTAGCCCAGCTTCAAATCCCATTTCAGTTTATCCGTTTTAATCAAAACATTTATATTGTTTATCTTTGCCAAGAAGGTTTATAATCCCCCTCATTAAGATTTTTAATAGATATTGCAAGTCTTAGAGCAAGAGCCACTGAGAAGCAATTTAAAATAACTGCCATGTCAAACTTATAGGTTGTGTTGGACTGGAGGAAAGAGATAAGAACATAATAATAATAAACAAGAAAATTCTAACTCCTGTTTTGTCATTGTTTTAACCCATGTTTAGCACCCTTTTGCATAAAAACTATATTGAAGATGTCAAATAGAGTACAACATAACTAACTGATACTGAACAATAGTGTTAAAGAGCATATGAAATATATTTTACTGGTTTACTGTATTTATGTTCATTGTGGTTCAGATTAGCACACTATTGAAACCATTTCCCAATAATATTAGTGTCAGACTTGTCATGTTTGTCTACAACAGCCTGAGGAAACTGTGGAATTAGAGAACCAGAGGCAGCCAACATCATGAAGTCTAATCTGCAGGAAAACCAGAAGGCATGTCTTATGCAGATAAATCCTCTCTGAGAGGAGAATTCTGTCTGAAAAGTTCAAGCCTTGAGGAGAATTTCAGAAGTCTCTGAAGAAATTTTTAAATTGGTACTGAATAATTTCATGCAGTGAGACTCCTTAATAGTAAGTTCTATTTTAGTATATTAACTAATTTATAATTGACTTGGGAGGGTTAATGCTACCTGAAATGGTGTCGATGTTTTGAGGATATATGGAGAAAATGAGTAATAACTTGTTTAACATTACTGCTTAAGTTTAAATTGTTTTACCTTCTCTTTCTATGCATGATTCTATTTCAACTAACAACTGCTCTGCGGTTTAACTCAATTTTTATCTATCCATCTAGACATTTTTAATTCAGTATTTATATTTAGTTATATCTCTGTATATTGATGTAAACATACGTTAATATCTAGAAATACACATATCTCTACATAGAGATATCTAACTATCCATACACACACACACACACACACACACATATATACTAGAGAGAGAGAGAGAGAGCGAGGAGAGGAGGAAAAGAAGAGAAGAGAAGAGAACAGAAGAGAAGAGAACAGAAGAGAACCTACAGACACAAAGGAATAGGCACACAGTCCTTTGTCCCTAAAGGCCTGTGATCTTTATCTCCATCCAGCTTTTTAGTGAAGAATGTGTATGTAGATCAATTACCCATGAAACATGTTACAAAGGACCTGATATAGAAATTCCTTTTGTCACATCTCTACTTACTCCTACTACCAGTCTCTATCCACAGATTTCTCATTAATTTGTGAAACCTTTTATCTGCAATTGGATTTTCTTAATTTTATACAACAAACATAAGTAAAGTTAGTATCTTCAAAAAAGATGAGAAGATCCTGCTAGTCTTAAAAGATGCAGCCTTGGGAGGTTGGTATTATAAGGAGTCAGTGAGAGGAGTGAATGCTAGAGGTGAGTATGAGGCCATCAGAGGAAGGAAGATGCCCCTGAGGAAAGCAAGTTTCCTTTGACATGCTGATATCAAGTGCAGACACGTGGTGACCTGCCATGCTAAATCACAGGCACATTCTTTTTTGTTTATTTTGGTTTTTTTATGTTTTTTTTTTTCTCTTTGTGCCAGGGATTGAACCCTCAACCTCAGACTTGTCAGGCAGGCACTGTGCCACTGAGCTATATCCCCAGCACAGGTACATTCCTAACAGAGTAAGGACCATATTTACTACAACATTTAGCTTAACCTAGATAGAGGGTTGGTATGCTTCCCACTACTCTGCTTATTTAGATTTGCAAAGCTAACCAAGGTCCCAAGAGCTGGCTGTGTCTCTCAAATTCTTCAGGTGACTCTGCTTTACTTATTAATAACAATGGCAAATCTGACTCTAGAAATACAATTGTGAACTTTTGAAAGGAAATGACAAATTAACTAATCCAATCATCCCTGAACATTATTCTACTGTTTAGCTATAGAATCCTTTCAATTAAGAAAAGCTTACTCAGATCAACTAAATGAGATAAAAGTAGACTCATTCTGGTGAGTCAAGAGTACCAACACCTTCCCCAGGCAGCTCCAAGTCAGAGAGCCAGGGCCTGGTGCACAATGCAGAAGTTACCGTCGGAAGAGCTCCTTCTTCCCTTGGACAGAGCTAGCTCAGGGGAGGGCTGATTTGCCTCATGTTTCTACTCAAAAGAATCAACTTCCCCAAGACCACAGAGGAGGACACAGGCGTTTACAACCATTTTTGTTTAAATGTGTTTCTCACTAAAATGCAAAAACTGCACTTTCTTAGTAATTACTAATCGCTCTAGCACTTCTAAATTGATTTGACTAGACTTCAATTGAATTTACAATAACCTGTAGTTCATACAAAGCAGATTTTTTTTAATAATCTCTAGTTATTCCTAAGAAACAGAAGCACAGGGAGGTGAGTGGATTTGTCCAGATTAAATTTTCTTGTCAGGGACAGGAGTGGGTTTGGAATGCAGATTCTCCGGTACATCCATCAACAATAATTTATCCACTGTGTGGTGTTCTCATGAGTCATATGGAAAATGTTTCATTAGTATCAAATAACTAAATTTAAAGATACAACCACCTATTTTACACCTAAGTCATGCCCTCAAAATAAAAGAGGAATGATTAATATTAACATGTAAATACTAATATTTGGAAGTATGATAGTCAAAATACTTGCAACAAAGTAAAGAGATAAATTGAATGTCACATCAGTTCTCCATTAATTATGTTTAGTTCAAAATACACAACTTTCTAATTTATCTTGAACCTATTTTGGGACTTGTATAGAATTTATTCAAATTCTGAGAGCCTTGTACATCTTTGTCTTTGATGAAACTCCTACAGATGTTCATTGCTTTCAGTCTGCAATTGCAAGAAAAGAGAGAGGACTCCTGAGTTAGAGTTATATTAACTGTCATCAGTACAACTTCTAGAAAATCTCTGGCCAATGTTGGCTTCCTGTTTATGCTCTTTCTTCCCTACTTCTAGGTCTCTGCTAGCACCTAATTTCATCTGGAACCATGAATATGGCTTCCTACGCCCTTGGAGTTGAACTCTCTTTACAATGGTATATACAAGCCTCCGTAGTCTCTCAGTCCTTTCCAATCTGAAATCATCTCCTGGGTAGCAGCTCATCTTTTAGAAATTCAATTTTTTTCCTCCCCACAGCTTTACAGAACCCACAAGAGGGGAAAGATTATGGCCACACTATACATCTGTTCCTCCACAAATGCATGTGCATGTGTGTGTGCTTTCTCAATGAAAGGGAAACATATTTTCTCTCTTCAAGGACAGAGTCTTGGTCCTCCCCTTAGGTTTGCAGCTTCTTGATGCTTGCTGATTAATTTAAATCTACACACAAATAGTTTCCTTATTAATGATTCTTCCAGATTTCGAGAATATAGCAGGATCAACCTGCTCTGAAAACAGACCGTTCTTTAGTAAATGGACCATTAATTGTCTTATGTAATAAGCTCATGACAGAATACGTAGTCATTGTTTGGACCCTGGGAAAACCATGAGTTGTCTCCAAAGAATTTTAAAATACAGTTGTGGTCCAATGAAAGTTAAAGTAGCAAAATCTATAGGCCATGCCTCTGTGGTCAGCCATCTGCCTATGAAAGAGACCCAGAGAATTCTTAAATGTGGCAGTGAATCAGGGAGCAACCAAATTCCAACTAGCATGACTGGAGAGAAGAGACCTCAAGGAGGTGAGGTGAGGCTAAAACGAGATTGTAACGTAATCAAAACATACATCTAAAAAAATTCATTAAAACCATGGAAGAAAAATGATGTGAACAGCAGGAGTTTTATACATATCACAGAAATTAAAAGAAATAGAAAAAATTGATGCAGTAGTTTTTAATCCAAACATTCTCTGACAGTAAATTTGGCAAGACCAGCTTCGTGGTGAATGGGAGGATTCATAGCCTCCTTAACATTTTTGCATCATCAGATTCACTCTGGAACCAGTTGCAGACTCCCCCACCACAGCTTCCTGTATAGTTTGCCTCAAGGAAGAGCTTACATGCATCAGGCTGAAACTTGGCATAGTGTGTGAATGTGCACGTAGGTGTTGCCCAAACCTGGTGAACACAAATTAGTGTAATCCTTGTTCGAAATGGTCAGGTCAGGGCGGGGGATTTAGCCTGGCAAGTGCAAGGTCATGAGTTCAATTTCGGTACCAAAAAAACCCAAATATGGTAGGGTCTGCAGACTGGAGGATCAGAGCCTGTTACAACATGAACATCTGACCAAGAGGCTGTTATCTTTCTCTGTGCAAGGATACATTTGATTGTATGTGTTGCACAATTTCTGTGAACTACCACAGTGGTAAAAATGCTCAACAGCCTCACTTTACAGAATGGTGATGAAAATCAAATGGGAATGGTGTTTAGCTCATAGCAAGTGCTCAGTAACTTTTTTTTTTTTTTTTTTTTTTTGGCGTGATGAGGAGGATTTTCTTTTTTCTGTTTTTGGTACTCTGAATTGAATTCAACACCTTCACATTGAGCAACATCCTAGATCTTTTATTTTTTTACATTTTATTTTGAGACAGGTTTTTACTGAGTTGCTAAATTATCCAGGCTGGGCTCAAAATTGCAATCCTCCAAGCTCAGCATCCCAAAGTACTGAGATTATCAGCATATACCATGACCCTGGCTACAATAACCCTTAGTCATTATCCATGCAAGGTCTCCTCTGTTAAGTCTTACTACACAACAGTGGAACCTCAGAAAGTATCCTATTCAGTCAATATTCTCTTTTCTGACCCTTAAAATAAATGTTATTTAGATAACAAACATTACAACAAGAAAAAATGTTATGGCTTTTCTAATGTTATCTAGCAGCTACAAAGAAGTTGTAAATTTACTAATCTTCATTGAGACATAATCAAAGTGACCATCTGTAGACCTCCTACAAGGTGAGCTAGTATTCTTACAAGGATGGAAATGAGATTATCTGCAGCTATGAAAGCTAAGAATACACAATGGGAAAACAGACACAGAAACAACTCATGCCTCTCTATCTTCTATCATCTCTATAGGATGATTTGTATTGTAATTTGATTATATGGGCATTCCAAAAGGGTGTGGATTACATTGCTTAAAGGAACAGTAAGCAAGATCAGTTTTTATAGCATGTGTATGTTATGCATTCTGAGGAAATAAGTAAACTCCCCTGTACTCTCCAGTTATTTAGAGAAAAAAAGAGAAAAGGAAGGAGAAGGGAGCAATGGAGTGACAGAAAGAGAGAGAGGGAGGGAGAAACAGAGATAGAAACAGAGACACAGAGAGACAGAGAGAGAGAAGATAAGGCAAGGAACTTTAAATTACTTAAGAAAGAGAAAAGATGAGAGATAAAATATTTCTCACTGGTTGCTAGGTATTTGTTCTGTCACTGTTCTGGAACTGAAAACACCAAGAAAAGACACAGCAGAATATAAAATGCTTGCTTGGATAACAGGTCTGGGAGCTGTCCAACTCTCTCTGTTCCCACCAACACATCATACATTCCCCAGTGCTGAAATTGCCTCTGAATCCAGGATTTAACCAAATGTCTCCATGGCAGACCTGCAGTTCAATTCCAAGAATTGGGTTTGGCCTTCCTCCTAGTATATTAACAAGACTCTAATAAGAGCTTCAGCCTGCCTCAAAGAAAGACCAGCGTGATCACAGTATTTTCCAGCAAAACCAAGTAGCCCAGGAAAGAATATTTTGATCTTTGTAAGATACCTAAAAATTTTAGTAAAATAAAAAAAGACTGAGGATAAAAAACAAAAATCAGAAATGCAAACTAACTTAAAATTCTTACATATTCACTAAGCTTATACTTTAACAAAATGAAAACTTTTGGAAAGCAGATATTATGGCTCTGACAAACATATTCCAACATCCACATTTTCTAAAGTCAAGCCTTTCAAGAGCTCCAATCATATGAATGATGTAAGAATTTAAACAAATGACAAATTCTACTTAATGTTTGTCTGAAAAAAGCAACTGACTATTTCTAAGTACCTTTCCAAATAAAAAAAAAAAATGTTCTAACTTCCCAATCCTCTGCATCTCTTAAGTACCACTAGGCTCTTTTCCCCCTCTATCTTTTTAAGAATTATATTTCCACCACAGGACAGTAAAGAAAAAACAAACAAACCATCAACATTTTTCAGCAAACACAATTGCTTAGAAAATCAAATATAAGCAGATTTTGTTTTCCCATCAATCTATATTATAAGCTCAGGTATTTGCTGAAAATCTTTATTTGATCACCTGTCCTGGACCTTCGTTTAATATTCTTATTCTCCATCACTCAAAGCATGACCTATAAACATATCTCTTAATGGAACAGGGGAGGTTGTTTTTGTAAAATGAGATACCTTCCTTCACCTTAAAAAGTGCTATTCTGCACATTCACGTGAGGCCTACCTGGTTCTGAAATCACATCCCAGCTGGTCAAGGGGCTGGGTGGGCTCCACTCACTGCTTTTCATTGTTCTAAGGACAGACACTGGCAAGAGGCTGCAGGAGCACTCTAACAAGAGCTATGAATTCTCAGCAAAAAATTCTGCATAGAAAGGAAGGACAGGGATGCCATCCAGTGGTCAGCCAGGGGCCTTGCTACCTGCGAGACGTTCGGCTCCTACCGCACTGCCAAGGTTCAAAGTGGTAGGATGCTATCGCAGGCTCTGGGTTCAGAAACTAATCAGGGATAAAATAAATCATTACTCCAATCAGAGCATATCTCAACTTCACAGCCTGCTTTCTAAATTGAAAACTGAGGATAAAGATATGTAGAGGAGCCAGAACCTGAACACTAACTTGGAAATCTGTATGTTTCAGGGGCTTCTGAGTGCAGCTGCTTCTCAATCACCTTAGCAGCATTTAAACACTGATTTCTGGGACCACCAATACCATGTGAGTTACATCCTCTAGGGATAAGGCTTGACAATAAGATTTTCTGAAAAGATTCCTGGGTGATTCTGAGGAAGTGACCACAACAGAAGCTTCGGTCCACCAGCAAGTAAATTTATGGAATGGACAGAAATGTTTCGTCATGACCAGTTAAATACCACTGCTGAATAAGGCTCTTTGAGTAATTATTTCATTTAATTTCTCCAGTACTCCAAAGTAGGTATTAAATTCCCCATTCCTTTACCTTTTCAAGCGGTAAAGGTGCATATGGCTTATTTTTCAGGTGGCTGCAAAGGCCAAATGATGAATTGCTCCAGTGACAGCCTCTGGGCCCAGCCAGTCTGCTGCTCTTTGTAACTACTCCTGGTGATCCAGCTTGTGCACAGGAAGATTCTTCCAAATGTTCAGGTCCTCGTTGGCACAGCAAGTGGGCCTGCTTCTGTGGTATGCTTTGCCTAACACATACAAATCCCTCCCAAGGAAGCTGACTCCTATTGCCTGCATCCTTTGATCCTGGCAAGTACACTGGACTGATAGATGGACCCCCACCGCTGTGGTCCTGGAGAGTCACAGGGCAGCTCCACTGACCACCGCAGCCCTTCTGCAATCCCCTCTATCGAAGCCCCTCCTGTAAGTTCTGCTTGCAAAACAACTGCACCTTCAAGCCTCAGAAACACATGAGCACAACTACTGGCTGCCCTTCCCATAAAGACTAGGACTATTAGTGCCTCAATTCCTCCAGAAACCCCTCCTTTCCTCATTGCAGTTTTCTCCTATTTCCCAGTATCTGAAGGAGCTGAGACCTAAGTCTTGTTGAGTTAAGATTTTAGTATTTTGTGAGAATAAGCATACCTCAGAAATTCTCTCATGAAAGCCCACCAGCACACAGAATGAAATATAAGACTGCAGGAGAGTGAATTCGGGGTATAATAAAACTAGAATACAAGTCCTATCACTATACTCTTAAAAGTATTTAACCTCGTTCATTTTAAAATTACTAATAATCAGCAAATATCTGTAAATACATATTTTACACATGTCCGACATTAAGTATCATGTAATACTAAGATGAGCAAGAAATAATCCACAGTCTCAAGGACACACATTTTGTGAGAAAAAAAAGCCCATAACCTCATGTGTTAATATTAATATATGACAATAGGCAATACACCATAAGAGTCACATAAATGCCTTGATCAGCGTGTGCCATAGGATGCGACAGGAGGCTGTCAGAGCCAGCAGTGGTCACAAGAGGTGCCTAGAAGAAACAGCCCTTGCACTGGGCAATGTTGGTGAGCAGAAATGAGTTTAGTGGAAAACCTTAGGATGGGTGAGCAGAATCCACGAGAGAAGAGCAGTGCGCATCACGAGGCGCTGCAGGCCACTGAGAGCACCTGCCCCAGGCCGGGATGTGGGGGTGTCAGGGCTGGACCATGACAATGCCGAACAAAGAGCTGAGGAGTCCTGAGTTAATTCCAGGGACATGGAATCTTCTGTTTTTGTTTTTGTTTTTTGTTTGTTTGTTTGTTTGTTTTTGTTTTTGCACCACTGTAGTTTACTTACAGTTGTACTGTACTACCATTTTAAGGTAATTGTAAAAGGAAAAATAGTTTATTTATAGTATTTTTGTGTGTGTTTGGTTTTTTGTGCTTTATATTGTAAATTTGTTTCAAAGATGTCTAAGACTCACTTTGTCAAACTTATGAATGAATCCGACTCAAGAACATTTTTCTCCAGTGGAACTTGTTCAGAAATCAGGGACTTACTGCACTAAGGAATGAATCCAGGGCCTTCCAAGTGAGTTACATACTCAGCCCTTTCTTTTTTTCTTTTTCTTTCTTTCCTTTCTTTCTTTCATTTCTTCCATTTATTCATTCATTTACTTATTTTTATTTTTATTTTGAGACAATGTCTCAGTAAGTCATTGAACTTCCCCAACTGAGTTCAAATTTCTGATCCTCTTGTTTCAGCCTCTCAAAAGGCGGGATTGTGCCACTGTGCCTGGCCTCCAAGGGACTTTTACAGAGGGAACATGGTAGAAAGCTTTATTTTAGGAAAATTAATGTGTCAACAGTTAATAAAAGTCTTAGAGGATATTTAAGAGGTGATGGTGGTCTAATTTAGGATTTCCCACACGTATCTTAGTATATTCTTTGTAATTTAAATAAAAGGCAGGTGAACAAGGATATTTCAAAGTCAAATAAAAGAAAGATATACCAACAGAAACAAAGTGATCTTGTTCTTTTCATTTTGGTGTGCATTTCGCAGATCTCAGGATCCTGATGGGAAACTTCCCAATCAGATATAAAATACATGATTTTCCAAACTTAGTTGAATACCAAACCACTGTGCCATCTTACAGTTTAAAAGACTGACATTCAGAGATGGCAAGCTTTTAAATTCAAAGTAGGAAAGAAGACAAGTGGCAGATGAGGGCATTTTACAGAAGACCTCAAGATTATTGCTCTGGTTAGCTGCAGATTATGGAAGAAGGCAGGAATGAAGAGACAACTACACCCTCTTATTTGCTCTCCTTCTATATCTCGGTGTCATCCTTGATGCCTCTCTTCCTCTCAACTCACTCATCCAATCTCAAGAATCAGCTTTCAAAGATACACTCAGCAGCTGATCCACCCTTGACAACTATCTTGGCTGTTTCTGAAGAAAACCTCCATCGTCCTTCAGCAGCTCCCTTGCTCCAAGACTTGTGCACCAATCACTGGTTCCTAACAAGGAAGACAGGGTGATCATTTTTAAATTTACCCAGCTTTGTTAGCTCTTTGCTCACAGCTCTGCAATAGTTCCCATCTCACTGAGAGTATAAGTCAATGTCCTGACACTGGTATTGAGACCTGGCATGTCCCCTGCCTGCCCACGCCAGCTCTCTGGCCTCACTTCCTGCCACTCTTCTCGCTTTTGCTCCACACCAGACCCCTATTGTGTTCCATGAAAACCAAGGCGCTCCCCTAACACAAGGCTTTTGGCCTATTCTTCCCTTACCTGGAAATTTTTTCTCCCAGATAGGATGAGATGTGGGATTAAGGGAGGACATTATGGACATTATGGAATGTCCTTGAGGTCATCATTCCCATTTTCTTTCTCAGGGGAATTTCTATTTTCCTAATCCACTAGATGAATACATTGGTCTCTCCCCTGAACTATTCCCTATTCCAATTCTCACACTGTTTTCTCCTTAGTACTTGCCACCTGCTATACTGTCTATTTTTTAATTTGCTATTTTTCTGTTGTTTGTCTCCTGTTACTAGGAATATATGTTCCAAAAAGACAGGGTCTTGGCTACATTTTGTTTTATTCCTATTGCCTAACATCAAGAGGCATTAAACCTGTTGAGCTAGTTGATTAATTAATTTCCAGCAGCAGTGCTATGAGTTGGTTTCAGAACGCAGTATCTGTATTTTATAGATAAAGAAATTGAGAGTAAAGATGATTTGCAATTTGTTCAAGGGCGAAAGTTAATGGTTAGTTAATTCACCATTTTCTAATTTTCAGATTAGAATCTGGGTCTCTTGACTTTTTCTACTTCATAGCATTATCATAGGGCTCTGAAAAGAGTTATAAATATACCTTTAAAAATAAAAATGGCTAAATTCACAGACTACAACTGTCATCTCTGAAGGAAAAATAATTGTGAATTGAATACAACCAATTTCTTCGTTTCCTTTAGAGCTGCTAACTATAAAAATTTTAGTTAGATACTATATCTGTCAAGAAAAGAAGTACAATGGGGATAGACAGAGACAAGGATGATAAACATGCATTAGTGAATCTCACAGAGATTGAATACTAGTGTGCTTCTAGGGGTCCTGCTTGCATTACAGACATCTTAAGGTTTTTCTAGTGCAGAGAAAGGGGAAATACCTATGTTGGAAAGACCTGAGGTAGCAAAAAAAATTTTTTTTAATGTTATAGAAACAAACAAAAAAAAAAAACGGTAATTCTCACAGTGCGTATCTATGAATCACGACCACCAAACAGCAGCTCAGTATTCCCCTGTGCATGCGGTGTAGAGAACAGAAAGTGTGCTCTTGTCCACTAGAGGGCGCACACTCTCTTTTCTAAATTGGATTTGTTAACTTCCTAAGCCTCTGGGGTATTTGCAAGAACAGAAATGCTGGGCAAGATGGGCTAGGAATCACTGGAGTTACTTTCTGGTTTATCACCAGGGCCTCACTTTTCTGTCTCGGCATCCAGATATTTTTGGAACTGATTTTCTCATGAAAGTACTGGTGAGAGGGAAACTGCTGTAGAAACACATGTATTAAAAGCAGAAGACTGGAGAATAGGAAGTAAGTTTTAAAGAAATAGTGGTTTTACCCCAAACTGTTCTAGAATAGTTTACTCTAGTTCAAAATTTAGCATGTATCAGAATCAACCAATTATTAGGGAGCACCAGTTATTAGGAACTTCAGCAGAGTTCCTCACTCAGTAAGTTTGGGGAAACTTTTGAGAACTAGTATCAACTAGTAGCTGATATTACTGCGAAAGAATTACATTTTGGGGATCACAGTTCTAGACATATCAGGTTCCTAAATCAGAATCCATCTTGGGGAAAGGTAGCAAAAGAGCTGCAGTCCTCCAAAATAAAATTTCATAGAATCTTAATGTATCAGAATTTGAAAAGCTCTTAATGGGATCCTCATGTTATGAAAATGAACTGTAGGACCAAAGAGATTACTTAATGTTTCCAAAGCATGTTCTTCAAATTGAAAATTGAAAACCATTCAGGGGTTGCAAAATCAATTTAGCATAGACTAAACAAGAAAAAAATAAGTTCAAGTCATAAAAATAAGAAATGAAAATTAGAACTATATCTTTCAGAAATAAAATACAATTATAAGAAAATACTATAGATAATTGTATGAATAAAAATTAAACAATCAAGATGAAATGTACAATTCTTAGAAAGACACAAAGTCCCAAGTATTTTACAAGAATAAAGAGTAATCTGAAGAGTAACCTGTAGCGAGATTTAATTAATAAGAACCACAACAACAAAAATTTTCTAAAAGAAAAACTAGACCTAGGTAGATTTGTTGGTGAATTCTACCTTATAATTCAAGAGTGAACAGCCCCAATAATCCATAAATTCTCCCAAAAATTAGTGATCACTGATCAACTGATCCTATGAGGTCAGTATTACTATGATATTAAAGACAAAGACACCCTAAAAATGTAAGCAAACTACTGATCAATATTTTTTATAAACATAGACTTTAAAATCCTCAACAAGATGCTATTAAACCAAATCCAGAAAAATATGAAAAGAACTATACACCATGATTAAATGGTACTTATTCCAGGAATGGAAGATGGATTGCACACATACATACCAAAAAAAATCAATCAATTTAATACATCCCAGTAAAGGACAAAAAGCACATGATCATCTCAATAGACTATGAATAGCACTTGACAAAACCCTTTTAAAAATATTTTATCATTTCATGATAAAAGCTCTTAATAAAACAGTAATGGGAGGAAACTTCCTCAATATGATAAAGGGCCTCTACGAAAACCCACATGCAACCATACTGAATGTTTAAAGACTAGATGCTTTCCCCTAAGATCAGAGAAAATATAAGAATGTCCCTTCTCATCATTCACATTTAACATTGAACTGGAAGTGCTAGCCAAAACAAAACAAAAACAGAAGCAAAACAAAACAAACAAACAAAAACAAAAACCTAGGCAAAAAAGAAGTTACCTAACTTGAAAAGAAAGGAAAGAAACCATCACTATTAGTAGGTGACATAAGCTTGCATATAGACAATTCTAAGAAATCTTCAAAAGCAATCATTAGTGCTAATGTATGAGTTCAAGAAGGCTGTTGGGGTTTAAATCTATAATGTCTTCCAAAAACCTCATTTGTTTAGAGGCAGGGCTTTTGGAAGGTAATTGGATCATAAGGGCACTATACTCATCAGTGGATTGCTCCATCGATGAGTTCATGTCTAAATGCACTGTTGGAAGGTGGATCCTGGTTAGAAGGGGTATATCACTGGCCGTGCACCTCCAGAGGATTTATCTTCATCCCTAGCTTCTTCCATCTCTCTTTGCTTCCTGGCTGCCATGAGGTGAACAGCTTTCCTCATCCATGTTGTTCCACCAGGTTATTTCTACCTTGAAGCCAGCTGACTATGGCCTGAAAACCAAAACCATTAGTCAAATTAAACCTCTCTTCCTTTAAATTGTGAGCAGTAGGTATTTTGTCCCAGTGATAGGAAAGTTGGCTAATACAGAAAACTGGCATTGAAAAAGTGGAATTGTTGCTATGATTTTAGTTGATCATGTGATTTAGAAGTCTTTGAAATAGTTTTTGGAAGGAGTTTGTAAAATTTTGGATGTATGGCGTAGAGGAACCTTAGAATGCTATGAACACAGCTCGATGAGTGATTCTGATTACAGATCAGACAGAAGAATGCCAATAGGAATGCATACTGTAAAGGTCAAGCTGAGGATATTTCAGTTGGGGCCAAAGACTCCACTGGCATTTGGATTAGTAGCCATGTGTATTACATTCTGTAAGAAAATTAGTCTTTACTTTGCCCATGCCTAAGACTTTGTAGAAGACTGATATTAACGATATTGAACTAATGAATCTGTTGGAGGAAATTTCAAAATGGCCAGTGTTCAGGCACTGGCATCTGTACAGCTGATTGCTTTTTTTTTTTCCAGATTTATAGTGAGAAATGGATACAAAAGGCAGAGCATAAAAATTTTAAAAACTTAAATTTTGACCTAGAAGGTGCAATGTGTAAAATTGGGGCCAAAAGAAACAAAATAATTGAAGAGATTAGCATCACTAAAATGGAGCCAAGTACTATGTACAGGAACAAAAAAGCATCTCAGAGGTCAGTAAGACCCCAGCAATTTGCGATTCAAGGGAACAAAAGTGTGAACCCCTTCATTTGGGAAGAGAGTTCCTGAGATGCTTGCTCAAGGAGAGCCTCCTTTAGAATTGATTCATCAGGATTCATTTTACCATGCTCAGCCATCCAGGTATTCAGAAGCTACTGTAGCCATGGTCCAAGGGGACCTAGCCACTTCTTGAGCTGACACTTGATCTTGGTGTCATTCATGTGAGGCTGGTTTTACTGGCATGCAGAATGCAAGAGTTATGGTGTCAGGAAAGCTTCTACCCAGATTTCAAAGGAAGCAAAGCAGTCAGTCAAAGAGCTCTGGGGGGCCAGTGTATGAAGCTGTAGGAATACCAAAGGCATAGTTTAGATGCTGGGAAATTGGAGATGTGAGGAATGTGAGTAATCGGCTGAGGAAAACTGTGGGAAGTAAGCAGTCACCCCAAGAGAGAGGCCATATGGACTGGATCCAGTAATAACATATAGCCAGGGCTGCCCGAGCTCTTGGAGTTCACATCTGACCACCCTGGGTTCTGGACACAAATCTACAGGATTTAATGTTTATTCTGCTGGTTTTTTGGTGTTACTTTACTCTGATTCTTTCCCGCTCCCTTTACTTCTTTTTTTCAGAATGGAAACACTTCAATTGTGCCATTGTGTGTTGGAAGTATATAATTTTCTTTATTTTTACAAGAGTTCACAGCTAAGCACTTACATTGAGTTTCAGAAGAGATTCTGGATTTGAACTTTTAAGCATTTTTGAAACTATTAAGAATTTAGCAACTCTTGGAGATAGACTAAATGCATATTACATAGTGAGATGAGCAATAACCTCTTGGGAGCCAGTGGTAGATTGTTGTGGTTTATATTTAAAATGTCCCCAAAAAGTCTCATGTGTTCAGAAGCAACACTTTTGGAAGACGACTGGCTCATGAGTGCACTATATGTATCAGTGAATAAGTTCTGTAGGTAGCTGTGGCCCAACTGGTATAGTTGTGTAAATGGGGTCATGGAAATGGGGTATATCTCCGTCCCTAACTCCTCCTTTCTTTCTTTGGTTCCTCTGCCTTGCCCTTCCATCTGCCATTTCTACCTTGAAGTCAGCTGATCATGGTCTGAAATACCAAAACCTTGAACCAAGTTAAACTTTTCCTCCTTTAGGTTGTGGGTGTTGGTAGTTTGTCCCAGTGATGGAAAACCTAGTACAAAGGTTGTAGCATACAAGGTCAACATGCAATACTGAATATATTTCAATGTACCCACAAGAATAATCCAAACTGATGTTTAAAAATCAATTCCATTTATAATCGCATCTAAAATAATAAATACTTAGGTTTAAAATGAAAAAAGTAAAATATTTGAAAATTGCAAAATATTGTTGAAAGTAATTAAAAAGCTAAAGAAACAGAACAGTCAATTTTCAAGTTATAACTGTGCTAGTATAAAGGTTTATATCCCTATAAAATCTATATGCTAAAATCTTAACTCCCAAGAGGAAGTGGGGTCTTTGGGAGGTGATTAAGTCATGAAAGTAGAGCTTTTGTAGTTGGGATTAGTGTCCTTATAAAGAGAACCTCAGAGAGCTGACCAATCCTTTCCTCAGGACCCCAAAGAGCTGGCCAAGCCTTTCCATAAGGATATGGTACCATCTTTAAACCAGAAAATGGTTTCTTACCAAACACCTTGTCCATTGACTTTCCAATCTCCAGGACCAGGAGAAATAGATTTCTGTTGTTGTAAACCACTCAGAATCTTTTTTTTTTTAATAGCAACCAATGACAGTACTTCTCAAGTTGTTTTTCAGATTCAATATAATCTTTATCAAGATTCCAGTGTGGATTCTTGGTTCTGTTTTTTACAAAAAAAATGTACGGTTAATACTAAAATTCATGTTCAAAAACATTAGAAGCTGGGACAAGACAAAAACCCTATCCCCAGAATTTCTTCCCCCAAAGTCAATTAGTTTGTAAAGTTATTGTGTACAGACTGAAATTCTCAATGTATCTCTCTAAAATCTAGGTATTAGATAGGATTCAGTTGTATTATCTTTGATGTAAAAAATACAGAATTATGATATCAGTGAAGTGTTAGTAACAAGATGACTGAAAACAGCTTCATAAAAATATGAAGGGCCTTGGGTTCAATACTTAATGAAAGGAGATGGGGAGGGAAGGGGAGGAAAAAAAGAAGAAAAAAGTTTCCTTCCATCAACACATGGCTCTGGCTGCAGAACAAATCCAGATGGAAGGAGACTACAAAACCATCTGGCCCTGTCTTGAGGATTCCAAAGAGCTCCACTTACAATCAGTGGATTCCATTTGTGAGTCTATTGACAAATCTCAGGCAAGATGAAGTCCTAGTTTGACTTTACCTTTCAAGGAAAAAAGAAAATGTCCCAAGCTTTCTCATAGTTCAGTCCAAGAGAAGGAGAGAACAAGACCTTGCAAGTAAGTAAAGTTGATTTGATTTTTAATTCTGTCACTCACTGAATAAAATGGTAAAATGGTATCTGAAGAGTGTGATGATTAAATTAAAATGTAATTTTCCCAATTGCTTCTCTGAGGAACTTGCAAGGTGGGCAATATGATCCTAATACTGTGATCAGATGTATTTATCACTCAAAGATTAGCACATCTTGTTATTTATAAGATTGCATTGAATATGGCTGTGAGGATTAAAAGCAAATTTCTCTGCTATTTAAAGTGTCTTCTTCATTTCTAAGGAAATGAAGGAAAGGAGGGAAGAAGGGAGGGAAAGAGAGATTTTAAAAGGCGGGGGTAGAAAGGGAGGGAAAGAATAAAGCAGAAAGCATGTAACTAACAGAGGTGATTATTTCACACTCTGTTTTCAGAATATCTAAGTAATTATTGTTTTTTGTTTTTCTCCACTCCTCAATGAATTGTGATATTATTAGTTCCTCACATTCTATTAATTAGTAGTAAGCAAAGAAATACTTTTATTTACTTATTCAATTAATTGGAAATGTCAAAAATTCTGTTTGGAGCATTGTAAATTCCAAGAGTTCCTATGTTTTCCATGCAATAATCAAAATAAAGCAATTTTAGAATTTATATCTCAACTTTTATTTCAGTGTTCTTACACTTTTGTGTCCTTTTAAAAGGAAAACATTATTTAGTTGGGAAGATTTTTCCTCATTACTTGGGAAAATCACCTCAAACAGGTAGTTTTCTCTTCTGCCTAGCTGAAGTGGCTACAACACATAAAATTTTATTTTCTAATTAACAGCCATCCAGCCAGTCCCATGAAACTGGGCATAAATAGTCAATAAAAAGAAAAGGTCCAAAATCACCATGCAAAGATGGTAATTAAAAACAGGAGAGAGAAAAGCCAATTATAAATTACACTACACTTGAGGCTATAAAAAAAATCCTCTTTTTAATTAACTGAAAGAATGAAGCAAACAAACTCAGCTTTTAAAAGTGGTTACTGAAGTTTGGAGACAAATGGTATAATAAATTTTTATGTGTCATTGGCAAGCTGAAAACCACTAATCACCATCTCAGTCAGGGTGGGCGTGATGGTGGTGGGGTTATCCTGAACAAATTCCAAAAAGATTTTCATTGAAGATTTTGGAGTCTGCACTGCCTCATTATATTTCACCAATTACAGCCAAGCGCAGAAACATGTACTGTAAGAGCCAAGGTTTTTCCAAAGAACCAAGGCCCTTATCCGAACTCCTTCCCTGAAAATCACAACAACAAGAATCCAATGTAAGATATTAAAACAAACAGGTGTGGCTATTTCCTCTCTTGTAAAGAAAGCCATTCATTTGAGAAGTGCTTTCTTAGGGAGTCTACACTGCACTGTCTATTCTAACATCAATTCAGTTTCTTTGAAAATGATTTTTCACCTTGATCACTATCGTGAGTGTTAAACATTATATTTTCTTATGTTGCATGGCTCCCTAAGAAAATCCTAGCACAAATCTGCAACATAATGGTGACATGCTGTATTGATTTGAAAGCTCTATGTGACCTCTTGTTTAAATCTATGGCTTACTTTGGGCCAGCCAATTGGACATGAACATCAGTACAAGGTTGGGAAATTCTCTATGTAGTACTCCTGAAAAGTATGATTCAAGATGGGGGTAAGAAACTAACTCCCAGGAAGATTCAGAAACAGTCATCAATTAATCAAATTAGGTGGTCAAAGCAAAATTAGAGATGGTTTTGTACCTCCCAACTTTATTTTCCACAATTCTTCTCCCTATAGGGCTTTTCTGTTTTCTAATGATTTATATCACCCCCCAAATTTACTGTTTCCTAATGCAAAGGAAAAGAGGAAACATGATTATTCAGCATTTTAATTCTGTTTAAAAATTGACTTTAAAAAAGAGAAACTAAAACAAACCACCAGAGGATAAAAGTTTTCAAATGACTAGAAGAATATAGGAAAGATGAAAAAAGGCATCGTTTAGGAATTAAGTAAGATCACACCCTCACGCAGTGTCAACAGAATTTAGTCCTCACACTACCTGACTGCATCACCATATGGCAGTGCCAGCTGCTGTCTTTCCATTTTGTCAATCATGAGTAACCCAGTTACAGAGAAACACAGCTCAAGGTCACAAGGAAGGATTCTTCAGATTATAGAGACGTTCTATGCAAGGCCTCTAGATGGCACTCTTTCTTATCAGTACTCCAACTGGAGAGCTTTACTTCCTACAGCAATAAGAACTAAAATCTTTCCTGTTATATTTTGATACAATTGTCCCGTGCCATCTTCTTAGAAATCTAGATGGTACATAACACATCAGAGTTCACCAACAGCAAATTGTGCTCTTGACTGGAAAAAAAAAATCCCGCTCGGGACCCAACTTTCCGTTTCACAAAGAAAAGCAGAGGGAATCAGTATCTCTAGTCTCTGCACAGCTTCTCCTTAAACGATTTACCGCTCAACAAGAGCTAAGTGGGAATAAGAGTCATGGCAGCTGTGCTTGCAAATAGAAGCTAGAGTAAAGTATGAGACACCCATATTTCCAACCAACCCAGGGTTATCTGATGGCTTTGAGGTCTCAGAATTAACACTCATCTTCCTATGACATTAAGGATGCTTCTGTGAAGCTATTGGACTTCAAATCACGCAGCACCCACCATTATCCTCCCTCACACATAAAATAGTCCCTGGCTGAGTGCACAAAGGTCTCTAAAATCCCCAAAATGTAGCTCCTCTGTCTCCCTTTTTGCCTACACACAGGGTTCTCAGGAAGGCAAGTACTGTGCTCATATTTTATAAAGGAGATTTCAACTGCACTGGCCAGAGCACAATTAAGAACCAGAGTAGGTTGTGGAGTAGAAAACCAAAGAAAGTTGATGGAATTACTTTGGTGATTTCAATGCTATTTAGTCAACACATTTATGTCCAGGAATCCTCATGAATTCATAGTTCTGTGAGAACTAAGGAGTTCTGAGAGTAACAAAGTAAACCAGTGTTTCATTCAAATTTATTTCATTTCATTTTATTTCACTTTAACTTCCTGGTCTTGACTGTGCACTCTCTTTCACCAAAGTTGGATTTAACTAGATGTTTGCTGATTGATCACTAGGTGAATCAGAGACTCTGACAAATACAAAATAGTGAACATTTAAGACTAAAGAAAACACACGCATAACCTCTCAACAACCCTTTGTCCTCAAAGCAAAGACCCTTGTACTTTTTGCCATTGAGAATTCTTACAAACACTCATTCCTCACAGAGTTATTTTTCCACCAAGTTATCTTGCTAAGACACAATAAAACTAAGGTCATAAGTGTCCTACATCAACATTTGGATATATAAGCTCTATTGGATAATTTAAATGGGTTATTTAGCTAACATTGGATATTTTCTCACAAAGTCAAAGATTTTATTCTGGTTGTTTATCTATGTTTCAAGTTTTACTCTAAAGAGTCTTCCTTGGGGCACAAAAGTGGGAAGAAAACAACTATAGCTGTGAGTTTACCCAGAAACATTTTAAGTCTGCCATTTTCCCTAATTTTGCTCAAGTGTTTAGCACTCCATAAAAGTCAAGCTGCATTGGATGAATCCTTTAAATACTATCAAATGTAGTTTTCTAAGAAGAAAGCTGCCGATTTTTTAAGAAACAAGATTAAACCTCCAGATGTCCCTTTTCTGAAGGGGTGAGTACTAATTGAATTCCCATGTCCTCATTTGACTCTTTCATCTACCCTAGGCAACCATCTCTAGAAATGAGACTAGAAAACCAAAATTTATTCAAATGAGCAGTTGAAGGTCACAAAGCTAAACAGTTCACATTGGAGTTGATCTTTGGGAACTTGGACCCCAACTCTCACTCCATTTATTTCCAGACAAGCTTCTTCTTGTCAGTCAAAATGCCTAAAGATCTATCTTTAGAAGATATAGTTTTCCAGCTTCCTTAACAAATGTAAATGTCTTTGGGAAAAGTACAGTCTTCAGGCTTTTTAGTAATATTTACATTCCCTTAAATGTCCTGGATGAGTGTCAAACAAGGGAGAGCAATTCAAAAATGCTCTGGGTTTTGTTTATGGTTACTCAGCATGGTGATGTCTAAATTCATGTTGTTGAGAGCAATCATTCTATGGAAGGAGCAGGAAACCAACTTGGATTCCATTCCTCCCTCTTCTCTGGATGTGGAGAGAGTAGGCCCACAGCTTATAGAACTACTGGTATTTACTTGAAAGCTAGGCTTCCAGGAAGGACATAGGGAGGAAATTCTAGTGACATTGGTTAGTGGAAAATCCATGGGCTTTTGTGTTAGGAACCCCCAATTCCAACTTACAAAGAAGAAAAACCAATGACAAAAATATGATCAAGATCAAGACTGTTTGGAAATGCTACCTAATTATCCCTGTAGAAGATTTTTAGTGATTATTAGCATACTAGAAGTCCTGAATATTACCTATAACCTTCATTCCAGCCTCTGTGTTTCTAACACTGTTGGACTATAGAATTTCATTTTTCTATTAACATCTTCTTGAACAATTTGAGACATTCTGCTTTTGTGGAGATGCTGAGAATTCTCTGTCTCCTCATGATGCCTTGTAGCTACCATGTAACTCAGAACAAAATATTTACAAATGTTTATTCCAGGCAGAAGTTATGTGCATGTTTTCTTTTTCAGAACATGAGTTGGAAAAAAAAAAACACAAAGAGTCTCAGCTGCCTATCATGTGGAATACCTTTTTGTAAGCACTAAAAACATTCCAGAAAAAAAATATGCTGCGGAAATAAAAAACAATATCCTCTTACTTCTTTGCCACTTACAGCCCTATTCTTATTTCAAGATTCTTCAACCCTCTAGACCCTTTTTGCTGGGAAAATTTCTACTAAAGTTAATTCTCTAGGTATCTCCGACCAGGTATCTTATTCATTTTAAAGTAACAGTCTCCAATCTTATTGGTCACGGGGTCTGGTTTCATGAAAGTTACATTTTCCACAGATGGAAGTAGGGTTGTCAGGTCGACTTAAAGGTCGCACAACCTGGGTCCTTCCCTTGGAAAGTACACAATAGGGTTCTCACTATGAGAAGCCAATGCTGCTGCTGATCGGACAGGCTCAGTTAGTAATGAAAGCAATAAGGAACAGATGTGAACACAGGTGAAGTTTTACTCACTCACCCACTGGTCACCTCCTGCTCTGTGGCCTAGTTCATGTTTGGTCCAGTTCCAGTTCCAGCAGGTCACAGATCAGTACCAGTGTTTGGCCCAGGGGTTGAGAGCCCCGTCTTTAGAATACTTAATATCCTTGCTTTGTATTACTGGCTCACACACTTGAGTCTCCAGTATCCTAAGGTTAATTCAAGGCCTGGGACTATAAAGTATTATATCTTTCTAACTAGTGTGATACCTATTGCATAGTACTGGCTCATAAAATTCTGTAATATGCACAAACAGCTGACAAAATTCTAAAGGCAAAAAAATGGGAACCTTACAAAACTTAAACTAAAATGATTTAAAATTTTGAAGTATGGAAAATATTCCATTAAATAAATAATACCTAAATATACTTTATTATGACTGTTTAGTTTACAGCTAAAGGGAAAAGTCATAAAAGAAATAAAACAAATGAAAGAGTAAGAAAAATTTTGTGTTACTGGCTATCCTGGTCCATAGGCTCAGGTCATTTGTGTACTGCTGGCCAAAGAAGGACAAAGGCAAAAGTCTTTATCCAAAGTAGGTCTGAAGAGATGAGAAGCCTTGTTTGCCTCAAATCACCCTTTCATTGTGTATGGGTATGCAAGGATCTTTTAAGGCAAGGAAGAGAGGGAAAACAGGAATATAACTGTACAATAAATATCTCCAGGCACCACTTGCTCTGTCACTTCCAGCCACCTATCATTTTCTCCCTTCCCTGTAGAAATGAAACTGGGCCTTCTCCTCCTGGGCCCAGGATCTGCACATTTTGGTATTCCTTGGAGCTGATGAGAGAATGGGTAGTTGGTGATCATGCCTGGTACTTAAGGAAGTTGGAGAAGTGGCTTGTTTCTAAAGAAAGAAAGAAAAAAAGAAAATCTAACTTTCAAAGTTCCGTTTTTGTCATGCTGGTTACAAATAGGGAAAGTAGAAAAGGAAATTCATACAAACATGTAGATAGAATTAGAAGTAGAAAGACAAAAGTAAAACAAAAGAATAGCCAGGATAAAAAAAAAAGGGAAATGTGTCTCAATAGTTTTGAAGTCTTAGAACAAAAATATACAATTTGGCTTGTCGTTATTTCTTAGCATAGACTAACTGTAAATAAACTATTATTCACAGATCTGAAACATTTTTAAGTCCTTGTAGCTTCTGGTTTTTTGCTTTGAAGGCATAATCAGTTGGTCTGTGCTGTAGTTATTATAACAGCTACTCTGGAAAGTAATTCAAAGGTGTGAATTTTTTTTCCCGTTAGTCTACTGGGTATGATTGGCCTATTCCATTTGAAAGTCTCATACTTTAGCAATTATTTAAAGCTTTCAAACAGAAATGTACTAATAAAGTGTTTGAACTGAAATAAATAGAATCAAAATAAATGTCATATTGCAAACAAGTTAAAGATGTTTGTTTTAATTGGTTTGTTGGGTTTCTGAGTGTAATCTGTTAAGAATATCAGAATACTTTCCTTTTTGCTAGATTTTCTTTTCTGTGAGATTTTCCTTTTCATCTCAGTCTTATCTTCCTATGGTGCCTTCAAGTTTCATAACAACTACCCACTTTCCTTTGTGGGCCTTATCTATTTTTATTACTTAGCAATAGTCAGTTTCCCTCAAGCAGAGTTGTAGTAATTAACCAGAATAACAGGGAATGACTCAGATTCTTGCTCTGAATTTCTCTTACAGCTTCAAGTGCTAAAAATAACTTATATTAGTGAAAAGGGCCATTTCAGTAATATTAATTTTTGCAGTCTGTGGGAGCTTTCTTTATACTCAAGAATTTGTAGAAGACTGTGTTTTGATTTCACAGCAGTAGATTTTCTTGGGCTAATGTACAATATCAAGCCTTACATCTCTTCTAAGATTTCCAGTCTAAAATGTCACCCTGAACTTCTAATTAGCATCAGGACATAAAGAAAGCAGTAAGTTCTTTAGCCTTCAGTTTCATGATCCATTAAATAAATTCCTACACAAGGAAGCTTCCTAGCTCTAAAATATTCTATGTCTAAAGGAACTCAATCTTCAAGGTCCACCCAGGAGTTTTAGGGCATATAATTTGAAGAAGAAGCTTAAGAGATAGTCGTCTTGCAAGATTTATGATATTTCCTAAATCAGTCAACCAACAGCTATCTACTGAGTAATGACTACATGCAAATATATGCAGCTAGAATTCACAGAAAGAGATCCTTATTCCTTTCCAATAATTTACCAGCTGCTTATTGGGAAATAACATACACTAAAAGTATAAGTGGCATCAGTACATATACAATGTGACTTCTAAATGACTCACAAAACAATAAAAATTTGTATCAGATAAGCATCAAGTAGGCTAAGAATGCAAAAGAGAAATTTCAGGTAAGCTTACAGCAAGAATAATGAATGCATCAAAAGGTGGCAAAGATGGAGTTGAGTGGAGATGTGGATGCCCTCAGCACAAGGGACATATTTCATTTGCTATCCATGAATATCCTTTACATCTTCCTTGCTTACTTTCTTCCCTGCTATGTCCTCTGCTTATTCAAGTCCAAAGCTCTCATTCTCTTCAAGAAAAAGTTTCCTTTCTACACGAAGAAGTCTCTGATCCTCTACTTAGAAGTTACCTTTTTCTCTCATGACTTTGCACATAATCTTATCTTTCTTTCTTTTATAGCAATCATAATTTGTACCCCTCTATTGCTTCATGTACTCTCATACTCTATTACTAGAATTCAAGTTCCTTAGAAGAAGCCAATGAAATTAACCTTTGTTTACCCATAGTACTTATGTTAAGGTCTTTATTGTTCATTCGTGTGTTTGTTTGTTTTTTAAATTTGTTTTTCTACTTAATGATTCATTTAACACAAATTGAATGTACAAGTTAAAGTATACAAGAAACAATTTAAGACCTGTAGATACCACGTTGAATAAATGGACTAGATCCTGAGTCTGTTAGAGTTTGCTCTCTGTTGTGGGAAAATAGTTGATCAATAAACAAACATTTATGCATAGAGCTTATAAATTCTAAGTAAATGTGGATACATGGAAGAAAAGAAAAAGGAATTTCTGGAGATAGTTTAGACTCAGCGGCTAGCACTTGCTATAGCAAATAAGTGAAACATCATTCTAAGGTAGAAATTCCTAAATAGTTTCTGCCTCTCGGCCCAACATGGAGGGTTCTCAAAAGGCACATAGTTCTCTCCCTGAGGTCCGCATGGTCGCGTAAACTCACCAGGGAGGCAGGCGGGGTTTCTTCTCGTTGCTGCCTCTTGGCCCAACATGGAGGGTTCTCAAAAGGCACATAGTTTTCTCCCTGAGGTCTGCATATAAAGAAATTACTTTGTGGCACTGAATGAAATAAATTAGACAAGAGTAGGTCTTTTAAGCTATCCCACTGCAAGAAATAATGAAGATCACTGTTAAGAGTCATAATAATTGTTGTTACATAATCAAACAGTTAATAATTATTGTATATTTTTTATCTGCTAAGCAATGTAGTGGACAATTCCTTCAACTGCAAGAAGGGCATTATTATTATTTGCATTTAAGAGTTAAGGCAACTAAGGATTAGATGGATTAAGTAACGTATAGATCACTAGGTAGCAAACGGAATATCTGTGAGAAGAATCTAGAATCGGCAGATAATTGTGTTAATGTTGTTTATACTGAATACTTGCCTTCTCTTAGGCGTGACTGGAATAATGTTTTCTTCTTCTATCTGCTTCCTGGAGCTTCACCACTAAAGAACATCCTGGTAGCTTCTTTGAGCTTTGTGCCTCACTGCACATCTCCAAGGAGAGCAATTTTCAGAGCAAGGACCAGAAATTTCCCAATCCACAGCTTAGAAGGGAAAGAAAATGAAAGTATGCATGCTCTACACTCCTGCAAAAGGAATTGGGCCCTGGCTTCTACTCGAGGAGGTCTTCTGGGGCTGCACGGGCCACAACCAAATGCACTGGCATTCAGGGAAGAAAGGCAGGTTCTACAGGATCCTCTCTCTGAGCAGCAGAAAGCCCAGCTAGTAAGATTCTAAGCTTCAAGGTCAAAGAGCACAACTTGTGGACTGGATGATGAGACACTGATTTTCTGAGCATTTAGTTTCTGTAATATGAAGAGAGTATCACTGCCCCAAAGGAGGAGTCCATAAGACAAACACAAATGCAGTGAAAGTGTAGTCATAGTGGAACAAAGACTCTGGTATCTTTTCCCTATTGGCCGTTTCCCTTTTCTGCATAGCAAGCCTCTCACTTCATCAGGCTGTGTTTCACATGCTTACCCCAAACTGACGTTCTTAGCCCTGACAGCCTCAAAGAGAGAACAATGCCCTATCCTTCTGTTAGATTAGGGCCATGCTAGACTGTTGAATAAAAATGAGCAAATAAAACTTATTTGCATTATGATATTAAAGTATACTAAGTAGGCAAGCAAGAAGGGGAAAATCCTTTAATTATTTCTATAATCAAGCCACCGAAGTTAGAAAGAACTGTGGGCAGCAGTATTTGTTCCCAGGATCAAGCTAGACCACTGTGGAAATGAGTGGAAAGTTGCTTAGCAGTATCTCCCCTGAAAAACCAGGTGATGAGCAAAGCAAAGGCTCAACAAGGAGGGAGAAGAAAGTTAAGAAAAGAAGAGATCCTCCTCAGCAAGTATAAGTTAATTCTAACAGGCTCAGTCTAAATGTTGAAGCTAGATTCAGGATGCTATGAGAGAAAATTCTAAAATGCTTGGAGGACTTTCCACAGCTACAATGAATTAATTGCAGCAAGTTTGAGGCCAGCCTGGGCTATACAGTAAGACTCTATCCCAAAAAAACAAAAAAAAATTATATTAAAATAATGTAAGATTGTCTTTAAGAATTTTAGACAATCAAAACAAAGCTAAAAATCAAAAACAAAGCTAAAAATTTCCACAATGTTGTTCAACAATGATATAATTACTTTATGTTTTTTTCTTTAATATAGGTGCTGTACATATTGCTTTGTACCTGCTTTTCTCTATATAGCTCTGGAACACTATCTTAGTCACTTTCTTGTCTCTGAGACACATTACCCAACACCTACAATTTAAAGATGGAAATGTAAATTTTGGTTCACAGTTTCAGAACTTTCCGCCAATGGTTGGCAATCTCAAATGCAGAAACAGCATGGTAAAATGGTCTGCCAGACAAAAAACTGCTCAGGTTAAGGTGATTAGGAAGCAGAAAGAGAAGAGAGGAACTGGGAAGGAATATACACCTCTCCAGGCCATACCCCCAAACACCTGCCTCTTCCAAGAGGCTCCCCCCAACAGCATATGCAGCAGCTGAACATACTGAACTCGCTAATGACTACAGCACTTCCACCACCCAACAACCCTCAAAGGCCCACTTCTGAGTGCTTGAGAGTTTTGAGGAAACATTCCAGACCCAAAGAAAACAAGCACTTTAACATATCACTAAGCTTTTTGTTGTATTATCTCTAACAGTTTACCTGATAAAGAGAACTGACACAAATATTAGCTAATCTTTTAAATCCTTACCAAATTTTAAGATTAGTTCCTATTCATTTTTGTCACAGACTCTGAAGAGCAACCTTGTAGAAAATCTTGGTCCATATATCAGATGGTTTCTTAAGCACAGACCATTTAAGAATATTCTGGACAGTAAACAATTTTGAAGTGTTTGAAATGTATTATCAAATGGTCTTTTGAAATTAAAAATGATTTAAACTCTCAGCAGTGTGTGAGATTATCCATTTCTTATGCCTTTGTCAAAACTGAATGTTTTTTTAAAACCCTGTTAATGTTCTTTTGATGGTTTTCTAAAAGTAGGTGTCAGCATTGGCTACTCATTAAAGGACCAATGTCTGATCTCTCATCCATGTAAATAACTCAGAATCTCAAAAGTAGAATCTAGACATGTAGTTCAAAGCAACAACAAGCCAAAAGAAAGTAGGGTCTAGATGTTTATTTAGAAGAAACTAAAAACCTAAAGGAAAATATGCTGATGCAATATATTCTCAATTTTAGAATGAGGACTAACCCTGGAGAATCCTCACAGAGAATTCTAGGCAAGGATCTCTACCTAGTGACCTAATCCCAAGCTTTAGCTTTTATATCATTAAGTGCAATGGACATCATGAGTACCTGAGAAATTTCTTCAGAGAACCACAACCAAATCAATTTCATTTGTAAATTAAAAGTGTATATTAAGCAAGTGCTCTTTCCTCTCCCTCTTTGACTCCTGCTCTGTTTTCTTGGACCTAAGCCCCTACACCTGTATTACATCCTCAGGAAGCCTTTTCTTACCTCCTCACCATATTGTATTCCCATTTTATTCTCCTCACACATCAAGTAACCCTCTTTTGTGACACTTCTTATAGCTATGGTTTTATCACACAACTTCTGTTGTAGAAATACTTTTATGAGCCAAAACAGAGAAGACTCATAACAATGAGATTTGATGTTGAAAGATAACTTTGATTTGAACGGATGGTAAAGAAGAGAGGGAATGCGCTTCACCAGTTTATAGAAACATCTGAAAATATACTGAAAGCTAAGACCTTTCCAGAAAAATACAAACACGGATAGATTAAAATATTGTGTGTAATTTCACAGGATTCTTAAAACTCTAGGCAGGTTCATGGGTTCCCAACCCCAGGTGCATCACATTCAGTACCTTTAGGAGTCGGTCAGCATAATGATCATTTTATCTCTTCCATCCAAATATATGATCCCAGGAGAAAGACATGTGCCTCTCAAGAACCTGCCACACTGGGTCAGGGAGGCTCCAACCAGAAGACAACTAGCCTGCCTTCCTGGTGAGTGTGTGCGAACAGCGCAGACTCCAGGAAGAGAAAGAGATGTGCCTCCTGAGAACCCGCCATGTTGGGCAGGGAGAATCCAAGCAGAAGACAACTAGCCTGCCTTCCTAGGGAGTGTGCGTGACTGGTGCAGACTCCAGGAAGAGAAAGAGATGTGCCTCTCAAGATCCTGCCATGTTGGGCAGGGAGGTTGTAACCAGAAAACAATTAGCCTGCCTTCCTGTTAAGTGTGTGTGACTGGCGCGGACTCCAGAAAGAGAAAAAGGTATGCCTCCCATAGGCCTACCAGTGCACAGGCTAAGAATCAATGACATCCTCCCACACCATGAGCAACCTGCTGGTTCAGAGGACTGGCTAAGTTGATAGCAACTATGGTGCATAGAGCAACTAAATGGTTGTATTGTTCAGTTGATTTTGCAGACTCGGAGCTGGCAGTCTGAGCATCTCTTGGGAAGATGATAGTATGCAATGTAGCAAATATGGGTGATTCTCTTCTGTCTTGTCTTTGAGGCCCAATGTTGTTCTCATTGTTTTGCCTTATTCTATTTTTTTACTTTATTTCATATCCTGTTTTGATTGGTTTTATTGTGTTTTGTTTTTGGTTTGATTTTACTATACCTGATGGAATGGCCAACTATTGTGAAGATAACAAGATATACGATAGTAGCTATTGTTTTCCTAGTATCTTGCTTTGAAGTTCTGTACCAGTTCTACTGCTTTGTTTTCATTGACTTGGTTCTGTTATGTTTTGTTGGATTTTACTATCTTTAAAATAAACTTTTAAAAAATTGTAGAGAAAATGGAGGCACAGGGAATTTAAACATTTTTATTTTTATTTTTTTAATCCTAAAGCTCATTGGCAGGGATCTTCTGGAAAATGTGCCAAATAGCATTTGTGATTTTCACTACTTTCTACTAAACTGTTGCATGTCAAAGTCAATTTTACTACTTCTCTTACATACAACACAAAGCATGATTTTACTACCCAGAACCTTAAACCAAAAGTAATCTCCCTTCAAAAAAACAAAGGAGGCAGTTGATAGTCATTCAGTGCAGCTGTAACTACAAGTTTATAGCTTACCTACAGAAAAAAAGTCTAATACACTTTTCTGCAGATGCCCAATAGGGAAGAGTACTGCTCAGAGCCAGCTAGTCCCTGACAGTATAGAGACCTTCACTTCCTGCCTCCTCCTTCTTTCCCACTCACCCATTACAGGTGAGTAAGAACCAGACAGTCTTCTGAGAATTAGCATGAGGAGGTTACCCACTATATGATCTAGGAGACTATATCTGCAGCATTAATTCCTTTTAAATTATTATGTCACACTATTGATTTTTCAATCTGTAACTGTATAGTGCCATAAAGACAGAACTTCACCTTTAGAACTTCTTTTTCCTTAAGAATTCTAGCTGGTTAACTGGCTTTGAAATGAAAAGACCCTACACTTGAGTTTAAAAAGTGAGGTAATTGACCATGCTCAATGTTATTGCCTACCATATGTGGCTGCTATTTTCCTTAACTCTCCTTCCCATTGATCTTTAGTCACTGAAAATTATTATTATCCAAAAATGTGAATTATGGAATTTTAGAAAAGACTAATAAAAAGGAAAATTCGCTCAGTAGAAAATAGTAAGACACAGTGAGCAGGACATGAGGTTTGCATAGAAGATATAAAGAGTGACAGGTGCAATGGGGGCTTTTACAAATATTGTAAATATTTAGCTATATATCAACCAGGATAATAACTCTGAGCACTTATTGTGTCCCTCATACCCTTTAGGAAAATAATTTTATTGCATAATCACAACGAACCTGTAAAGATAATATTATTATTCCCAAGTTATAGAAGCATGTAGGCACAGAGAAATTAAGTAATTTTCCCAAAGTCATTCAGCTAGAAAATAGCTCCACAGGGATTCCAACAAGGTCTTGCTGACTCCAAAGCTTGTGCTGTTAATCATTATGTTAGCCTGCTTCTTAAGCTTTATAAACATCTATATTAACTTAAAAAGTTGCAGATGCATACAGGCACTTATATTTATATTCCTGTATTTTTATATAATATCTTACCTTCACACTGCCCTGAAGAACTATGTAGGGAAAGTGTCAATGTGGTAATTTGGCTTATTTTTGCAAATGTGAAAAACTGCATACATTCATTAGTTCATTTAAAATTTGTTTATAAAACACATACTTTTGCAATAAATAAGAAATCTTAAAATGGCATTCATCTAAGATCCAATAACCAACAAGTTGGAAAATGTCCCTACTTTGTTAGAGCTCACAGCACAATAGGGGAAACTGATAATAAACAACATGTGAAAAAATATGGTAAGATCATGAATAATAAAAGTAAATTAAGTGGTTGAGAGTACAATAGCTTGCCTAATTACCTAATTACACTGGTATTTGAATGTTTAGTTATCTTGCCCTGAACTGAACTCTTAACTTCCTTTCATCTCTCTTCCTCATCTCAGCAACTGACAGAAAAGTTTAGAATTTCCCTTATATCACTCTATATCGTGTATCAGGCCCATTAACACATCATGTCAGTCCAACAAGGGAAGCAGACCAAGAATCCAATGCCTTCTTACCACCTCCTGTGCTTCCACTCTCAACAGTGCCAATATCATTTCAGTATGGGCTATCTGGCCTGTTGCTACCAGTTTGGTCCCTGCTTCTCAACAGCAGCCACACTGGTCTTATGAAAGCACAAGATTTCTGTACTGCTTCTCTCCTCCTGGCTCAATTTATCACCTGCTTTGCTCAAAAGTAAATTTCTCTCTTTTTTGTTTTTTGTCTTTTTGAGACAGGGTCATGCTATGCGGTTCAGGCTGGCCTTGGGCTAACATTGTAGCCCAGGCTGGTCTTAAACTTGCAATGATCCTCCTGCATCAGCCTACTGAGTGCTGGGATTACAGGAGTGCACCACCACACCTGGCTCAAAAGTAAATTTCTTGATGAGTCAAATTACATTTACTCTGCTCTATTTTTCTACAGCTCCAGACACAGATTTAAAATACTGCATAACATATATATTTATTATATTTTTTGCTTAGTTTGTCTCCTTCTATATAACATTAGTTTCTCAAGGGCAGAAATTTTGTCCAATGTGTTCACTGCTGTACCTCCAGTACTTATAATAGTTTCTGAAGAAAAGTTCCTTCAGACTTTCTCAATAAATGAATTTTTGAAGAACTGGATATGCATGTTGTTGTTTTATATTTGAATGTTTCCCAAAAACCTCATGTACTCATGGGTGGAGCATTTGGAAATGATTGGATTTTGGGGCCATATAGTTGGCTAGCTGTTAGATGGCGGGGTATAGCCTAAAAATAGTTATCTAAAAAGGCAGGTCACTGGAGGGTATAGCCTCAAAATAGTTATCTCACTCTCTGCTTCCCAAACATCAGAAAGTGAAGCTATTTCTCTGCTCTGACCTTCTGCCATGCTGTCCTGCTTTGGAGCCATTGGACTGTAAACTGAAATCTCTACAAACTATAAGCCAAAATATACATCTTTTCCTTTTAGTTGTGGGTGTCACTGACAAGAAAGTAACTAAGTCAGATTTTGTTACCATAGGAGTGAGGTCATTGTTGTGATACTATCTGATCATGTGGTTCAGATGCCTTTGGAAGTGGTTCCAAGGACGAGTTAGGAAAAATTCAAAGAAGACAGTTAGAAAAGAAGCCCTAGAATGTTGTAAATTGAGTTTGATGAGAAATTCTGGTTAAAGCTCATAAAACCAGAATATTGATAGAAAGGTCAACGCCAGGTTCATGAAGTTTTTGCTGGAAATACTTGCAGTAGAACTCAAGACCATGAGGTATTATAGTCTAGCAGAAAATTTGTCTATACTTTGCACCTATCCTAAGACTTTATGGGAGACTAAGATTAAGGGTTGGGGACTAACTAATCTGTCAGAGAAAATTTCAAAGCAGCTCAACATTCAGCGTGTGGAATGGGTATCATGGGGGGCTTTTAGCCAGCTCAACATTGGGAATCAAAAGCAAATGGCATGGGTGAATGATTTTAAATTTTCTGTTTTTCCAGAAAGGATGCACCTGTGAACATGGAGCAGAGGACAGCTTGGTTGCTGAAAATTAGCATTTAAGAAACAAAAACAAAACAAAACTGAGTTCTTTTACAACAGGGAAATAGAAAAGTTCCTTTGGGGTATGCGAGAAACCAGCAGGGCCCCACCCTTCACAGACTCAAACTTGCAAAGGTGAAATACTGTACTTTGCTTTGAGAAGAAATTCCCAAGGGACACTACTCTGAGAAGAGTCACCTCTGGAATTGGTTCCCTGTGATTTGACTTACAGCTCTCAGCCATCCAGGCACTTAGAAACCTCTGTAACTTTATTTATTTTTTTTTCTGGTTTCTTTCTTTTTTTTTTTTAATTTTATTTGAGCGAAGAAAAACAAAACAAACAAAAACAACAACAACAACAAAAAAAGACGACATATATAGTAAAAACAACAAGCAAAAGAGACAAGCAAATGACCAGAGTAAATACACAACATTGCAGGTTTACACAACCGGTAGATAGAAGCTTGACAATGGTTGCAATATTGCGCATTGTTATCTTTAAAATGAAACCTCTGTAACTTTAATTCAAAGGGACCTGGTTACTGCCTAAGCTGGTGGCAGACCTTGGCATCACCTGTATGGTACTGATTTTACAGGGACACAGAATATAAGGGTTTTGTGTCAGGGAGTCATCTATCCAGATTTCCGAAGAAGACCTGGGAGGTAAGGCAGTATGCTCCTGAGAGGGCAGTACATGAAGCTGTGAGAGTGAAGCCAAAAGTGCAGTGGAGACCCCAGAAAGTTAGAGAACCCAGGTATGTCTGAGCAAAGTTACAAGAGGAGAGAAACCATGAGGGCTACAATCACTGGAAATGCTATAGGAATGGAACTACAAGTCCTTTGGAGTTCACATCTTCCTTGCTCTGGGATCTGGACATGGAACTGTAAGATTTAATGTTTGCCCTTCTGGGCTTTGGTCTTCTTTTGGCCTGATTTCTATCTACCAATGCCTCTTTTTGAATAAAAAAGTTTATCCTGTGCCATTACATGTTGGAACTATTTTAACATTTTTTTAAAAATGGACTCACAGTTAAGAGTTTGCATTAAGTCTTAGAGGAGCCTTTGGACTTGGACTTTTCAGTACTGCTGGAATTTTTAAGATTCTGGCAATTCTTTTTTTTAAATTAAGTTTATTGATACATTTTAGCTACACATAATTATCACATTCGTCATAGGGAATTTGTACCTGTGCATAATATAAAGATTTTGGCAACTCTTAAAAATAGACATGAATTTTTCATAAAAGGATGGATATAAGTTTTGGGGGCATCAACATGGCATCTCATGGCATACTTTGATGTCTACAACAGTCTCATGGGCCCGTAAGTCAAGCTTTTGGAAGGTAATTGAATTATTGGGATTTATGACTGACTTGATAGGGGGTCTGAATTGGCAGGTCACTGGAAGGGTAGCCTAGAAGGGTTTGTCTTCTTCCCTGGCTCTTCCCTTCACTCTCTGCTTCCTGTCCACACCATTAGCAACTCTCCTTTGCCACACCTTTCTGCCATGCCTTCTTGCCTTTGATCCAGTCTAAAACATGATCCAAAATAATCTCTTCTTTTAAACTGTGGATGTCAAGTATTTTTGTCCCAGAAACAAGGAAAATGACAAAGACACATAGCAAAGCATTTGAACACAGGGATTTAGAAACTACAAAGAAAAGGATCTGTTAGAAACATGGAAAAGATGTTGTATGAATGTAATTGGAGTTCCAGCAGTCACAGGGAGCAAAAGAAGAGATAGATGCTATATCTAAGGTTGCGATGACAAACAGAAACACAAAAATGAAACCAAGGACTTGCAGGCAGATTTATTTATATTAATGCGCACAGACAAGGAGCCAATTCTTATAAAAATGTCAGGCCTCTAAGGCTCGGGGAGGGAGATTTTTATGGGGTTGCAAGCAAGAAGCAGAAAATTTGGCTGTCTTTGATTCATTCTTACATTATGCATCATAGTTACCAGCTGTGTATCACAGTGACCAGTCATTTCCTAGAAATGGAAGTAACAGGAACTGTAACAGGAACTAGCATGAGTAGGCATTTTCTGCTACATTTCCTCTCTTTTTTAGTTTCCCGATAAATCTTTGCTAGGCATGTTACATGTGATCTTTTGAGCTAAGTCCCAACTAGAAGCAGTTACATTAGGGCTGTCAGTGGCCCTAGGATGGGCCCTAGCCAAGGTCTCCAAGATAGGAAAGTTATTCCTTATTATAGGGTCTCTCCCTAAGTTGTTTTTTAGGAAGAAACATATTTTAACACTACTCTGGCAAAGGAGTCACTTTCACCCTGGAACATCTCCAATGTGACTTGGACACTCATCAAATCTTGGTCAATTGTAGAATAAGGGGAAGGACTCTACTGGTTGTCTTATATTCTAAATCACAGCTAGCAAGAGAAAGGGGAGCAAGCAAATATATACATAAGCTGAAATGAAAGCAAGGACTGTGCTAAGCAGCCTGAAAAGGCACAAAAATCAAGGAGAATAATGCATTGAGGTATAGAGCAATCCTTTGCATGGTGTCCTCAGGCTTCAGCCATGCATGGACTGGTCAGTGTCCAGAGTGATCAGAGCACAGCTTTAAGTGCATCATCTCTTCAGTGTGAGCTTCAGAAATGCTGTCTGGTCCAGGTAAATTCTCCAGCAATTGTCTGGATGGACTCTTTTAACTCTAGAATGGTGAACCTAAGGCCAGATTTTTGAAACATTAAGAGCTGTTGAGGTAGCTGATATGCACCTAGGTTATATGTGTGTGCAAGGGGTTCTACAGCTATACCCGGTCTTTCATACTAGGACCCTATATACTTTTGCTGCCCTCTCTGATTGAGTAGGGAATTCCAGGGACTAGCCTGAGTAGATGCATATAAGCACCAACAGATATCTGTTAATCCTTATAATGCTTTACTTTAGTGAAGTCTATCTGTATGCCAGGTGGAGGTTGGGGCTGGTGACATAGATGTTGAAGCCTGAGCTGGCTGCAGGGGTACAGGTGCCAGCATGGTGGTTTGAGCTTGAAGAACATACAGTGGGGGCAGGTCTGGCTCTGCCAATAGTTCAATTTGTTGTACATACCATCCCTGTGAGAGATCCTTGGCCGAAATAACTTTGTCCAAGGTGACCACTGCATATATAGCTTGTTGAACTCCATTACTAACAGAACTATGTCCATCTATAAACAGGGTGTACACAGCATCTGTCAGGAGGTTTATTTTTAAGACTGGTCAGCTCAAAAGCAGTTCATCAGTCAGTGCCAGGCAATCATGGTCTGATGAGCTGAGCTTAGTGGGCACATACATGGCAGGACTGCCAGTACAGCATGTGACACCTGGACAATTAGATTGTTGCCAAAGGTGAGCTTGTGAGTTTTCTTGATCAGGACAATGGCTATTAGAGCATGGAAGCCAAAGGGGGATGCAGCCTTAGTGACTGGATTCAAATTTTTGTACAGATAGGGCACTGGTCTCACTCAGGCGTTGACAGTCTGAGTAAGCATCTTTGTAGCCACATGTCATTTGCAGATTTGTGCCTTTTGCCAAGATACCTTTTAGCCAGTTTCTATGAGACATTGCAGCAGAGCTTTGTTGTCTTTCCAGTAGGCAGCTTGGGTGTCATTAATCAGAAGTGCAGTGATATTTTGTGCAGGGAAACTAGTGGGGTCAGCTGTGGGGGTTTTTCCAATGAGGATAAACAAGTTTTTGAACCCCTGAGTGATTGAGTCATTTAAACTTTCAGTTCAGTACTAGGGTCTTTTTATTTAAAGGCAAAGAGGGGCAGGCTGACAGGAGCCAACTGAAGGCAGAAGAAGGCATTCTTTAGGTACAGGCAGGTGTACCACTAGTCTGTACGTGGCAGAAGACTGAGGCAATGTGTGTGGATGGCAATCATGGCAGTATTGCCAGCTCAAAGTTTGTGAACTGGGTTTACAGGTAGGAAAAGAATATTTTAGCAATTTAACAGTCTATAAATATTTCATGGTTCTGAAGCCTCTGGATTTGAGGTGGAATTCCTAGAGCCTCTCATGGCATGGGATACTGTTTGCTCAGGGGAATGTGACATTGATGCAAGGGACAGAGAAACAGGTTCTGTTGGAGAAAAGGTGCTGGTGTCATGGCTAAATCGTTAGTCTCCCCCAAAATAGTGGGAGAGTTCTTAACCTCTTGTGGCAATTAAGTCCAAGTGAATTGCATCTTGACTCAGGATCTTGTAGTTGAAGGCAAAAGGGGCTGGCTTATGAGAGCAACCTGCAAGGAGAGTAAGGCATTTGTTAAATCTAGACATGTAAACAAGGCAGCACCTGGAGTTAACAATCCAAAAAGGTGTATGGGTTGGGAACCACAGAATTTGAGGTGATGGCTGCATTGTTCATGGCATGAAGATCCTGTACTGGCTGATAATCTCCACTGGGCTTCCTTTTATTGGGCAGAATGAAATATTTATAGACTGTTAAATTGCTAAAATATTCTTTTCCTACCTGTAAACCCAGTTCACAACCTTTGAGCTGGCAATACTGCCATGATTGCCATCCACACACATTGCCTCAGTCTTCTGCCACCTACAGACTAGTGGTACACCTGCCTGTACCTGAAGAATGCCTTCTTCTGCCTTCAGTTGGCTCCTGTCAGCCTGTCCCTCTTTGCCTTTAAATAAAAAGACCCTAGTACTGAACTGAAAGTTTAAATGACTCAACCACTCAGGGGTTCAAAGCAATTAACAGTCTATCATGATCCCAAACCGCTTTAGGCAGCTGAGGCGTGACTAGATGTCTACGTGCTTCCTGTGACATAGCATATTGTCTGACAGCAGTGGGGGGGTCACAGGACTCAATCACTAAAGGAGCATAGTTGGTGGTCAGACCTAGAGATGGGTCTTCAGCTCATACCTCTGGGTTGAGAGTTCTTAAAATTTCAAAACTAGGTTATCTGTCTCAGGTTGATGCAGGGTTAAACAAGAGGGAGACTGACTGATTTAGTGACTTTAATTTGAGGAGGTCTTTTCTCAGAAGTGGTATAGGACATTCAGGCATATGCAGAAGCTCATGTTTGATGAGATGTTCTCCCACGCTGCAAGTTTGTGCCTGGAAGAAGGGGTGAATGGTAAGAGTTGTATTTGCCCTGATGATGGTAACCTCTTTCTGACAGAAGAAACTTTTGAAGTTCTGTTCCATTGTCTACCAGGAAGAAGGGAGCCCAGTCTGGCCTAGTCTGAGCACACCAGACCAATAAAAGGGTTGTTATCTGGTTCAAATTGAAGTTTTTGAGAGTCCTTGTTTTTTAGTCTGAATAGGTATTTATTTTTTTAGTGCCCATGGCCCTTATAACTTACATATTAGTAAGGGCTTTATCACGGTTCTGGGTAACAGTAGTAACTTTTGACATATTGTTGGGCTTTTGGCCCTCTCTTTGATGCCTTTGAGAATGGCTCAACTGGGTTTCTTTTTGTTACTAGGCAGGGCAACATTTGGGAAAGGCCACAGTGACCCATTCATCACAGCTGACAGTCCAGTTTTCCTCAGTCAAAATATAGACATTTCTGTGTTGAACAGTCAGATGGAATTTCTGACAGTCATCTTGGGTGGGCATTAGATGACACCATCCGACCAAGATATAAGCATGTGACAGGTAGCTGTGAAGAGAAAGGGTTTTTTGTTGTTGGTTTTTTTTTTTTTTTGGTGGGGGGGGTGCTCTGTGGCTGAATGCAGGCAATAACTGATTGAACTGGAGCTGGTTCAATTGGCAGCAACTGTGGCAACTGATAAGGGTTATTTCATCTGCCAAAGGTAGAATTCTCAGGAAGAATGAGCCTCTGGGAGCAGCTATTTCAGGGAGTTGTGCAGCATCTTGATTTTATTTTAACTCCATAACCAACAGAAAAGCCCTTTAAAAATTTTTTAGGGGGCCTAGAATCAAGGACTGTGGGTTTTGACTAGTTCTCATTTCTGGCTGCCTCCATGTGTGGGGTGTACATTTGAATGATGGCATGACAGACAAAGAGTGGGTGCCCCTCAGAGTAAGACAATTCAGGTGCCTTCCTGACCATGTCCCTTGTGGAGATTTAGGCATAACTTAGCTAAGAAGTGTGTGAGACCTCTATTACGCCATATACCAGTTGCCACAGAACTGCAGGTGAGGGCCCAATCAGCCATCTTGGCCAGTGCTTCCCAGTCTTGGTGTACAGACAAAGCAGCCTATGCCTTACACGGTCCATTGCATTCACTTACACATTTATTCAGCAGGCTCAGAGGTTAAACATTCCAACTCCCATCCCTTGAGGGGGGTCTGACTAATAAGAATTGATCAGACTCTCCTTCTGTAAGAGTTGATCAGGACTGACAGACTAATGGGGGTACCCTCAGGTGTGTTACCTTATTCAGTGACCAGATGTCCTCCTCCCTTTTGGTTCTAATGTGAGCCACTCAATGGAGAGTTGAGAATCCTCCTCCAGATCTCCTAGGGAATTCAAGAAATCTCAAGGGCATGTCTTCTGTTTGGGACCTGGAGAGGTCCCTGCTCCATTCCCAAGAGCCACGATCACTGATCAAAGAGGTAAGCATGGTTAGTCTTCCCAGCCAACACACCAAATACAACGGCAAATAGAAACACTGAAATGATAACCCGGATTTGGAGGCAGGTTTATTTAAATCAATGGGCAATGAGGAAGAACAAATCCTTCTAAAAATGTCAGGCCCGAAAGCTCAGGGAAGGAGGTTTTCATGGGGTTTCAAGCAAGAAGCAGAGTACTTGGCTGTCTTTGATTTGTTCTTACACTATCCATCATAGTGACCAGCTATGCATCACAGTGATCAGCCATTTCTATGAAACAGCAGTAACAGGAACTACAACAGAAACTGGCTGGGGGAGGGCATTTTCTACTATAAGGGGTCAACATCCTAGAATTTTCCAAAAACAAAGGAAAACATCAAGCCTCAGGTTAAAAAGTATGACAAAGTGTTGATGCTACTCCTTCCTGTTAGTCAGCATTATTCGGGGGCTGCAAGGAGGGGCAGGCTGCAGGGAGGACAACCAGATGCCAGCCCTTCCTGGTGCATGGACTGAGAGACAAGAAAAGCCAAGGTCTCCCCTTTCCCCCATTAATGATCAGCTGATCAAGAGAAATATAGGCTGAGATGATAGCTATTGAAGTAAAATACAACTTAATGCTTGCAGTGTTTAGTGTTTCATTGACATTGCATGCCTAAAACCAGTAATCTGATCATCTATTTAGAGCATAACAAACTATTGGGGATCTCTTTCTGAAGGTGGTAGCCATTGTTAATTGCCTATTATCTTGTTTTAAAGTACTGTATCATTTTCATTGTTTTGTTTGGTTTGGTTTTATTCTATTTTGTGTTGTTTGATTTTATTATATCTGATGGCATGGGCAGCTATTTCAAAGATAGAGATATATTATGGTAGTTATTTTGGACTTACTATTATCTTGTTTTGAAGTCCTATATTATGTTCTTTTTTTTTTGTTTTTATTGGTTCTATTCTGTTCGGTTTTGTTTGATTTTCCTATATCTGATGGTATGGGCAGCTATTTGGAAGACAAGAGGCATTATTATAGAAGCCAGTGTTGATTTTCTATTATCTTATTTTAAAACCCTGTATCACACTGCTTTGTTTTTATTGGTTTTATTCTGTTTTATTTTGCTTGGTTTTATTCTCTTTAAAATAATTTTTTTAAAGTATGACATAACTTAAGTACTGTAAATATGAAAAACCAAAAATTATACTCAAGCATATAGTAGTGAAATAAAATTAGAGAGAAAAATCTTTAGTCATTCTTTGGATCACTACTTTGAAAGAAATGGTGTTAAATAATTTACTACTTCAACTCAATTCTCTCAACTCATTGCAGTCCTTTGTTTTGCTTCTCTTCTTTTGCAGAAACTCACATGCCAGAGAGACACAATTTTAAGGATAAAACTCTAAAGTTCATGGCTGGATAAAACCAGATTCTCAAATTATTAAGGATTTTTGAGCAACACTTCTCATATTATTAGCACAAACTGGAGGCAAGCAAATTTTTAGGCAAATAAGATCATTTATTTATAAAAGATTCACTGGCTTATAGAGATGGTAACATTCTACAAGTCCTCAGCCTTCCACTTTTCAATTCTATGAAGGCAGTGATACCAATATAGATTAGCTTTTCATTGATTTCCCTGAGCCACACAACAGGGACAACTGTAGTATACCCTATTCCCAAGGTTCCCTTTCTCAACAACATAAATCAAAAATGTAGAGAAAATAGTTGAAAGAAAAAAATCTCAAATAGGTTGGTCTAGTTCATGGATCCTAAGCATAGATATGTGCTTTAATACACAAACAAAATTCAAAATTTTGCAAATTTCTAGCAGCTCATGTTGAAGGAGAGCAATAGGCTGTCAACAGTTTATCAGATGCGTAAGAAAAATCCAAACCATCATATTTAATAGCCATTAGACAGTTTTTAAAGTGAAAACAAGCTACTTTGCCATACCAGTATACTGAATATAGGGCAGTACAATTTAGTGTCCATAGATACTTAAAGTAGAGTATCTGGAGATGAGAAACTAATATAAGCACACATATACATAGTGAAAGAAGTTAGATAGTCTTCATTTTATAAAAGTCAGTTGAAATGCTGACTTTGATGTTTTGATAACCTTACAAAATTAGCAATTCCCTAGTTTAAATGGTTGCATTCTCCTTTTAATGCCTGTCTCCCCTTTTTTATAGAGTAGAAATAGCACAGCAGCAAGAACATCAATGTCATTTGATAATTGTCCAAAGTCATTTTGAAGACTTTCATCTGGGCCTGGGAAACACAGCTAAAGAGAACACTCGGGACTAACTGGCAAAATAGCTTTATATTTTAAACACAGCATTATAGAAACATGTAAAATTTTGTTCTCTTACTGACAAAGATGTCATCTTAGTCAAATCACTGTGGCATTATATTAGACAGGAAGATAGAACCAGAAAAGAGTAGAACAGAAAAGTTATCCAAGGTCATTTTAGCATCAAGGCTAAAAAGGAATGACATGGATAAGCTAGAGGGACAGTCTCCAACAGGAAAGTAGGTTCATGTGGAGATTGTGATCTCAAGAAAACACCAGGCTGGGGCTCAGACTAACTATACCAGGTCTCAAGTCTTTCCTCAGGCTGAAAACTGGATGAAGTGTTTTAGTACAGGTGCACAACGGGGCTGGGAAAACCACTCCCCTCCACTCACTTAAGTTGGGGCAGCACCTCAGGGCCAATCCTACTTCCGTTGTCCTAGAAGAGGTAAAACAGAAAATAACAAAGAACCAGGCCAGAGCACAAGCATGTTAGATCTCCTTGCCTGGTCATCAGTAAGCTTTTCCACACTGGGACTTTATTAAAGATTCATAAATACAGACTATGTCTCTGTCTTAGTTACTTTTTACTTGTTACCAAGACAAAATACCTGACGCCCAAAATTAGGGAAGGAAAGGTTTATTTCTTACAGTTCTTGGGAGTTTCCATCCATACTTAGTTGGCTCCAAGGGAGCATGGTGTGGCAGGACAGCCATTCATGGTGGCCACCAAACAGCAAGCGGAACTGGCCGGAGAGAGAGAGACAAGCGTTCCTCTCACCCTTACTCTGTATGTTGGCTCCACCTCTGGGTGGGTGCAGCATTCAGATCACCAATCCCAGCCCTAGACAACAAACCAATCATGAATGCCAGACTCAGCCCCGTCCAAATTACATGTCTTGGGGAGACACAGGATCAATCAATACAGTCTCCTACATGTAATTTAATCAGAGTGAATTCTGGGTCATGCATGCTCATTGAAAGCCTCTGAGGTAGCTCAGCTCCCTGTCAATCATTTTTGTCAATCTTACGTAACGACCCAGTAAGAAGCACCCTGCCTGGGGTTCACTTCCTTAAAATATGTGAAAGCCTAACTTACCTCTGTATGCTATGCTTTTTATTTTCCTGTTGTCTTGGTACCACTTTTCTGTTCATCCTATTTTTTTGCTGACATGAACTTGCCCTAAACACATCTTCTCATGGTCTTCAATAAATATAGCTGCTTTCCTTTTACCATTGGATATACCTTTGCAATTTTTTTTCATCATACACACGAGTCTATCTTCTGGATCCATCTTACAATATTCAACTTTACTCCATGTGATAGGAAGTATAAATGTAACACAGTACAACCAGAGGCATGTATATTACTGGTAGAGGATCCCTGGGATGGCCCTAAAAATGCTTTGAAGTCACAAAGTTACAACGGCATGATCTCACTATTTTGGTGATATCTATTTGCTGGCCTATTACCATGTTATAAGCCAGATGCTGTACTAAATTCTTTACATGTACTATTTCATTTAGTCCTCACAACAGACTAGAAACAAGTACTCTTACTATCCTAATTTACAGATGAGAAACATAAAGTTGATTTTATTTCCTCAAACTTACAGTTAGTCTATGGCAGAACTTTCCTGAACTCTAAGACATGCGCTTTTAACAAGCAAGTGTACTAACTCCAGTTGGTCTTGAAGTACTGGAAGAGTACTGCTCTTCTCAACAATTGTCTTGCTGCCAAACTCCAAACTTTGCTCAAAAATTAGTATAACAAGATGTCAACAATTAAATGTTAACCCAGTTACCCAGATATAATCATCCTTGCATAATAAAGAGGTGCTATTGTAGACCTTTAAATTACTTAGAAGTATTATAGGCAGTCAGACAGTAATAGGCCCTCCAAGGAGTCAGTGTAGAAGATTAAAACTGTGAGCGGAAGCAAGTTCTTTGAAGGTCAGGACTCAAGGAAAAGAAGAAATGACCACAACTACTTTCCCAGAGATAAACAATAATGATTGATATTCTAAATAGGCATCAGTCACCTGGGTAAAGACCAAGACCTTGCTCCATCCTTTCCAGGAAAGGTCCTAGTTCCTTGACCCAACCCTTCCAAGAAAAGTCCTTGCTCTTTCTGTGCATACTTGCTACATGACTTGCTTCCCCATTGGATCAATATTATCTAAGCATCTATACTTGTAATCTTATTGGTTGATCATAGTTTTGCCCCATCTTATACCCACCTTACGATTTTGTATTCACCTCATGATTTTGCTCTATAAAACTTCATTTGATAAGTGAGATCGTGGGGCAACCCACTTTTTGGGCCCTCCTTCTATGTCTCTTAGACAGAAGTTATCTTTACCTCAATAAATGTTTCCTACTCTCAACATTCACTCTTCTTTAAACTCCATTCTTCTGCTTTGGGGAACACAAACTCAGTGTATGAGACATCTATCAGATTAGGAGTTGTATTTCTTTTAGATTATCTGGATTACTTGAGGTCCTATACAACCCCTATATTATAGTTAGTTCAAAATGTATAATTTACAAAGAAATGACTAATAGATATTTCTATATCTTTGATACCTCTTTGTTTGGTTAAGACTGAAAAGTACTCAGGGAGTAGAGAGGAATTTTCTATTTTAGATTATGAACAAAACAGATTATAGAACTCTCATAAGGAATGCAGGGTTTTCCTGGCCCCTTATTTTAAGCTTCTTACGAACAGAGCTTGAATGGAGTTACTCTAGGAGCCTGATACAGCTTCTTTGCAGTTTAGGAACTGGAGATAGGGCCCTATGTGTTAAATAACTATGTTAACACCCATATTGATGTTAGTTATACACAGAACTTTCTCAGGGACTGAACATGGGCCACATGGAGAGCTGATCTAGCCTAAATGAACTTCTGGGAAAGGGAGAGGTCTCTATTATCAAAAGCCTGAGTTGGTAGACTGTAGAGAAGCACAGGGTGGAAAATCATGAGCAGCAAATAAAGACCTCTTGTTAGTTATGGTAGATGATCAAAGGACCCCACAAAGAGCCCCAAGGAAATACTAAAATGTCCACAACATGAAAATATGCATTTCAATCCTCTACCAGGTCAAAGAGTACAAATAGAAGAAAATGCCAGATACTAATACAGGGGGAAATTTTCCATGTATCTTTGGGCCTCTTCTTCCCTTCCAATCACCAGTCCCATGGTATCTAAAAAGTAGTATGTACAGTAGTCAAGCATAGCCTTCAACTCAAGGTGACCATCTGCTGAGCCAGGTGTTCAGTTTAATTGTGGGGAAACATGGAGAAGCCTTTCCTTTGAACAAAGTATTGATTCATTTTGGATTGCACACTAAAATTCTCTGAGTTTAAACTTAAACTATGCATTATCTAAGAGCCAAAAGAAACGTAACTCAGTGGTAGGAAAAAGATCTATTCTGAGTGAACAAATAGTAAAGAAACTACTGAAAACACACATACACACACACACAGAGTTTTGTATGATCGTCATGAGTTTTACTCTAACAGCACCTTGCAGTGGTGCATATCAGAAACAGGCAGTACACATGTACATTAAGAATCTGGACCCTGAGACTACCATAGGAGAAAATGGGAATTCATGCAAGAGATGAAAACTTTGAGGGGCACTGGGAATAAATGATTACAAAACAATTCTACCTACCAACTTTCACTCCCCAAAGGAGAAAAATCTATTTCTAAATATTTCTGACAAAAAAAAGATAGTGTCGTTAAAACAGCTAACACTAATTGAGTGGTTACTAAATGCAAGACATTATGCTAATTCCTTACATAAATTATCTCTTAATTTTTGCAATGATATTATGGAGTAAGTGTGGTTTTATGCTTAAGGTAAGAGATTGACAGGCAGAAATAAAACAGTCTCACTCACAAAGTGGTAGGCTGAGGGCAGTGGCTCATGCCTGTAATCCTGACATTCAGGAGGCTGAGGCAGGAGAATCACGGTGAGTTTGAGGCCAGCCTGGGACTACATTGCAAGTCTGTCACAAGCCTGGACTATACAGTAAGAATCTGTTTCAAAAAACAGAAAAGCTAAAAAAAAGTGATATAGAACAGAATGTATTCAGAGAAAAAAAGATTAAATCCTGTCTAGCAAAATGGAGGACAGCATTAAAAATAAGGTAATATTGAAACTATAATCTATTTCTGAATTAAAATGATGCATGACTATTAAACAATTGGAAAATGTAGAAAACAATGAAAAGGAAGTGTGCATTTAATTAACATATAGGATATATTACCTGATAAGGCTCTTTTTAATGAATAATTATCATAAAGCTTAACTTTCATAATTATTCTTCAAACTCAATTTTTAATGAATTTTTAGTATTGTATCTTGTTGGTAAATGATTTAGTATTTTTAAATATCTTGTTAATTTAACCCAACTCATTTTGCATATAAAATACTGGGAGACAACAATCCTTAAACAAAAATCCTTGTATATCCCCATTATAGGGAAGGTATAAACATCAGCTTAGCTCGTTACACTGAAAAAACAAAAACATTCCAAATTCAGTGGCTTATAAAGCCAAGGGCGAGGGGAACTTTTTAAATTTGTTTCTTTGCTGATATTTCAGTGTATAGTGGATGAGATGAAGCTCTGCTTACCTCCAAGATCAAGGCTGGAGAAGAACCTCTAACAGGGTCATTACCGTTTTCTTAGCAAAGAAAAAGGAAGACCACAAAGCCGTGAAATAGTCCTGAAAGCTCCTGCTAAGAAAATGTACCCATCACTTCCATTCATATTTTACTGACCAAAGCAAGTCATATAGATGAACCTGGTATCAATTCTCTCTCAGGGAATTGAGGAAACCTCCGGGGATGATCCTAGCAGGAGGAGTAACAATTTTGACAATAATGCAATGTCCTACAGGAGGTTAATTATTTTTTTAGATCTAAAGGAATGGAAGGCAGTTTTTCAGGTAGAGAAATGCATAGAGAGAAAGGAGGAACACTACAGAACATTAATGTCATGTGCAAAGGCAGTGAGTTGTGAAAGAACACCTTGTGTCTTAGGAACAGCATATCCCATGTGGCTGGTATGTGGATGAAAGAAGTTAGTGAGGTGTACTTATGAAAAATGAGATCACATACAGAGGACTTCTTGTGTCACTGCATCAGTCAGGGTTACCCAGATGGTCCAATTAAATGAGATTATTGAGGATACTAAATAAAGGATTTACAAATGTGCAAAAAGACATTAAGAGAAATAACAATGATTAAAAAAAAAAGGTAACCTTGTAAAAGGAACAGCTGAGAGCTCTTACCACCCCAGGTCTAAAGAGGCAATGGAGACTAACTCCAATGGGCCAAAGGGCTCTACCTGTGCTAGAATGCCACCCAACATGGTAGCTACCTATCAGAGAGAAAGTCACCATTCAGCAGGAACTGTGGCCCTTAGGAAAGGGCTATAGGCAAACTGAATGAGAGAAAAAAAGAGATAAAAGGCTACCCCACTCTCTTTCCATGTCCCAAAGTTCTGCCAAGGTGTCCCTCTGGCTGACCCTGTGAGGAACTGGAGGAAAAGGGACCTGTACATTGCATACAGGTCAGTATCCAGGACAAAGTGAGCACAGTCGAACTCTGGAGACATGGGTACAGTAGTTCTAGAATAATAAATGGAAAATATACCTCAGAGCTGTTCTATGCTGAATAATTTATATGAAGCTGCAATAAGGCAGCATTGCCTAAAATGAATCAAAGGGAAAAAACTCAGAATATGTGACACTAGACAGAATTTAGTAGCCAAATGAATGCTGAAGGTAGTGAGAAAGTTGGTAATACAGAAGGAGAGAGAATTGTTAGCGAAAAAGGTAGGATGGGGAGAAAATAAATGACTCAAGTTGATGACAACTTTGAATTCAAAAGAGAAATGTCCACGAAGCAGTTAGAAACATGAATCTGGGAATCAGGAGGGAGAGGAAAAAGGATTAAGATCAGATTGTTACTCATTGTTGGTCTTCACAATGAATGGATAGAATTTTTCAAGAAAAGCACATAGAATGAAAAGCAGATAGATGAAGCAAGGGACATATGACTATACAAAAACCAAACCTCTTGCTTTCTGCCACTCAAGAAAAATAGCTGTGTCATAGATGCAATGAGAAAAAGAAATCCTTGTGAGACAGTAACTGTAGTCCAAACTTCACATAAGATCACAGTTCATAGACACATATCCTACATGGTAAGGGCAACCTCAAACTTGGTTTAAAATGGGAGTTGCTCCAGCATATACCAGAAACTGCTATGGTCTGAAAAAGCATGTTGAAATCCTACCCTTCAAGGTGATGGTCATAGAATGTGGGCCTATGAACTTAGCGTTCTTATAAAACAGATACAATTTCAATCTGATAATGCCATCCATAATACGCCAACAGCCAACAACATATTAACTGGTCAAAAATGAAGATTTTACTGTAAAATCAGGAACAAGACAAGGATGCTCACTATCACCACTCCTATTCAACATGGTTCTGGAAACATTAGCCAGAGCAATTAGACAAGAGAAGAAAATAAAAGGAATCCAGATAGGAAAGGAAGAAGTTAAATTATTACTTGCTGGGGACATGACACTCTCCATAAAATACCCCAAAAGCTCCACCAAAAGACTCCTAGATTTAATAATTAAATTTTGCAGCATAGCCAGGCATGGTGGCGCACACCTTTAATCCCAGCACTCAGGAGGCTGAGGTAGGTGGAGCATTGTGAGTTCAAGGCTGATTTGGGCTACAACGTGAGCAAGGCCAGCCTGAACTACATAGTGGGACCCTATGTCAAACAATAAGGCTGGGAGTTTGGCTCAGTGGCTTAAGCGCCTGCTTGGCAGGTGTGAGGTTATGAGTTTGATCCTTAGTACCAACAAAAAATAAACAAAAAATTAAAAAAATAAAAAAATTTGCAGCCTAGCAGTCTACAATAGTATTCCTCTGCACAAATAGCACACCTACTAAGAGAAAATAACAGGGAAACCATACCTTACACAATAGCACCAAGAAAAATAAAACATTTTGGAATCAATCAAACAAAGGAAGTGAAAGACCTGTACACTAAAACTACAGTAATCTCAAAAAGGAGATTGAAGAGGATACTAGAAAATGAAAAATATCCCCTTGTTTTGAATATGTAGAACCAATATAGTGAAAATGGCCATACTTTCAAAACTTTTATACAGATTTAATGCAGTTTTAATCAAAATATAAATAACACACCTCACAAACTAGAGAAAACAATCCTAAAATTCATATGGAACCAGAAGAGACCTAGAATAGCAAAAGCAATTCTGTGCAAGAAAATCAAGGCAGTGGGCATAAAAATCCCTGACTTGAAATTATACTACAAAGCCACAGTGATTAAAAACAGCATGGCACTGGAAAAAAATCACAATCACAACAACAACAACAAAAAATGTGACAGGACAAAATAGAAGATGCAGAAGCGATTCCAACCACACTTAGCTAACATCTTTGACAAAAGAGCCAAACATCTTCACTGGAAGAAAGATAGCCTGTTTTAAATGGTGCTGAGAAAACTGGCTTTCCACATACTAAAGATTAAACCTAGACCCATATCTCTCACCATGCACTAAACTAAAATTGAAGTGGATCAGACGTCTAAATATTGAAACAAAAACAGTTAATCTGTTGGAAGATAAAATAGGTAAAACACTTGAAAACATAGGTGAAGGTGAAAATTGCAAACAAAACCCCAATCACACAGGAAGTATTCCAAAGAATCAACAACTGGAATCTCATCATCTTACAAAGCTTTTGTGAAGCAAAAGAAACCAAGCAACAGAGTGAAGAGACAATCCACAAAATGGAAAAAAAATTGCCAGATATTCCTCAAAGAACTCATATGTGAATATATATTTTTAAAGAACACAAAAAAACTTAGACACCCTCAAATTTAAAATGGGAATTTCAATCCAAAAATGTGAACCAAAAAGACATTTCTCATATGAAGTACAAGCAGCAAATGAACATAATAAATTATGTTCAACATCCCTGGTCTTTTGAGAAATGCAAATTAAAACAATACTGAGATTTCATCTCACTCCAAAACAAACAGCTATCATCAAGCAATCAACGAACAATAAATGCTGGTGAGGTTTTTGGGAAAAAAAGAACTCTACCATTGGTGGGAGTGTAAACCAGTGCAACCAATATGTAAGTCAATGTAGGGATTCCTCATTAAATTACAACTAGAGGTTTTGTTTGACCCAAGTATTCCCTTTCTCAACATATTCCCCAAAACATTAAAAACATCATACCACAGTTATATACATACACCCATGTTTATAACAGCACAATATGCAATAGCTAAATTTTGGAAACAGCCTAGATGCCCATCAGCTGATAACAGGATAAAGAGAATGTAGTTTTCATATGCAAAGGAGTATTACTCTGCCATGAAGAAAGATAAACTAGAGACATTTTTCAGTAAATGTATGCACCTTAAGTCCATACTTTTAAGCTAAATAAATGAGACACATATGTTTAAATATCACATGGTTTCACTTGTATGAGAAACCAAAGACATAAATAAGGACCAAAATGGGTGATAGATATTAGGAAGTATGTAGAAAATGTTCAAATAGGGGGGATAAAGGAAGAAAAAAAGAATATTAGGGGAAAAGTGGAAACAAAGCTTTTATGAATAAAGGAGGGAAGAAGGGCTGAAGGGAGGAGAGGAAAATGGGGAAAAAAGAAGGATCAAGATGTATTAGGGCCAGGAGTTTGGCTCAGTGACTTAAGCGCTTGTCTGACAGGTGAGAGGTTATGAGTTCAATCCCTGGTGCAGCAAAAAAAAAAAAAAAAAAAAAAAAAAAAAAAAAAAAAAAAAAAAAAAAAAAAAAAAAAAAAAAAAAAAAAAAAAAAAAAAAAAAAAAAAAAAAAAAAAAAAAAAAAAAAAAGATGTATTAGGTACAAGTACAAATTCCCTATGATGAATGTGCTCATTATGTACATCAAAAATGTGCTAGTAAAATTATTTTTTTTGAAAAGAGAGAGATCCAAAGAGCCTGCTAGATGCCTCCATATGTGGACACAGAGAGAAGGTGATGTCTATGAGGAATGTGCCCTCTCCAGACTGAAAATCTGTGTGAGCCTTGATCTCACAACTCAATGCTCCTAGAATCATAAGAAATAAATGTCTCTTGTTTACAAGCTGCCCAATCTAAAATATTTTATAATAGCAGCCTGAAACCAGTAACTCAGAAGTCAGTCTACATCCTGTCCAGAATAAAACACTATCTGCCATGAATGAAATTACAAATCCAGAATTTATAAGTTGAGTCACTAATCCCCCAATATGATGGTATTTGGAGCTGGGACCTTTGAGATGCAAGAAAATAAAATGAGATGATCATGTGAGAACATAGTGAGAAGGTGCCCACCTGCAAACCAAGAGCCCTCAGCAGACACTGAATCTTCCCACACAGTAATCTTAGACTACCCAGCATCCAGAACTGTAATAGATAAATATTTGTGGCCTACACTGCCCCCCCCCAGTCTATGATATTTTACCATAATAGCCCGAACTGCCAGGCGCGGGGGCGCATGCCTCTAATCCCAGCATTCGGGAGACTGAGGTAGGAGGAGCGTTGTGAGTTTGAGGCTGGCTTGGGCTACAACACGACCGCAAGGCCGACCTGAGCTACATAGTGAGACCCTGCCTCAAAAAACCAGGGCCGGGAGTTTGGCTCAGTGGCTTAAGCGCCTGCCCTGGCAGGTGCAAGGTTGTGAGTTTGATCCCCCGTGCTGCAAAAATAATAATAATAATAATAATAATAATAGCCCAAAGTAGTATACCATAATTCCAGGTTAGTGAGGATTACTGTGGAGTATTATTAGGACAGTAAGCAAAACACAGTGAATCAAAGTGAGATTTTTTTTAAAAAAGTAAAAAAGGAATTAGCAGAAAAAAAGTAAATATTACACTTTGGAATTATTAGAGATTATGAAACTACTGTGTTTACTATTATTATATGAAGAGGCAAAGCAACATGCTTAGAAGTGTAAAGTAAAACAAAAGGTCGATTCTGACATTAGGGGCCAGGCTCCAGGGACTAGATGCTCAGCAGTCACTCAGGGCCACTCTCCTGGAAGGAGAGCTTCTCTAATCTCTCTAGCACCCTGGGATCTACTGAAACCACTGGAGCACATTAAAATTCATGGTCTCCTGCAAGTAATATCAAAGAGATTCTCTTATTCTCCAACACTGGCTACAGCCCCCTTCACAGGGGCTGTAGATCCCACAGTTCAGCATCCCCAAACTCCATGTCATCTCTGCATGGATAGAGAAAAGCATTTTAGTCCTGATGGACAGCCACTCAACCTTAGGTAGCTTAGACATGACTAAAATATAGATATAGCCTAAAAATAAGTAAGTTACAAATTGCTTTTGGTTTGACAGGGTTGGTTGCTTGGTTCCAGCTACTAGAAAAATAGGAAGATGTTTTTATGCATGCAACATCATTGTCTATTCACATAATAAAAGTTCTGCTATTTGTCATCAATGGGTTCACTCTCAGTGCTGTTGGAGTGGTAGTATAAATTCTTTTATTTCTCAGTTTAAGTAGAAATCACAGACTTGGCACATGTCAGGCACCTAGTATTTACTGAATAAAGGAGTGAAGAAATAAAACTTTTAAAATAAAGTGGGAGAGAGATTGCACCAAAGATTGCAGGCAGACAGCATTTTAAATCAGTTTTATTTCCCTGAACATTTTATGCTAGTGTTTTCCTGAAACTTTAATTGATGAAAACATTTTGGCAATAATTGTAGCTTTAATAATTTCAAACATGTGATGTGCTTACACAAGAGGAAACTTACCCTTTTGGTTCTGTTTATAACCCACATTTATGTTTACCTGCACTGTACATACGAAAATCTGCCAGGAAACAGAACATCAGACATCTGCCTCTCAGAAGAATCCCAACAAAAACTTCTGAGAAACTATTTGTGCAGTCTGAAGTCTTCCATTTAGGACCAAACAAAAGGTTAACAGTTTGAAATTTAAGATTGATTTGAAATGCAGAAAATAAATAAAAGCTGGCTTATCATTTTGTTTCTTTTGACACAGATGACCAAAGAGAAGTATACATGAACAGCCTATTTTGTCTCTTCTTTTCACTCCTTCAACAATGCTAAATTGCGACAAAACTTAAAATAACTAGTAAAGTAGTAAATATGAAACTCCCTTTCCACAGAAATTACTGGAATACAGTCAGTGAGCACTTAAAATGAACGAAATTTAGTAACAATTTCCTAAGGTAGTAAACATTCCAAGGAAAGACTAGAAAACAGTCAAAACAAAAAATCCCAGAAAAAAGAACAATGATTCAGAAGACCCCACAAATGAATACATAAGCATGGTAATGGAAATTAGAAAACCTTACTGAAGTCATATTAAAAGACAGGCATGCCTCTCTCCTTTCTCAGGAAAAAAACTGAATCTAAAACCAGACTAAAACTAACACTATATATGTTAAACAAATAATGTACTAAAATTAAACTTTCTTATGGTAGTGAAAAAGAATATAGAAATAGTTAAATGGACATGAATACCAAAATACATACAGGAAACTGTAAAATGAGATGCAATGGTTTAAGAATTGCAGTATATCAGTTGAAGGTATAAAGAAAGGTACTTAAAGTCATGTATCTGGAAGTACACACAATCTTATAGGTAAAAGTTTAGCAATTCAGGAGACAGGCACAGTGAGATGAACTTACTCATCTCACTGTGCTTATTCATCAGACTTAATGACTTTTTTTGGGGAGGAGTACTGGGAGTTGAACTCACAACCTCGCTCTTGCCAGGCAGGCCCTTATGCCACTGAGCTAAATCCCAGGCTCAGACTTAATGGCTTAATAAGCCTTTAGGTCAGACCCTTATAGAGTAATCCATGGTTTGAGAACAATTGAAAATTTCAGAATTTCTCTACATGGTTAAAGAAATGTGAAATAACATCCTTGAAAAAATAGCTAAAAACCCCAGACTATTTCTTTGCTCATGAGGGCCTATTACTTAACTAGAGAAAGATGATTTCAACATCCTCTGAGAGGACAGTAAAAGGTGACTTCAGCTGCATTAGGAAGGTTTCAGGTTTGCTCTACATGTGACTGTCCAGGAGAGACTTACAACACTGAAATGTTAAGCTAGAGAAGAAATGTCTTCTATGCAAATTTTCCACGTCACCATAAAAGCTTACAGTTAGCAGTATAAGAGTAACCAATCATCTATTTATTCAACAATAAGGAAAAACCATGAGAGCGTAATATAGCCTTACTGGATTAGACTATCAGTCGTTCACTGTAGGATTTGTCACCAAAAGTCCCATGGGAAATTCTGTAACAACATCATTTTCTTCTAAGATATTATACTTTATCTCAGCTTCTCTATTTATGATATTTTAATTATTTCCCTAGAATCCTCTACAACTTCTTGAAATAATGTGTTCCATTTTATACTATATTTTATGTATAAATGTCATTTTAATTTTTCTCAAATTTACCTCCATAAAATTACAAAAGAAACACTGTTTCTGTTTCTTGACTTAAGTAACATTTACTATTTATTATATGTCTTGTCACTCTGCTGATTGGTTTATGATTCCAACAGATTCCCTGTTAAGTATGTATCCTTCCAAGATAAATTAATTTTTAAGGGTTATCTTCAAACCTGAAATTTCTAGGTAAAGACGAGTCCATATTAATTTTCTGTAGACAAATTTCTCAGCAAAGGACTCTGCTGTACGCTACTGATTCTTCTGTTGGCATTTGGTAAACTTTACCACACATCCTGAGAACCTGCATTATGCCATAAGCTAGTTTCTGCCTAGAGAGAAATAAGATATACAGGAAAATTGAAGGCAATGAAAAAACTCAATGCCTCTGACTCAAGTTTTCATCCCACAAGCTTACCTATTGTTTTCTCATAATAAAAATTCACCTTTATAAATAGATTATCTATTGCAGGTACTCAGCAGAAAGCTTTATATCAATCATTTATTTAATCCTCATAATAGCCATATGGATATTTTTAAGAACTTCCAGAAACTTTTAAAAGTGTTTTACATATAGTATCTCATTTAACCATTTAAACAATGACACTAATGAAGTAGGCATTTTATTGGCATCAACCTTAAAGATAAGAAAACGCAGATTTGCAGAATAAGTTGATTTGGCTAATAATAAAAAACCAGAATTTTAATTTAAGGTGATCATCACATTAACCACTATACACTGCTTGATTTATCAAATGATGAATGAATGAATGAATGAATGAATGAACAAATTAATGAGGAATGAGCAAAAGCCTGATAAAATAATTGTACCTAATTAAAATGTTATGGCATAGAGAATTGGCTTCACTACAGGGAAGCTGGATTATACCATCAAACCTAGATCATTGTATCAGTCAAAGTCCTCTTAGTCCTAGCATCTTTTAGAATTAACAGCCCAAATAAGTAGCTCCCTATATTGTCTGCAAAATAGGAAAATTGAATTATACCATCAAAGCTGGATTGTTCTATTATTCAAAGTCTTCTTATTCCTAACATTCTTTAGAATTAATGGATCAAATAATTAATTTAACAGCTTTTGTTGCTTTGAAGATTTACAAGGTCAAGGCCTGGGATTTAGCTCAGTGGCATAAGCCCCTGCCAGCAGGTCCTGTGTTCAATTTCTGGTACAAAAAAAAAAAAAAAAAGAAAGAAAGAAAGAAAAAAGAATTTATAAGACCTAATCAAAAGTCTGCCTTTTTTAAACATTAAAAACATTCTCTTTAAAATTAGTAACATTTGTTGGTCTTGTCTTTTCTGTCAAAGGGAAATACTCAACCTAATCAAACAGAAAAATACTGAAATTCTCAGCAAAGTAGTGCATATCAATTAGTTCAGCTTGTATAATACCACTATGAAGCATATTAAACACAACTAAAATCAAAGAAGTGTGCATGGTCAGAAATAAACAGTTAAGAAAATGTTGAAGTCATTACTAAATTAATTCCTTAATACACATTTCTTTTACTCATATTTGCTTGTTAACTTTCTATGTGCATTTCAAGAAAGTACACTACATAAATTATTTTGTTATCTAGTTGCATTTGAATAGCAACAACAGAACAAAAGAATCAATTTGACCCTAAGGAGATCCAAAGAAGCAACTTCAAGAATAAAGGATGAGTCAGGCATGGTGTTCCACACTTGTAATCCCAGCATTTGGGAGGCCAAGACAGGAGAATTTTGAGCTGAAGACCAGGCAGAATCAAAGAGAGAATCTCTGCCTCAAAGAGGAGAGGAGAAGGAAAAGGAGGAGGATGAGGAGGAAGAGGAAGAAAAGGAGATAAAATGTTCAGGGATAATTTATCTGTGCATCCATTTAATAAGCGTTGGCTGAGCACCAACTATGTGTGAAGCCATGTGCAATATTTTAAGAGGTAATTAAAATCTGGTGAGGAGACAGATTTTCTAAAAGAAGAAAGATTACTAAAACAGTATGATTAATGAGCAGGTATAAATTTACAGAGCACCCTTTGTGAACTATGCACTGTGTTAGACACATTGAAAGTGTAAATAAACAAGAGACACACTCTCTGGTCTCAGGAAATCTTCAAAGTAGAAAATATTACCTATAGAAGTCTTAACTTAAAATTTATGAACATAACTGTATTTCACTTTAACTGGTGTATACAATCTTGTGTATTTTACTCTCAAAGCAGAACAGGATGGCACATGCCTCTACTCGGAAGGCTGAGGCAGAAAGATCACAAGTTTGGGGACAGCCTAGAAAACTTAGTGAAACCTTATTTCAAGCTAAAAAGAGTTGGGGATGAAGCTCAGTGGTAGAGTACTTGCCCAGCAGGGGCTAGGTCCTGGGTTCAATCATGGACATGCTCTTAGACTTAATGTATTACTCTGCATTGTGAAATATCTATAACATTTAGACAACTTTCATTCCTACAATTAGCTACAATTCATGCATATGTAATGAGGGTCAGAAACAAGTACTATCCCAAGAACATCGATGGTAGGGTCACTCTTGACCTGTCAGGCTAGGAACTTTTTACAATGTAGCAATATCAATCTTTGTGTAGAATGTTAGTGTAAACCCAACCAGACTGTAAAATATTAGTGTATGCTCATAAGGGAGACAAAGACACAAAAATTGTATAAAAGTGTGCAGTTATACCCTATGTGGCACTCAGCCTTTGGATATGAATCTGCTGAGTCTGTGCCAGCATGAATAAATCTGCTTCTGGTGAAAAAAGCCTCCGTATCCCACCTCTCTACATGAAAATCCCAGAGCACATCAGCATATGATTATCTGCACTGAAAATCTCCCGAACCAAGGACAGATCCCAGCATAAAGAATGGTCAAGAGCAAATAGGCGGTAAGGCTACTAACAGAAAGTCACCCAGAACACTGAGACATTTTGGTCCACACCCACTTGCAGCAACCTCAGGTCCCTCCCTTCCTCTTACCCCAGTTCCTATCAATTCCCAGGCCAATTAGGCAAAAACCAGGAGGGTTAATCTACTGTATCATAGCAGCAGCTCATTGCTCCTCTAAATTAGTAAAAATGAGAGCTGACAGTGTAATATAATTTTAGAGATGAAAGGGACTCTCAAAATCATATGGTCCAACATCATTTCATAGATGAGAAAACTGGAGATTAATAAAATTAGGTGACTTACTCAAGGTCACAGAGCTTGTTATGGGATGAAGGTGAGTCTAGAATTTAGGTATTACAACACTAAAGGAAATAGTCTTATCACACTTTCATTAGACCCTCATCATGAAAGGTCACAAAAATCAGTACAGATTTAGTATAATCACGTTTTAACTAATTTGAATATGTCAAGAAGAATAATGCAAAATTAGAAGAGAAACTGGGGTAAATATAATAATTCAACAGAATACAACTTTCAATATATCAAATTTACTTCAGTCGGTATGGGTGCACAAATATACATCACTAATTTTGTCTGATTCCTTATTTTAAAATCTGTTTTTTAATTCATCATTAAGTGCTGATTTAAACCACCTTTATCCTTAACTAGCATCCTTTTAAAAGACTCAGTAATTTTTGCAGAACTCATGCAGAACTGTGTCCCTTCGCTTAAATTTCCATTGTCATGTTGTCATTCTCCTAGGTTCTCCTGGCTTTTCTCCAACAATCACTGAACTGGAACATGAGCCAAATCTGAATAGATCCTAATATAGTAAACAAGAGAAAAATGAAATTATGGCTCCTATAAATTGCTGTTCCTTCTATTTTTTCAAAATGAGTGAAGATAAATTATGTTATGTATTTCCTCCAGACGACTTTTGAAAGCAAAAGAAATTTTGATTTATGATATGGTTCTGAACATCAACTTTTAGAGCCTCCCACTCTTTCACATTTAAGACTTGCTGGAGTAATACCAAGTGCTCTGTTAAAACCTCTATTTTTTTCCCTGAAATTTATTTATTCTATATATCCTGCTGTCTAGTGTGGTACTTCAGGCTGGGTGTGTGAACTGTATCCAAAAAGATGCACATCATTGCAATCTGCTTAGTATAGAGACTCTTCCCAAAGTGTTTCCTCAAGCAATCTCATTCTCCAGGTCCTAAGATCCTCTAAGAACACAGTTAAAGAAAAAAAATTTGTGGGCCTCTCCCTCTTTTATTCAAAATCCACGTTTTAAATTGTGATATAAGTGGCAAAACTCAGGTATTTATCTTTTTGAGGTCTTTCCTCATATATCTTGATATTTCTGGAAAAATACTTGTGAAAGGTTATAACCCATAGAGAGCCCTTTATATATCTTGGTTGTTATTATTGTTATGTCAATAGTTTAATAATCATTTAAAAATAAGCATGCTTGACAGCACATCATTCATTTGTATGGCCTTTCTCTTATACTTGAGAAAGACTCCAAGGGAAAAATCTCATTTTAAGTCTTCCCATCCAGCTGTGTATCACTTGCTATCTTAATGTTTTGTAACATACTATGAACACAGGTCCTTTAATTAATTTCTAATTAGTGTCTTATCTAATAAGTAGCATGGTATCTGACACACACACTTTTTTTTTAAATAAAAGGAGAAATGCTGAGAAAAAGGGAATAAGAAGGCCTTTGAAATATTTCCACTTAGGTTATACTAAGAAAGAAAACAGCTCAATCTAACAACTACCTCTAAGAAAACTTTTTAAACCCCACTCCCAAGATGGTAGAATTGACTCCTCCCTTCAGTGTGGCACCACTCTCCCTCAAATACTTCTTATACAATGTAAATAACATTGCATCTCAATTCAGTATATTGCATAACTATAATCTGAACCAAGTCTGTTGGATTTCATATAGGACACTGGATCCCAATATGATTTATATTAAGCTGATAGTGATTGGTACAAAAAACTCCATCCATAGTAATATCCTTACAATGTTGTTGTATGTTTAAAAATAAACAAGACATATCAACAATTGAGAAGTGGTATAAGAACTACAATATGGATTAATGTTAAACACTTAAACATGCTGTTGAAAGCCCATATTCAGTGTGACATAGCAAATTGATCATTATATAAAACTAGGTTAAAAATCAGTTTAAAAAATTATTGAACATACTTCCAATCACCCTAGTCATTTCTTTTTTTTGCAAGGACAATATACTTGACATGCACAATTTAAAGGAAGAATGATTTATTTTGCCTAATGGTTACAGACCATAGTTAGTTGGTTCAAAAACAGAAACAGAGTGGCAAAGGGGCATGGTAAGTGGTCCGGTGGAAGGAGGCTGCTCACATCATGGTGACCACACAGAGTGAGATGTGAGGAGCCAAGCAGGGAGCTACACCCTCCCCTGTCAAGCCCCCATGATCTGCCCCTTCCCACCAGGATCTACCTTCTAACAGTGTATTCAGCTCTGAACTCCAACCCACCGATCAATGTAGTATTTCTATAATCCAAACACCTTCCAAAAGCCCAGCCTCTGAACACATGAGACTTTGAGAGGACATCCTAGATCTATGCAGTAACACCATTTATGTGTAAATAAACTAAACAAACCAAACCTACACATTAACCCTTACTAGGCCATGTGAACTGAGACCAATCCCAGGATGATTTTTCTGGCTTTCCTCTTCTGTAGGTCTATGTAAATGGACACATCTTTCCAATTTCTCTTTGAGCCATCTCCTCCAAGTAGTATGTGGCTACATTTTTTTCCTCAAAATTCCTCAGTTTGACTTGAGAACTGCAAATTGATGAGGTGCACTCTCCATCAAATCTTGTTCATAGGGAAACTCATGCTTTCCTTCATGTTTAACTCCTTGTATCACCTGGAATATTCTACCCCTCCAAATCTTTCCCTCCACATCTCAGTCCCTATATCACTTTCCCCATGAAAATTTGGTTCAATAATTGTGCAGGTAAAGCACATGACAAGATAAATGCAACATACAACTTGATAAATAATCCTTAATTCTGTTAGACAAGTTCCATATTTAAAACTTTTGAGATATGCTGTCAAACCTTTAGAAAAAAAGTTGTAATAATTTTATGTTGTAATATTGTAATAATTTTACATTCACATACTCATGTGGGACAGCAGAAGGAAATGCATTCTTCATGAAGAAGGGTTTCATTCCACCATTATTGTGTCCAAGAACATTCTTTCAGGTGTAACAGCATAAGCATTTAGCACTCTGTACATCTCTTCAGATTCTTTTACCTTGTTCCTGTCTACCAGTTGCCACTGGGCTTTTCAATCCCAACAGCCATGGTAAGTCTTGGTAGGGCTTTCTTCTGACTGGGCTGCTGGAGTCTGTTTTGCTTTGTGCATAAGGAAAGCTAGAGAAACTTGAGGACTCACTTCCTCTCACCCCAGGAGTACCCCTCAAGCAAAAGATGACTTGTAAGTGTTATAAATGTCAGGCCTTCCTTGCTTCCCCAAGGGTATCCTCCCAGCTGTGACCTATTGTCTTCCAAACTCCCTAGTGGGGCTGGACTAGCTCTTCTCTCTCCTCCCTGCTTCTGTGGCCTTTTTTTCTCTGGGAGCATTTCCTAACAAGCCACATTCATACAAATATTTGTGCTGCATTTGTTTTCTAAGAAAGATAGAAGCCAATGTAGTTTTAAAAATCCAAATATAAACTCCATGAAAATGATTTTGTTTTCTCATAAACTTTCAGTCTAACAGATTAAAGCTTATATTTCAGTTTTTTTTTCACTCTTGGGAATACTATCGTGTCATTTTCATTTAATCTAGACAAATTAGAGAGCAGGGTAGCAGAAACAAGGTTCAGACATCCCAGAGTCTAATCTAGTTTTGCTCATAACTAACTCGGTAATCCTGAGCAAGGCACTCACCATCCCAGGCCTCCAGCTATCTACTGCTATTCCCTGTGGCTGAACAATATCCTCAAAGGTTTTAAATATCAATGAAAACATTATAGCCTGCAAAGGCAGACCTAAAAATGGAATTCACATAATCACTCAAACCAGAACTTTCAGATTTCATTGGAGATATTCATGTTTTTGTCCTATGCTTCCATATTCCAAGGTCAATTTTTCCTCTGTCTTGGTCTCTAAGAGAAGCCTGCTTCCCAGCTTTTGAATTTCCCAGCAGCAAATTCTATTCCTCTTGCTATAGAAAATTCATCATTCATGTCCCCCACTCTGAATTTCTGCCCTCTCCCTCAACACATAGCATACTATGGACTTTTGGTGTTTTAATATTCTCAACAAAACAAGAAAACAAAAAATGAAAAAAAACTAGATCTACAGCACATATCCTCCTGTTTGTGCAATCTGAATAAGCAAATGGAGGGAAGAAATAGTTCTGAGATTAGGGAGTTGTCCCCTTTCCCAGTGCTCTTGGGAGAAAACATATTACTGAGGAAATAGAAGGCAGGCCTGGAAGGTTTAAAAGTAGCATCCTCCATAGTTTTCTTTTATGGTGATGCAGACTCCAATTACTATGTGAACAAATGGATTAGGAAGGGTACTAACTCCAGATTGGAAAAGGATTTTAAAAGAAACAAACCCTATTAAAAAAAAGAAATAAACCTCAAGACAAGCATCATATAACACCCAAAAGATCTGAAAAAGAAAACTGAAAATATAGCATACTTTGTTGATCAATTGGAACTTTTCCACACTATCTGTTGGAATGTAAATTATATAATCATTTGGGAAAATTCTGTGCTGTTTCCTGCTTCGAGTTCAATATATGCATATTTCATGACTGAACTCTTACCTAAATGCAGAGAAATCCTTGTACAAGCTTAAATCCATGAAAGCATTGTTCGTATTTATGAAAAATGAAGAACAACTCAAATACCAAAAGTTCACTGACAAAGTATGTATAAACCAAAGCACAAATCAGTAAATTCAAATAACTGCCTAATCATCAGTACTGAAAATGAAGGGCTGTACCAAACAAAACACCACAAATGAAACTTAGAAGATAATAGTGAATGAAGAAAAGCTTACAGAAGACTACACCATGCTACAAACACTGAAAATGAACAAACCAACAATGCAAAGCTAAACAATATTGTTGAATTCTATCTGCATTATATTATGGTGAAGAAGAGAAAAATAAGTTTAAAATCTAAAATTTGTCACTATTTCTAGATGGAAAGGAGGATAGAGACAAGATAGCGCATAAAATATATATGTGTTGTGATTCCTACCTGAATGCTAAGTTCAAGGGAGTTCACTTCATTATTATGCTTCATAATCAGCATACATACTAAGAAGTATCGAATATTACCTAAGAAATAAATTTAGGGTAGATAAATGAGAATGCAATTGAAAAAGGGAAATGAAGTAGAAGACAGAAAAAATTGGTTTTTCTTATATAATCTATTGGCATTTATGGGCATTCTTAACCATTATTTTCCAAAATTACCACAAATTGGCTTATTTGGAATATTTCATTTCATATTTTTATGTGGAATAATTACTTCTATTACAAAATCCATAGATTTCTGGCACATTGAAATATCATACTTAAAAGTCTGAGCTGGCAAGTTGAAAAATACTTCACAAGTGCTACTTGGAATTCTAATCATCCGCCCATCTACCACATGATAAGTTCTAAGAACAGAATACTGAACATTCTCAAGAACGTTAAAGAGGAAAAGTGGGAATAATCTAAGAAAAAGTCATTTAAGAGAGAATTAATTTAGAAACAACTGATAAATGACCCAAAGCATTTGCTTATTTTTCCCATGTTCGTGTTAGCTTGATATTTATAAAAATACAGTAGACTAAAGAACAAAATTCAGCAAAGAACAATTAATGCAATTGCTGTTAATTGGTGAATTAATATGAGACCAGATACTAGCAAATATTCTAGTTCCCTTAAAATTTCAAACATCTGAAAAGAGCCACTCATCTGCCTATGTGATGTCTGTTTGTTTTTTTAGGGTTTGTTTGTTTGTTTGTTTCTTTATTTCTTTGTTTGTTTTGGGTTTTTTTGTTTTTGTTTTTGTTTTGTTTTGCTTTAAGTACAGAGATTCAACCCAGGGACTTTCAACTACACACCTGGCCCTATTTTTATTTTTTATTTTGAAACTGGGTCTCATTAAGTTGTTCAGTCTGGGTTTAAACTTGCCGCACCACATGTCACCACACCAGGTCCTATTATGATATTTTTCAGGCAAAATTCTGTAAGGTCAATCGAACTAATAGAGGTAGTTTTGAAATCCAGTCTTATAATTATCATTAGAATCAGGTATCAAAATCAAATAAGTAATTACTCAGGATTTTTCATTATTTATAAAATGAAGAAGTACTTTGAAAATTGCAGAATGCACTTGGAAACATTTCTCAAAATGTTGATTTCATACAAACAAAATTAGTCAAAAATCAAAACATCAGATAAACAACATTATGATAGTAACTTAGTTATTCGTTTTTCTTTTCCAAATGAAAGAATTATTCTATTATCTAATTGAGAAATTTGAAGCAGTCTTTCATTGTTTTTAATAATAGCCTTGCATGACCACAGGATCTTGACTAAGCCACAAGAATGATTTGTCCCAGGTTTACCCCAAGCACATGTATCATTGTTAAAATAATTGAGCTGTAAAATAATCATACCCTCATACTGTATTTAAGAAGATGAGTGACAAATAGTCATGTAGTTACAGTGGAGAAGTAGAAGCATGGATAAGTTCAATGATTTTCTCATGGCCAAAATGAGAACAAAACCAAGAACAGCAGATAAGTGTTCTACCAATCTGTCTAATGAGCTATATTTCCAAGGTTATGTTACCTTCTTTACTGAGATCACAGAAAAGAAGGAAGACAATTACTATGAGAATGTCATTTTTTACTGGATTTCTGTTGCATAACCCAGTGACCAGAGTAAAGAACAACTTTCCGTCTCTCCCCTCTAGTTTCTGCATTGGCCCTTTGCAAGGTAAAATCTGTCATTGAAGCCCCATGCAGGAGAGCATTAGAATGTAGATGGCTCTCTGTACTCCATCTACAAGAAATAGCAAGCTGGGGCTGTTGTCCTCACTCTGAGGCTAACTAGCAAAGTCACTTTGACTTCATTCTAACTACCTGACATTCTCACCCATAAATTCATGTGTGAGTTCTAGTATTTAAAATACATGTGACAAAAAAGGTTTGTCCTGAGCTGGAGTCTAAACCATGTTCTCCAACTCAGCTTACCAGAGGTCACGCATATCAAGGAGTTCAAACTATATGACCTGTTACTAACTGCAAAAGAGATATTAATCACTCTCCAGTTGTCCAATTTGCCTTATCTGCATTAATGCATCCTCCCCCAACTACAAGTGTCAGGAGCTTCCCCTTGACTAGTTATGAATTCCCTGTTTCCTTAGACATTAAGTATAAGAGTGTCCACAGAGGGCAATGTAATGACAACAGAGCATATTCCTATGCAACAGACTGATATTTGCCCTGCTGCTCAACCAACAGGCAAAGGTCTAGATACAGTTGAATAAAATCCTCATCAGGCAACATAAGATCAACACGCTGAAGTTTCTAGATGCAGATAATGAGCAATGCACAGATATGGCTTGGGAGATATTGTAGTCAGGGCTTTGCGAGGAGAACAATTACATACTCATAGTATTATTTATAATGGTCAACCAAGGAGTCAAATACAAAGAAAGTGCAGGAAATCTGTCCACACACTGAAGATCTAGAGAATCTAGTCAAGGGCCTGGATCCCATGGCATTATCTTGTAAGTGTTCAGCTGAAGACCTAAAGCCCACGACAATGCCTCTCATGAGTCCAGCTGGAGGCCTTAAGCCCATGACAATGACTCATGTAAGTCTGTTTCATGAATCTGTGCTGGAAAGACCTCAAGTTCAGTGGTGAAAGTTAGAAAGTCTGTGCCAGAGGGACGAAAGGCCTGTGCCAGTAGGCTGAGTGTTCTGCACTGAAGCCAGGAAGCAACACTCAAATTAAGAACCAGAACTCTCCACAAAAGTACCACAGCCATCCTCAGTGACAACAAGGTCCCGAGCCATATCACCCGAGTTCATATCAGGAAGCCAGCTTGACAAACTTTTCCTGGAGATTGAGCAGCACACCATATTTCCCTCTGGAGCCAGGAAGTGAAGCTCAACCTAAGGACCAGAGCTCCTCCAAAGTAAATCACAGACATTCTCCACAACAAGGTCCTGAGCTCTGCTGATAATAGCCAAGTTCATATCAGGAAAGAAGCTCAACAAGCTCCTCCAGGAGAACCCAAGGCAACAAGAGAACCAAGAGCACCAACCAATAACCCTCAACTGTTCCTCTCCGGTTCTCCTTTTTATCGTGGCAACAGTCCTCAGGTGGGCCATCCATGCTCAGCACCATGCTGATTCAGTTCAGCTGGTATTACAAGTGGACCACCAATTATCAATCCACCACCAGTGATTTGTATGTAAAGCTCCAGTTCCCATATGGTCCTGGGTGTTTGACTATTTTAAAGTCACTAAATCTGAAGTGGTGCAGAGAAAATAAGAGTGAGAGAGATAAGGAGGAGGCCTTTAATGTGGAGGGCATGGGAGAGCTTTAGGGGCAGGGGGGTGTAAAGTTCTCAACAAGAACAGAGGAGTGTAGTTACCTTTATCAACTTTGGCTGGGGGAGGAGTTTGGGGAGGTGGGCAAAATGACATATTGACAGGTGATTTGAGGGAGCATCTGCCTGTGTAAAGCAGGAGACAGAATGATTTACTGGGGTCTGGAGGTGGAGGCTTGGGGGGTTGTGGAGTCTTGGGACTGAAGAGGGCTCAGTGCATGCACAAAAGGGAGTGAGAAGGAAAACATGGAGTTTACTCTTGGAGAACTAAGTTGTTTCTCTGGGTCCAGTGCCAAGTTGGGGGGATGTCATGTTACAGATAGCTAAACCCCAGGATAGCAGAATCTATCACTGGGCACTTGTCAGATATTCATCATGGTATTCCTTTCAAAGCCCACCTATTTGTCATCCCAAGCATCAGGCTCTCCTCTTCCCAGCATAGATGCTGATAATGCCCCAATAAGATCCTCTTTTGTAGGCCAGGGTTGTGGGTGTCAGACGCTAGTATCTGGGAGGTCACACATCAGCTGCCAGCCAGTGTTGAAAGGCTGTAACAGTTGTTCCTGGCTACACAAATTCTAAGGTTTATTTCAACCAGGCAGAGACTAAATGTCAGAAGAATCCCCATCTTTGCTTAGTTCTCCTGCCCTATTCTCCTTTCCTGACTTCCTCAGGGGCTTCTCCTGAAATCACCTCCTCATTAACATTTGCCAGAGAATACCCCTCTGATGTTCTTTTCCTAGAGGGCTTAGTTTTAAGACATTTCTCCAGGGAACTTCTCAGTATCACCTTCCACTCCACCACTACTTCTCTCTGGTAATCTTTCCTGTTTCCCAAAGGCAAAATGGGTATGCTCCTTCTTGTTTTGCACAGAATTTTTTTTCTTTCCTCCTTCTATCTTCTCCATAACCCTTGTCGTTGTGTAAATTTCCTGGAGATGCACAAAAGGAACATCCATATTGGAACTGCCAGGGGGCTGGAAGACCAAACAACAACTCAAATCCAGCTTGACAAGTAAATGAGTTTATTAGGACTAACAAAGCAGAGCATGTCTTGAGAGCTGCAGCAGTACCAATGTTGGCAACCTCCTTCTGCTAGACTACTGGTTTTATAGAGCATTACTTAAAACACCAAAGGAAGATCAAAAGAAAGAAGGGTCCTTGGGGAAATTTGTGTGTCCTTTGCTCCCATCCCATCCTTATCAGAAAACTCCACTAGTCTCAGAAAGCACTGTGTAACAAAAATGATGAATGTCCTCCTATGCTGCAACCTGGCACATAGCCTCAGCACCTGAAGAGAGGGGGGCTGAATGGCTAGATAGTGGGGAATGCTAGTTAGTGTTTGGAAAACAATTTTCACTATGCTTATTTTTCTCCTCTAATACTCTTCTCTGACTCTATTGCTGTTCTCCCAATGATCTAATACTCCTTCGGAGTAAATCACTAGTGACCCAAAACTAAGCTGTCTTTTTCTTGAAGGTGCAATGGACTTTATCTTTAAACATTTTAATGAAGTGGTAAACATCTCTTTTAGTATGATTATGAAACTTTAAAAATATTTAGTAACTAATAAATAGTAGGTACTTAACAGTTGACAACTATTATTATTACTTTACCAACGTACAACAATCATCTGTCACAATTATGCCCAACATCAAGTAGGGGTACTGTCAGCTATTATGTAAACCTTCCCAAGTCTCTAAGCTAATGGAGAAAATACTTATAAATACATGAGGATGGCTGAACTCCCAAATTTATATCCTTTGCTCAATCCCATTAATGTGAACTCTTGGGAATAGAAAATATTTTAAATGTCCTTAAGATTTATTTATCCCTTCTCTCAAATCACAGCCAATTCTTATACCTTCAGTCACTAGCAGTGACCCAACATAATCCAAATTTTCCTTATGACCAACACCATTTCCTTGCTAATAATGGATACCACTACTGTCCAGGAACCATATGTGATACTATCCTCTGTGTATCCAAGTTTATACAGGCATGACAACTGACTATTTTTCTCATGATTGGTTTTATAAATGATGACCTCTCTTCAACATCTGTCCAATTAATCTCACTCCCCTCAGTGACTGACTACTCAGTTACCAGTTGATCAATTAATACATGAAACTAACTAGCTTTATCAATATATCTGTATCTATATATTACATACTGTGCAATTCTACCTGTATGACATTCCAGAAAAGGCAAAACTATGAAAACCATAGAAAGAGTCAGTGACCACTAGGAATCAGGGTGGGGTTGGTAAATAGGCAAAGCATAAAGAATTTTTTATGATAATGAAAATAAGACTCTACATGGTACTGCAATGATGGATGCATGTCATTACATATTTTTCCAAACGTTTAGGATGCACAACACCAAGACAGAAACCTCAGGTAAACTATGAACTTTGGGTGATTATGACATGTTAATACAGAATCATCAGTTAGCAGAGTTACATATATATCATTTTATTGCTCAGGTAGGAAATGTTAAAAATAGGAAAGGTTATGCATATGTACAGCCAGGGGGGAATATGAAAAAAAAACTTTAATCACAATTTTGCTAAGAATCTAAAACTAGTGTTAAAAAATATTCTTAAATAGAGGGAGAGTAAGAAAGTTGTGCATTTCTCAAAGATGCTTTATTGTTGTGGAAAACAGGATACCAGAGTTTTTCAGATGGCTAGAAACCAACAGTGCACTCTGGAGAGGCAGAGAATTTTTTTTTTTTTTTTTTTTTTTTGGCTAGCCTGGCTCAGAGGAGTTCATGCTATGTAACCTTTGAACCCTGAAGATAGCTTCATAAAAGCCTTCATTAAATTTGTGAAAGGAAAAATGAGCTCAAACAAAGGCAGTTATTCAAAAACAACAGGTTTATAACTCTAGCCATCTGGTCTGTCTCACTCAGGTAGAAAATCTAACCTAAGAGAAGGGGTGTGGGGACAGGTGCCACAAATTACAGAGTGGTACAGGAGGGGGGAAGGAGGAAAAGAAGCACCACTTACAAGTTTAGAGAACTGTGAAACATCCCTATTAGCATATCAAAGTGTGACCTAGGATGGAGGAGGGAATGGGTAATGTGCTCACTGTGGGCAGAAACTATTGTGTTGAGTGGAGACAGGATTTCCATTTAAAACAAACAAATTTCTTTTTCATTATCACAGATGAGAAGTAAAGAGTGTTCTACTATGGATCAAGAAACAAGATCTGACAATACATTGTATGCATAAAGCACATTTAACTCAAAAAGAAATGCATAGGCTAAAAGTCAAAGGAAGGGAAACAATACTCCATGCAATAGGAATCCAGAAAAAAAAAGCAGGGGTAGCTATTCTGCTGCAGACAATGTGAACTTCAAACCTAGAATATTTAAGAGAGATAAAGAAGATCACTATATACTTCCTTGCAGAAAATTCAAGCGAAAAATAGCAGTCATAAATATATATGCACCAAATATGGTAGCACTCAACTATATAAGACAAATATGAATACACATGAAAAAATACATAATCAGCAACACAATTGTAGCAGGAGACTTTAATACCCCATTGTCACAAACATGTCTGCAAAACAAAAAATCAGCAAAGAAATTACAGAACTGAACCAAACCTGTAAACAAATGAACTTAGTAGACATTTACAGAGTGTTTCACCCAATAACAGCAGAATATACATTATCCTCAGCTGCACATGGGATGCTCTCTAAAATAGACCATCTACTAACCCATAGAACATGCTTAAGCAAATGCAAAGGAACTGAAATTATCCCATGCATATTGTATGACCATAGTGTAAAAAGATTGGAAATTAATGACAAAAGAAACTGCAAAAACTCCATGACCACATAGAAATTAAATAACACCCTCCTGAACAACCAACGAGTCACAGACAAAATTCAAGAAGTTAAACAATATCTACAATAAAATTAAAATTCAAATGCAACTTACATGAACCTGTGGGATACAATGAAAGCAGTCCTAAGACAGAAATTTATAGCACTGAATTCCCACATCAGAAACAGAATGAGCACAAAAAAAAACAACATGAAGCTTCTAGAAAAACAAGAGCAAGTCAAGCCCAATGCCCATACGAAGGAGGATATTATAAAAATCAGAGCAGAAATCAGTGCAATTGAAACTAAGAAAACAATACAAAAAATTAGTGAATAGAAGAATTGGTTCTTTGAAACAATAAACCCCTAGCTAAACTTATCAAACAAAGGAAAGAAAATACTCAAATTCATGCAAGAAGGATTGAAAAGGGTGAAATCACTACAGATCTTGCAGAAATTCAGAAGATCACAAATACCTACTTTTAACATCTTTACTCACATAAGATAGAAAACACAGAAAAAATGAACAGATTCCTAGAAATGTATGAATTACCAAAGCTGAATAAGAAGATATAAAAATATTGAATTACCCAGTATCAGGTAATGAAATTAAAAACACAATGAAAAACTTACCAACAAAGAAAAGTCCAGGTCCTGATGGATTCTATAAGAAATTTACAGAAGATTTAATGTCAATACTCCTCAAACTGTTTAATGAAATTAAAAAGGAAGCGATTCTCCCTAAATCATTCCTGGAGGCAAGCATTACTCTGATACCAAAACCAGAGAAAGACCCAACCAAAAAAGAGAACTACAGGCCAACCTCCCTAGTGAACATAGTCCTCTTAAATAAATGGTGCTTGAAAAAACTGGCTTTTCACATGCCAAAAACTAAAACTAGACCCATGTCTATCACCATGCACTAAAGTCAAAATGGATCAAAGATAAAAATACTAAAACGCTAAATCTACTGGAAGATAAAATAAGTAGAAATCTTGAAAACATAGGGGTAGGCAGAGAGTTCATGAACAAAAACCAAACTTCATGGGAAGTACTTCACAGAATCAAAAACTGGGATCTCATTTTATTGAAAAGTTTTTGCACATCAAAAGAAAGCACTAAAAGAGTGAAAAGAAAACCCACAGAGTGGGAAAAAATGTTAACCAATTTTCCCTCAGACAAAGAATTTCTATCTAGAACATATAAAGAATTGAAAAAACTCAGAACCTCCCACCCAAATTCAGAGACCAAATCCAAAATTGGCATCTGTGATGAATATACACTTCTCAGATGAAGAAACACAAACAGCAAATAAATATATGACAAAATGTTCAACATTACATCATTTGAGAGATGCAAATTAAATTAAATTCTGAGATTCCACCTGATCCCAGAAAGAATGACTATTATCAAGGTATCAATCAATAACAAATGCTAGAGGGGCCATGGGCAAAAAGAAACCCTTCTCCACCATTTGTGGGAGTATAGACTGGTGCTGGCACTGTGGAAATTAGTACAGAGATTCCTCAAAAATCTACAATTGGAGGTCTCATTTGACCTAGCTATTCCCCTCTGGGTATCTTCCCAAAAGAATTAAAAACATCATGCCACAATGATATATGTGCAACCATGTCTATGGCAGCACAATTTGTAATATCTAGGTCTTGGAAATAACCTAAATTCCTATCAACCAAGGAATGGATTAAAAATATGTGGTATTTTTATATAATGGAGTACTACTCAGCTATAAAGAAAGATATACACAAGTCTTTTATAGGTAAATGGATGCAACCAGAGTCCACACTAGTAAGTGACATAAACCAGGCCCACATGTGTCAACATCATATTGTCTCCCTAGTTTAAGAAGCTGAAAAAGTAAGTAAGACCCAAAACCTACAATAGATACTGTGAAAGGGAAAGAAACAGCCCAAAAGTGAACAACAACTGGGATGGGTGAAAGGACAAAACAAGAAAGGGAAAAGATAGCTAAAGTAATTATATTACTGATTTCTCTTAGTTCACTGAAAAGAGTTGTTTGTGCTTGTATTGTTTGATCAATTATGCATGTGTATAACCTGTAGTCTGAGCAACTAACTACTTTGAAGATAACAATATGCAATATACTAACCATTGTCGATTTCCTATTATCTTGTTTTCTGAAATTCCATTTCTTTTTATTTTTTCTTTTTTCTCTTTAAATAAAAAAAAAGTACTATAGGTATAGTAGCAGAATTCATTCATCCAGTGACTAGAATGTAAGTAGAATCCCAGAATGCTACCATCCCCTCCCCTCTCCATTAAAAATATACCAGGTAGAAACACTATGCAAATATATAACATTAAGTGAATTGAAAGTCACAAGACATACAAAATTTATATAATCAGACAGGCAGGTTTTTGATTTTTAGGTATTGAATTTTTTGTATTTTCCAGTGCACATACCAAAAAGGATGGCACATTCTTTTGATATCCAAAAAGGATATCAGGCTGTTCCACTGAGAAGCCACCACACAGCACTTCTGATGTCCTTGTTTTTCAGTCTACACATGAAAGGGTTTACCAGAAAGACATGTGACATACATCAAGGAAGTCCCAATACCCTCTCTAGGAAAAGGTAAGACAGTCAAATTAAAGTACACCCCAAGACCCTTTCCACAAAATAAGGGAAAAACTGACATGTGAGAATCACACATATAGAAGGCTCTATCCTTTCCACAAGCTGATGAATCTCTCAGTGGAACACTCATAAAATACGTGTAAGAGTTGACCACCAACATAGATGACACTAATGAAATACATCAGTTTGCTGTTGGTGGAAGTGTCAAAAGACCAAGGAACTGAGAATAATCACAGAAGAAACGTAAAATTTCTACCAGTGTGCAACAGATCTAGTTTCGTTACTGTCAAACTTCAGCTAGGGGCCAGGGATTTAGCTCAGCGGCTCAAGCACTTGCTTGGAAAGCACAAGGTCATGAGTTCAATCCCTGGTACAAAAAAAAAAAAAAAAAAGAAAGAAAACTGCAGCTAGGTTTCTAAAAGACTGATGAAGAAAACCTCTGGAACAAGGAGGCCACAGCTGTAGGGATTCATGGTCACTGGGTAGTAGCTGTAAAATGACTTTCTGAGAGGACACTGTTTGCTGTGTCCTCTGGGACACTGGTGGGGGGAACTGAAGTCAGTGAAGAACAGATTTGAACAGACTGGAAAGAAAGAAGTAGCATGTGGGGTGTGGAGGTGAGAGTCAGAGCAGACAGAGAAAATGATGAGCGGCTTCCTGGGCATGATGACCATGTACATGGTGCAGTAGCAGCACAAACAAAAGGGGCTGATATTGCCAAACACCCGAGAGGCTCATGACAAGGAATTCCAAGACACATGCTAGATTCTTTGATCCCATGCGGCTGACACATTTCTTGCTTATTGCTTCTGTGAAACTGTTTTTCTTGCTGATTGATTGAGTGAAACTGTTTTTCTTTATGTTATGTCTAACGATCTCTGAAGAATTTTTTTGACATGCAAGGTATATATTTATTGTCAACTCATTTCTTCCATTTTCGATTGTCTAATGAGGTATTTCTCCCTCCTATTTGAAGATTTCATGAGGCACAGAATTCTAGCTTGGTGGGGTTTTTCTCTAACACTTTAAAAACTTCCCTTTATTATCTTTTTCATTGCATAATTTCTTAGGAGAAGTCAGGTGTAATTCTTAACTGCTCTTTTATAGATGAAGTTGCTTCCTTCCATTCTTTCAAGATTATTTTCTTTATCTTTGATTTTCTGAAATTGAAATAAGATATGCCAGGCATGGATGTGGGTTTTTTTTGTTTTTTTTGTTTATTTTTTTGGCATTTACTCTGCTTAGTGTTCTCCTGAGTTTCTCTGATCCGTGGTTTGGTGTCTGGCATTAATCTGGAGAAATTATCAGATTAAAATAATGCTTCTGATCCTTTTTCTCTTTCTTTATTATTTCCTTATGTATATTTTATATCTCTTATAGTTGGCCCACAGTTTTAGGATATGCTGTATTTTTCTGAGGGTTTTTCTGGGATCTCTTTGAATTTATTTTCAGTTTTGGAAGTTACTATTGTCATATCTTCAAGCTCAGACGTTCCTTTTTCAACCATGTTCAAAAGCATTCATTTTTTGTTAGGATGCTTTTGATTTTTACCATTTCTTTTTGACCTTCTCTTAGAATTTCCACTTGTTTGTTTACATTGCCCATTTGTTCTTGCATGTTGTCTACTTGCTCCATTACAGCCCTTACCATAATCAGCTACTTTAAATTCTCATAATATAGATGTCTTAGATAATTTTCACTTGCTGCTGAGACAAAATAACTGATGCCCAAAATTAGGGAAGGAAAGGTTTATTTCTTACAGTTTTTGGGAGTTTCAGTCCATACTCAGTTGGTTCCAAGGCAACATGGCATGGCAGGGCAGCCATTCACAGCAGCTGCCAAACAGCAAAGTTAACCAATGAGAGAGAAAGATAATGGAAGACACACATTCCTGCCGTCCTTACACTGAATGTTGCTCCACCCCTAGGCGGGTGTAGTACTCACACCACAAATCCCAGCACTAGTCAACAAACCAATCACAAATGCCAGACTTAGCCCTGTCCAAATTACATGAGGCCTTGGGGGGACACAGGATCAAACCAATACATTCCACCCCTGGCCCCCCAAGAATTCATGTATATCCTTTATAGAAAAGACATTTGGTCCATTTGCAAGAGTTGCCACAGTCCTAACAGCCTCAGCATTGCTGAAAAGTCCAAGTCCCAAATCTCCTCCAAGACCTATGGTGAACTCTTAACTATAACCCCCTGTACAAATGAAAACAAAGGTTAGACACTTTTAACATGTAAAGGCACAAGATAAACATTACCATTCCAAAAGTTAGAAAGAGGGAAATACAAAGCATTGGAACCAAAGCAAGTCCAAAATCCAGCAGGGCAAACATTAAGTTCTGGAGTTCTATGCTCAGCATCTGAAGAAATCTGGTTGCAAGCTCCAAAAGTCTTGAGTGACTCCACTCCTGTGGCACTTCTAGGGGCTTCAACTCCCATAGCTTCGCTCTTGGGCTGGTTTTGTTCTTTCCTTGTAGGTTTCCTTGGATGATCCACATTCCTGGATTTTTCAAACTTCTGGGTTTTCCATTGCACCTTGGCTTCACCCTTGTGTCTTTGCATATTGCCCTCTGCACTTAGGGCAGAAGCTGCATATTTTCCTTGCACTTAAAACAAGCACCATGTGGATGCTGCCACAGTCCACTGCCAACTGGAGCAGTAGCCAGGCTTTCCTCTCTCTTGGCTGTAGGGGTTGACGGCCTGGATTGCTGAGCTCTCTAAACCTGATTGTGAGCAAAAGCTTCTTTATGACTCTGTCATACAGGAATCTGGTGTGGCTGCTGCCATTTTGGAACCTCCTGTTGTCTTTTTCACCACTCTGGAACATGGCACTCCGTGGTTTTTTTCCTCTGGCCAAACTCTTTCACTTTTGAAGGCCTGAGGCTGCAAAAGGTGGAGGCCTGCTGCTTCCCAGAATGCCCACATGCCACCTTTTTTATTTCTTTGTTCCTTCTCAGCAGTTGAGGTCTCAGCTCTATCTTTACAGTCCACAGCTTTCTGGCCAAACCCACAACATTTTAAATCATCCTGCTGGTCTCTTTGCTCTTGATTCCCAACATAAATCTAGCTAAAAGCCCCCAACAGTAGCCAGGCCACCGCTTCAACATTTGGCTACCTTGAAATGTCTTTCACCAGTTTAATCAATCCATCACCCTTAATCTCAGTTTCAGGCAAAGTCTCTGGGCATGGGAAGAATACAAACAAACTTTCTGCCAAGCTGTAACACACATTGTGTGGAGTCCAACAACCAATGCAGTCCTTCTTCCCAGCAGAAACTGCCTGAGCCTGGTCTTTACTGGCAGGCTTTTTAGCAATCTTCTGGTCTCCTCAGCTCTGAATCTCCCTTACAGAACAGCCTAAGCTGTTCCTGCTCTAGGCATTTAGGCAACATCTCCAAACATTTTCAAACTCTTCCTATAAGCCATTTCTAAGGGCTCTTGAACCACATGGTCAGAAAAAGTCACAGCAACAACCCCAATCCTCTGGTACCAAATTCTGTCTTAGTTATTTCTCACTCACTGCTGAGACAAAATGCCTGATATCCAAAATTAGGGAAGGAAAGGTTTATTTCTTACAGTTTTCAGGTATTTCAGTCCATACTCAGTTGGCTCCAGGGCAGCATGGTGTGGCAGGGCAGCCATTCACAGCAGCCATCAAACAGCAAAGCAAACCATAGAGGGAGAAAGAGAATGGAAGACACATGTTCCTCCCACCCTTACAGTGAATGTTGGGCTTCACCCATGGGTGGGTGCAGCACTCACACCACCAATCTCAGCACCAGACAACAAACCAATCACAAATGCCAGACTCAGCCCCATCCAAATTACATGAGCCCTTGGGGGACATGGGATCAAACCAATACAATAGACAACTAAATTAGGTAGTAAAATCATAGGCAGTGAGATAGCACTGCAGCCCTCAAGAGACAAAACAAAAGGTGAAAATAAGCCACAACTGTGGCCAGAGACACATCAGTTGGAGGCCGGGCCTCAGGATAACAACAAAAGGATCAGGCCTACATACTCCCCAAGGGGTGAGATAAGTGATAACACCTGGTCTAATTAAAACTAGATAGGCATCAGTCACCTCAGTGAGCAACCAAGACCCCTGGGTTCATCATCTGCCTGAGTTCTTGTTTTTTCCATTCCTAGTTCACTACATGACCTCCTTCCCCAATGGATCAATATTACCTAAGCAGTTATAGTATTATTGGTTGATCATAGTTGTAACCCACATTGTACCCACATGTTGTGCTCTATAAAACTTCCTCTAAGAAGTAGGGTCCCAGGCAACCCACTTTCTGGGTATCCCCTCCTGTCCCTCTCAACAGGAGTTTTCTGTCCCTCAATAAATATTTCCCATTCTTAACCTCCATTGTTCCTAGAATTCATTCATTGATTTTAGAGAACATGAATTTAACCTATCAGACATCTAACAGATTGGGAGGAATATTTCCATTACATCATGTCTGGAGGTTCTGAAATCATCCCTGTATTACTCAGTCTGATAATTTCAACACTCTTACAATATCTGATATTGGTTTTGATGCTTGTTAATTCTTTCCAAAATACTTTTTGCCTTTGATATAGAGAAAAGAAACCCCCAACCTGCTAGATGTCTGGTATGAATTTGTGTTCTCTAAAGTTGAATAATCAATTCTAGGAACAATAGAGGTTAAAAGCAGAATTTATTTATTTGGAACAGAAAGCTTCTGTCTGAGAAAGAGAGACAAAAGCGGTCTCAAGTGGACTGCAAAGGACCCTGACTTTTTGAGGGATTTTTATATAGCAAAAACACGAAACTCATAAGTGAAATAAATCAGACTCACATTTGTAAATATCGTATTGTTTCCCTAGTGTAAAAAATAAATAACAATAAAAAAACTGAAAGAGTAATAAGATCCAAAATGTACAATAGATATTGCAATAAGGAAAGGGAAGGAAAATATTCAAAATTAAAGAACAGCTGGGATAGGGGAAAGGAGAAATGGAAGAAAGGAAAAGATTATATGTTTGTAGATATACACATATAACTGTATGATGTATAACTATGCAAGATAGATAACTATACTACTAATTCTGTTAGTTCATCAGCAAGAATAGTTTGTGTTGTCATTGTTTGATTGATCATTTTTTATGCCTAGATCTTGTAACTTGAACAGCTACTTCTAAGATAACAATATGCAATATATTGACTAGTATTGATTTCTTATTTTTTTTTTTGAAATTCTGTATTACTTCTACCTTTTTTCTGTTTTGCTTTTTTAAAATAAAAAAAAAACACGCATAGTGAGGTGGGTCCAATATGAGGAAAAATGGGAAATCACAAAGTGGGCATGAGGTGGGATAAAACTATGGTCAACCAACAAGATTATGAGCATCATTGTTCATGTAATACTGATTAAATGGGGATCAAATGAAGAAGCACATCATGCAGCAAGTGGGCATGACACAGAACAGGGGCTTTTCCTGGATAGGATGGATAATTGGGCTCTTCCTGGTGTTTACAAGGTGACTGATGCTTAGAATACCATCATTATTGTTTATCACTAGGGGAAGTATGTGGGTGCATTTGTTCCATCTTTTTTCTTGAGGTCTGGCTCTCAATGAATGGGTATCTCCCCCACACTTGCAATGTATCCTATCTTCTGCACTGTCACCTTCAAGAGGTCAGCCCTGCCTGACTGCCTAGAATATTTCTAACTAATTTATATTAAAGGTGTCTATAACACCTTTTCTGTACTTTCAAGTTTGTGTTGAAATATGGACATGATGTGAAAGAGCCCCAGTACATTGATATTTTGTAGTCATGTGGGGGAGAGGTGTTTTATAGTTCTATGATTAGATATGAGATTCTTGGGGACCCTATGTCTCTGCAACATAAACTTTACAAGAGCTTCTCAGATTTGTTTCCTCTTTAGACAGGATAAGAAGGCTAGAGGGACTAGAATTAAATACTTTCTTTTTCTCAAGATGTTTACTCTCTGACCAAACCCTAGACGTTTGGGTTCTGTTAAGATAGTTGTCCTAAAGGCAGACTCTGTTAGAAAAAATAGTGTGTTCTGGTCTTCTTCAAAGTGTTTCCCTTTCCAGTCCCCTGACTGAAGAAATTCTCTGATATTCCCTGTGAAATGTTGGCCATGCTCCTGAAGACAAAACTCACAAAAGGAGGAGATTCTTCCTGTGATTCAGTCTCGGCCACACCGAGCTTCCTGTGTTTCCTAGTGACAATTCAGATCTTCCCACCTTGGCTCTGGTTTTGAAGGAGGTTTCTGGTCATGTCACAGGATCTGCTTCAGTAAATTGGAACTCTGTGTAACAACTTGTCTCTCCAAACTTGAGGGTGGTAGTTTGCCCGGTGACCTCACCTCACTCATGGATCTAAGAGTTGTTGAGTTTTCAGTTTTTTCAACATTTTCCTTCTTGTTTGGATGAAGTAGTGGCTTAAAAACTCCTTATATGCTAGGCTGAACCCCTAAAAAACTTTTCCAGCACATAAAATTCCATAAGGTTTTCAGTAGGATATCATTACTTTATCATAAAATGACATCTCTTGCAAAGTCTGTCTGAGTACGACATTAGTTGTCATCTCAAAATACACTTATATCAGAAAACTATATTTTCTAGGTAAAAATTTTCACCAGAGTTGACCATCTTCTTTATCAAGTTCAGTTCTTTCTAGTCAGAGTTTGCTAATTTGGAAAGAATGTAATTATTTATAAAATCACTAAAAATAAATGATACGTACTCTATAGCTTTTACTTAACAAAAACACTGATACATTAACAGAATTATTCTAAGAATGCTATGCAACTCAGGACCATCCCTAAAAATATCCAATCAATAAGACTTACAATGCATATACATAGAGAAATAATATATTTCTCAGCTTCGTGGACCTAGCTTATAATTTAAAAGCAAAAATGTTAACTCTTTTCCTTCAAAGAATTATTATTTCCCTTGGATCAATTCATATTTTCCCAATAAAATGTCAACTATATAAAAACTGTTCTTCATTCTAACCAATTTCACTGTATAATGTTTAAGTAAAAATGCTTGAAGTGAAGTTAATATTTAACATTTACCTTGTCCCATGCATAGGAATTTTGTGAAATAAAGTGTAGAAGTGAAAGATTTGTCCAACTAACTCAGGCATTATGTCCACTTCTGCTAAAAATTTCCAACTAATTAAAACAAACAACTTTTAGAGATGTCAGTGTAGCCCTGACCTATTATATTACCATGAGGTGTACCAGGTAGGTGTCACAGCAGCAGATGTTTGGTCTATTTAATCCTGAATCTAGCTCAGCAGTGGGCAATGCTATCATTAATCCTCTGAGAGCACACTCCTCAGATGGTAATTAGGGAAGAACTTTTTTTAAGTAACCATAATTATAGTGACACTCTCAGTAGCCCTAATTATGGCAATAAGATCCACATTAAATTCACCTACCTGATAGCATACAGTGAAAGTCTATTTCAAATGTACTATCTTGTTTGTTAAAGCAGTAGTGTCTGAGATTCAGGTATTCAATATGTGAACAATAGACCTATCATATTTGGAGCTTCAATACAGATTACAAACTGGTGTTAATTTGCCTAGAGTTTGTGCTGTATGCTCAGCATAAAAGTTATATCTCTAGGCAAAAAGCTAGATTCCCAAACAATATTCAGGTCCATCTATTTTTGCTTAGTAACTGATGCTTAGTAACCTACTGTATTCCAGACTCAACACTTCCTAAGCAAGGAAGACACTTTACTGCTTGCCTTCCCTCCCATCCCCCAAAAAACCCACAATGTAAGAGTCTGATGTTGATTGCTGATATACCTATTCACTTTCAATCCTAAAAAAGGGGACAGAATTTGTAATCTTCAATATATTTTCCAAAATCCCAGAAGGAAATTATATACAAACACAAACATACACAATCACGATGATAATATTAAGCTGATTTTGTCTATATAGCTATAGCTCCATTCTACATGAAAAGGCCTAGGAGTCTCATTTGTCTTTCAGAGATACTAGGAATGCCATGGTAATGTATTGGACTGATTATTCAATAAATGATAAAAATACTAAAGAAAAATGAAACCAGTCTCCTATTTATAAAGAGAAACGAAGAGATGGGTCTCAGAACTGTGTGAATCCTTCCTTCTCTTTTTTCATCCTTCTTCTTTGGGTTTGCTCAGAATTATTCATCAAATATTCAATGAGACTAAGAATTTTATGTTTACCTTTCTGGCATTCACAAGGCAAATCTCTCAAATTAACTTTGTACACCACTAAAAAGATTTCCTTTCTTTTGCTCACTTACCTGTTACTCTGAAATTTGAAAGGGTTTCCCAATTCTGCAAGCTAGAAGGAGAAACAGAAGGACAGAGTAATTTATTTCTCCTTATCTTCACTCAAAATTCCAGCTAAAAATGGCAAATGAGGACAAAATCATGTGACAAGTCATTCTTAGTAAGGTGACTTTATTTTGATGAAAGTTGCAAATAGAATATATTAACTCTGTTTTGAACTTTAAGACATGTCTTTCTCACAGAACTGTAGTCCCAGAGGCACCGAGTTGAATGGTGGTAGATATCATTGGTTTCAGTCCTCATTAAATTTTTGGCCAAAAGCCACTCAACTCAATTCAATAAGTGAAAGTCTTGGAATTTGCTTTAGTTATTCAAACAAAGGCTGTATCCTGGACAATGGAGTTTTGAGAACAGTTTGCTCTCCTACTTGTAGATGGTTCACAGGGAGTTCACAGGGAAAAAATTAATTGAGCTCTCTCTCTTTTTTTTTTTTTTTGTCCTTTCCCATCCCCAATGCACTAAGCACTTCCATAGACATCAAATGCTACTGTCCTTCAATTGGTGACATTTAATTCAATTAAAATTTACAAAACAGCACAAAAGATTTTATTAAAGAGTCCATTCTAATGAGAAGAATGATAAAACTATAATCATTCATTAATTCCTGCCCTCTAGTAGCTTATAATCTCAGTCATGTCAATTAAAGGAAAATTCCATCAATTGGCCTTTGATACAATTTAAAAGACAATCATGCTGATTTGATTCCCTATCTTTCTGAGAGTTCATTTCCTATGACAAAGAAGAGTGCTGTAGATAAGACCTCTTACAGGGATGACCTGAATAGAAGAAGAAAAGTCAATTCATGCCTTTTTCAGACAGAAATTTCTTTATCGGAGTTACTACTTATTATAAGCAATGAAGAAAAAATATGGTGTATAGATGAAACAGATCAGTCAACTCAGAATGATAAAGAAATCAGCACGGTTTTAAAGTCTAGTTTATACAAACAAAACAATGTTGTATTGGTGATTCACACTTGAAGCACAGATGTTAACACAGAAATCCAAATTTTTGCAATAATAATGACTTTTCAAATATCTTTTACAAAAAAGTAAAATGTGATCCTTATTAGAGAAGAAATGCCTGACATGTGTGTTGTTTTTCTTTTAAGACAAAAGATGTTACTGCATGAGTTGTTTTTCAACACTAATCCTTCAATATTCAGATTTAATTGCAAAGTTTGCACTTTGATAAATAAGTGAGTTTTGGGTTGGAAGTTTGGGCACTCATCTCTAAAAGTCTCACCATCACTGGTCTGTACCATGTGGATATTACTAGGTCTGGCTTGTGCTTTTTCTGTAGGTAGTATTTTACTGTAGAGAGGTGAAAAGAGTGTCAGACTTCAAGGGTGAATAAAGTGGATTCTAATTGTAACTCAACCACTTACTTGCCTTGAGATTTTGAAAAAGCATCTTAATTTTATGAGCCTCAGCTCTCATACAAAATATCCCAGGCAGACTATTTGAGAAAATAAATATGAAGATACTTTACAAAACTATCTATCCCTCTCTAGATATAGAGACAATCATGGTGATGACTATGTAGTTTATCAACATTTTTGTAACAGAACAGGTCTTTAACACTAGGGTCATGATAAATCTTTTCTATATTTTCCATATAACAAAATGAGTGAATAGCTATTGCAAAGTAAAATCCTAAATTACCCAAAAACCTCTTTTGATTCAGAGGTTGTCAAGCTAGAAAGGACCTGAGACATAATTTGATCCATTCTAATCATACAGCAGACCAAAGGATGGACCTCAGGAACTCAGGAGTTTTCCAGAGTAACTCTTGAAAGTGATACAGAAACAGATGGCAGTACTTTACCTTCTGGTGCTCTAGTCTTTGTACCACACAGGGCAGGAAGCATACACTTCAATAGGACAAAGATACTAAAAATAAACGGATGTCTGTAGTGAAAGAGAACAGTCTTAGTTGCTATGAGCCCCTGAATTACTACAGCCACACAATCATTTTGACAAAGCAGCTCCTGTCTCAGTAGGCCATCATCCTGATGATTCATCATTTGTTTGAAGAGGCAAGATAAAGCATGGACTATGTTCAGTGAGTGGTGTGAGCACTAACTAAACTCTTAAACAATCAGGACTGAGTTCACCAAAGGACACAACAAAAGTGATACTTGAGGTCTTAGACATGTCTCAGACATTTTCTTTGCTAGGACGAAATATCTGATATCCACAATATAGAGGAAGAGAGCTTTATTTTAGCTCATGTTTCAATCCAAGGTCAGCCAGCTCCAAAACACAAAAAAAGAAAAAGAAAGAAAGAAAGAAAGAAAGAAAGAAAGAAAGAAAGAAAGAAAGAAAGAAAGAAAGAAAGAAAGGAAAGAAAGAAAGAAAGAAAGAAACTGAGCAAGCATGGCAGAGGTGGATAGTGGAGGAGAGCTGCTCATGGCGTAGTTGATGAGAAGCCGAGTCCATAAAGGGAGGAACTGAGGTGGGTGATAAATGCTTCTAGACCACACACCCAGGGATCTGCCTCCTTTCACCAAACCCTGCTTCCCAACAGCAAGCCAGATATAGTGTCCTAATCACCTTTCAAACACATGAGTCATGAAGGGCCATTTTAGATATAAACCATAACAATCTTTTACCTCCACACTCTGACTAAAAAGCTTCTTTCAAGGAATTATACTTGACACACAAATACCAGAGACAAAGGAGTGGAGTGTGGCCCTTATTGTTTAGCAGGAATTGAGGCATATTTCAACTTGTCCAACTCAAACCATGAATAAGGTCTCAATGGCCTCTTTTCTGCTTTACCCTAAACGTTTATCAAGGAGATTATAAAAGTCAGGCTTCCATAAAGCTACACTATCTCTGATTCAATGATGTACTTCTGGGAGAACTTCAAGGTTAAAAATGATGAGAGGCAAGGTCAGCAGGAGGTCTTCTGAAAAAATGGAGCAGCAGGAGTCAGGAGTGAACAGGTAAACCTAGATTATAGGTATAATATATTTTCCCTCACTCATCTCTGCAAAGAAGTCTTCATCTATCAGTACCTCATCTCTGCCTGACCCTCAGCAGCTTGATAATAGCCAAGAGGCAGCAGGGAAGAATGCTACATATGTTCTGCTATTAATATCTAATTAATTGGTACAAGGGCTACCCAAGGAGCATATCTCTAGTCAGTGCTAGGAGGCAGCACAATAGTGACAGCAAAATATGATTAGTCCCTGACCATAGCTTTATCAGTATAGAGAATCTCCTTGGGTTGGGGTGTCCTACAAATATTTTTCGAAGAAGGCGTGTGGCTTTATGAACTGTATGACTAACTGATGCAAACACATTCTTGGGCTCTTTCTTGAGGAATTACACATCAATATTGAGAACACATATGCGCGTGTGCACACACACACACACACACATCAGTACCAATAGAAAAGAAGCACCCAGCACTATTTTCTTTATGCTACATTATTCTTCCTCTTACCACCAAGGATTTAACCCTAAAAATGGTGCAGTATTATTGATATTTCCATATCCAAACATTCTTTGCTAATATTCCACTTTCAATTGGTAGAAGGGTGCAGAGTTCAGAGATGCGAATTTAAGGAAAATGAATGAATATCGAATTGCTGTGGATTTATATGCATGATTGACAGCGTTTTTCTTCCCCTCCGTAAGCTATTGTATTCACAGGATGCAATTAGCAGATTGCGCACGGAGGCTGGAGGAGAAAAGGGAAAAGGGAGTACTTTGGGAAAGATAAGAATGACTCAGCCCACCCACAATCCTCTGAACTGGAAATAGTATCTTTTGAAACCCAAGGGTCAGACTCTTACTGATGCTACAAAAATATTTCTCAAGCATTTTTAAAGCTCAAATCTTTCAGTTGGCACATTTGATAACTTCAACTGTTTTTGTTTATTTAGCATTTGCATGGCTTCTGTTGAAAGTCAGTCTTATTTTGATTAATTTTACTGCTTACATTATAGAAGCAGTGGACTTTTTAAGACTGCCAAACAGCAATTCCTGTATTACCTAATTTCTTGGAATTTGAATTAAATTTTATCTGCAGCAACTCTAAAAGGAAACACTTTTTTTCTTTCTTACAAACCTAGGACCTTCCTTTTTACATTGATTGTCACACATACAGAAATACCTCACTGAGATCTGTCATTTCTATTAAATAGGACAGTGTTAAAATGGGAAAGTTATATAACTAATGCAATATAATTTATTCATTATATAATGATAATCATATTTCTAGAAAGCACAGTGGAGGATAAGCATTTATTTAGTATGATTTTTCTCTCCAAAGCTGAGTCTGCGGGTGGGCACAGGACACAGAGAGTTTCATATGAAGAGAGAGACAAACTCAGGTTATGGATAAAGAGAGGATAATAACCAATACTGTCCATCAGTGCCTTAGGGATGATGGGAGGGTTTTAATCTGGAACACATTTTAAAGTAAATTTTTCCAAGGTTTATATTTTCACCTGGTATTTCTTTCTTCACCGATATATGTCCACTTCCTAGCCCTGGACCCTGTGAATGTGAACTTGAATGGGAAAGGGCATCTTTGCAAATATGATTAAGTCAGAGATTTTGAGGCAGAAAGATTAACCTTAACCCGGGTTTTAAATGCAATCATATGTATTCTTATAAGAGAGAGACAGAGGGAGACTTCACACACATGTACACCCAGACACACACAGCAAGAAAACTACAGAGGCAGAAGATGGAGTGATGTTGCCACTACTCAAGATTACTGGAAGCCACCAGAAGGTAGAAGAGATGGTGAATGATATCCTCTCTAGAGACTCCAAAGGAAACATGCTCTTCTGACATCCTGATTTTGGACTTATGGCCTCCAAACTACAAAAGAATAAAATTCTGTTATTTTAACTCACCATGTTCATTAGTGATTTGTGACAGCAATCATAGGAAAGTATTTTTAATGGATATAGTTATACCTAACTATAAATTTTAGAAACCCAGTACCCTAGTTAATGCTTTTAAAATACCAAAATTTGTGAGGAACGAATAAAGTTATTTTTAGCTAATAAACTGTATTTTGGAGCAGTGTTAAGTTCAGAGTAAATCCAAGGGTAAGGCACAGAGCATTCCCACCCCATTCCATCTACTATGTACACAGTTTCCTATCAACCTCCCCGACCTTGAAGACACATTCTTTGCAATCAGTGGTCTTACATTGTCATATTATTGTTCTCAAAGCCCACAGTTTATGGTTCACTATTGATTTTGTATGCTCTATGGGTTTGTACAAATATACAACAACAAAAAGAAAATTCTTTCCTATCTTCACAAGGCAGATGTATCACATACACATACTAAAGAAGACTTTTTATTATTTCTTTAGAAAGGATAATAAAAAGTAGGGCAACTGCTGTTAAATCAACATGAAGAAATGGAGCTAAAGTCTTTTAAAATTCTTTCTAAACTGAGAATTATATTTTTCTTTAATTATCCTATAGGTATTATAAGTAAGAAAGCAACATTGTGAGCTTTAAAGTATATATAATTTTAATAAAAGTATGAAAGATTGTAAAAGAACTAGTCAAATATAAGACATTGGGGGCTCCTATTGCTCAGAATCAGATTTTTTTAAAACCTTCAACAGAAAACAAAGATTCTGAAGTATTATAAAGATAAAATTTAATGAAAATCTCTCTTTATGGCTCACACTGTTAATCTCCCAAATATATCAGAATGATAAAGAGCCTTTGAAGCATCAGTTACAGTTTCATGATTCTCAATGAACATTATCATCATCTGGGAGCATTCAAGGACCATACTGTGGACTCACCTTAGATTAGTATTTTGGTTACAACTCTTCATGTGATGCTAATGTTCAACCAGAGCAGAAAAACACTAATTTATCTTCTTTGATTATTTTACTTTTAAAATTTCTCAAACCTTTCCCAAAGATTTTCTGTTTCAGCTATGCCATCATATACTCATAATTTTCTAGGTAATTCTCACGTCCTATGTTGTCCCTTAATCTTCTGGTTGACCAGCTTTTCAATTTTCCATTTTAGTCCTTTACCTTGGATTGTGTTCTCTCTCTTCATCCAAAACTATCCCTCTCTGAATTATCTGCACTACTATATTTATGCGTACTTACAAATTATTCCCAACAGAAGATTCTCCAAGGCTCACATTTAAAAAGCAACAATCGCTGAAGAGTAATTGAGTCCATAAATTTCTAGATGGCATTGATAGTACAGTTGCATTAGTAACTAGTGGATCATTGATAAATCAGGTTGACTTATAAGGAACTCCAATTTTAAATGCTAGGCATGTTGACTCCAGTCATAAACTCTGATCTCATCTGGCCTGAACTTGATGTAGCAATATGTTGTTAAAGTTCAGACAAAGAATTCTGATAAAACAGAGATTCTTTCTCATACAGTTATACACTTCCATTGATGTGCCTGGGAATTCTTACAGTTAGAACAAAAATTGTGTTCTCAAATATGATTTTATGTTTTTATAAGCCTAGAAGAGACAGTGAGTTTTTTTAAAAAATACTTGTGCTGATTTGGGGTTTGTCACTAACATAATGATGAGGAGATCCTATAAAAGTAGATTATAAAAGAAACTTGGACTTCATACATATTTTCCTAGGACAGGTAAAATATGGTCATACCTAACATACACCAATTTTCTTTGGATTCCTTTATGGAAAACTAGCTATTTCAATTCAATTTGCAATGTTAAAATAGCATTAGGGTCAAGTTTAAAGTACAATTCTGTGAAAAAATAAATGACTGGTACAAAGGCAAACCTTATTTTTTCTTTTTAAAATTATTTCATATTAGTTATACAGAACAAATTATTTCATTGTGACATTTTCATAAATGTATTTAACATATTTAGATCAAATCAGTCCCACTTATTAACCTTGCTTTTTCTCACCTCCTATTCCCTTCCTCTTCCCTAATAACCTCTCTTCTACTTTGTTTTTTTTTGGTACTGGGACTCGAACTCAAGACCTTGCACTTTCCAGGTAGACACTGTGCTGATAAGATATATTCCTGTCCCTGCTTCTACTTTTTATGCTGTCTTTTTTCTCTCTTTTTTTCTAGACTCCACATATGGAAGAAAACGTGATACTTTTTTTTTTCTGAGTCTGGCTTATTTTATTTAACATAATGTTCACCAGTTCCATCTACTTTATACTAAGTTACATAATTTTGTTTGTCTTAATGGCTGAATATGACATTGTGTAGGTAAACCACATTTTCTTTATTAGTTGATTAGTTGATGGGTACATAAGGTAATTACATATCTTGGATATTGTGAATTGTGCCACAATAAACATGAGTATGCAGATACATCTGTGTAGTATACTGACATTCATTACTTTTGCGTATATACCAAGTAGTGATACAACTGGATCCTATGATAGATCTACTTTTAGTTTTTTGACAACCTCCATACATACTTCCATAGTGGCTCTACTAATTTACATTGCACCGACTGAGGTCAGATGCAATCTAAATGCAGTTTTGGTTTACATTTTCTTAATGGTTAAAGATGATGAATATTTTTTTTTTAAATTTGACCATTTGTACCTCTTTTGAGAATGAACTATTAAGTTTATTTGTCCATTTGTCAATACGATTACTTGTCCTTTTGACATTTTTAAATTATCTGTATATTCTATATATTAACCTTCTATTGGAAGGTAGCTGGCAAAAATTTTCTCCTGTGTCTCTTCACTACATTGTTTCCCTTGCTGTGTAGAAGCTTTTTAATTTGGTACAATCCCATTTATTTATCCTTGTTAAAATTCCTGAATTATTTGAGTTCTATGAAGGAAGTCATTGCCTGTGTCTACACCTTGAAATTTTTTCTCCTGTTTCCTTCTAGCAGTTTCAAAGTTTCAGGTGTTACCCTTAGCTCTTTAATCCATTTGGAATTGATTGTTGAGAGACACAGTGATCTGGTTTTAATCTTTTAAATATGAATATCCAATTTTATCAGCAGCATTTTAAAGATGCTGTCTTTTCTCCAAGGTACATTTTTGACAACTTTGTCATGAATCAAAGGACTACAGGTGCAAGGATTTATTTCTGAACCATCTATTCTATTTTATTTTTCTACATGTCTGCTTTTCTGCAAGTACCTGGCTCTTTTCGTACTAAATTTTCAGTTACTGTACTGAATAGGAGTGATAAGAGTCAAAATTCTTCACTTGTTCCTGATTTTAGGGGACTTTCTATACAATGTTGGCCATTAGTTTGTCATACATAGACTTTATTAGGTAAGATCCTTTTATACCTATTTTCCTTTGGGCTTTTACCATGAAGAGATGTTGAATTCTGTCAAAACTTTTTTCTGAAACAGTTAAGAAGATCATGTAATTTTTACCCTTGGTTTTATTTATGTGTTTATTACACTTACTGATTTGTAGATATTAAACCATCCCTGGAATGAAATCATCTTGATCATGTTGCATGATCTTTTTAAACGTTGTTGAATTCAGTTTGCAAGTATTTCTTTGAGGATTTTTGCAACAGTGTTCATCAAGGATACTGGTCCATGTTTCTTTTGTTTTACTTTTTTAATATGTCCTTATATGATTTTTGTATCAGGCTGATATATACCTCATGGATTTGGAAGTATTACTTTCCTTTCCGTTTCATAGTGTGAGAAGCACAGCTGTTACTTCTTTTTCAAATTCTGATAAAATGAACCAAAGAATCTGTCTGGTTTTTACTTGCCTTTAGTGAAGACATATCATTATTTGGTTTGTTCTATTTTTTATATCCTTGTCACTCAATTTTTGTAGGTCATATGTGTGTAGGATTTCTCCTACATTTTTTAATTTATTGGAATACAAGCTGCCAAATAGTTTTTAATGATCTTCTAGATTTCAGTGGTATTTTTTGTAATATCCAATTTTCATTTCTTATTAATTTGGTTCTTTCCTCTCTGTATTTGGATGAGTTTATATAAAAATTTGTCAATTTCATTTGTCTTTTTTCAGCGTACAAACTCTGCTTTCTTGACACTTTGCACTGTTTTTTTAGCCTCTACTTCATTAATTTTAGCTCTCACCCATATCTAACCAGGACCACCTCATAACATCAAGTGGAGACTCTATGACTCCATAATTCCATCACTTCCAAAAGTCCCAACTAGGGTTGCACAGGCACTTGTGAGACATCTAGGTATAGATCCTAACATTCTGCCCCCAAAAGTCTCATGGGCATCTCTGTATACAAAATATATTTAGTCCATTTTTAAAAGTCATCAAAGTCCTAACAGCTCCAACATCGCTGCAAAGTCCAAGTCCAAAATCTCTTCTGAAACTCCAGGCAAACTCTTAGCTATGAGTCCCTACCAAAATCAAAAAGAAAGCTAAACACTGGTGATGTACATTAAAACAGGCTAAAAATCCCCACTCCAAAAAGGGGGAGGATGGGGAGAAGGAACCAGTGGGACCAAAGCAAGACTAAAATACAGCAAAGTAAACACTAAATACTGTAGTTTTATATTCAGCATGTGAACTCCAAATGACTTGAGTGACCATGGACCTACAGCACCTACAGTTCTCAAGGTTTCTTTCTTGGGCTGACTGTGCTCATCGCCTGTGGCCTTCCTCAGCAGAAAGTCTCTGTTCTCAGCTGCTCCAACTTTCAGGGTTCTTCTCTGCACTTTCAGCTTCATTCCCACAGCTTCACACACTGTGCTTTCAGTGGCATACTGCCTGTTTTTTTAGGTCTTCCTCTGAAATCTGAGTGGAAGCCTCCATGACCCCGCAACTCTTGCATTCTGTAATTTAAAAAAAAAAAACCAAGAGCACAAGAATGATGCTGTCCCCAGCTCAAGAAACCACAAGGTTCCTGTGGCTCATGACTGGGGAGGCCTCAGAGTATATGAATGACTGAAGTGTGGGAAACATTTTACCCTTTGGCCAGAAAGAACATAACACACTGGGGTTCTCTTCTTAAAGCAAAGACTTTCACTTTCATGACTTTGAGCCTGAGAAAGGTAGGGTCTCGCTTGTTCCCAGGATGACCTCAAAGGCATCCTTCCTATTATCCTGATGTAAAGTAACTGGCTTCTTTTTAACCTTTTCAACAAACTCATTCTAATAGGTATCAAATTTCCTTGCACTTCCTTTCTGGGTAAATGGAAAATTTTTAAACCTGTTTTTTGCTACTCTTTCACTGTGTAAAATCTCACTAAAGGCAGCACACAGTATTCTTGCTATACTCTGAACATTAGGCTGCCTTAAAGTTTCTTCCACCAGAGTAATTAGTCTGCTCCCCTTAATCTTAGTCTCCTGAAAAGTCCCAGAACATGAACAAAATGTAGACAAATTTTCTACCAAGGCATAACACAGATGGCCTACAATTCAGCTGTCAATTGAGTCATTGTGCCTGAAGGAAACACTGAGCATAGTTTTTAAACTTCTGCCTTTTTATCATCTTTCTGGTTTTCTGATCCCTCATCAGAATCTCCCACTAAGATCAGCTCACAGCAGACTAAGGCTTCTCTAGATGGCATCTTCAAACTTTTCCAAACTTCCCAAGAACTAATTCTAAAGACTCCTAAACAGCATGGTCAGGTATTCATACCAACAACCCCATTCTCAGCACCAAAATCTGTCTTAGTCACTTTCTTGTTGCTTGGACGTAATATAACACCTACAAATTAAAGGAGAGGTTTATTTTTGCTCATGGTTACAGTCTATGACTGACTGACTCCTAGGCAGAAAGGAATTGGTAGAGAGACATAGTGAAGGATGTTATAGCCTGTGACAGAAATAGCGTCGTTTTCCTGTTCTGTATGCGCCCTTTGCCCTAAAGAATTTCTTTTGTGAACTACTGCCTCCCTGAAAGTCCCCGTTTCCCGTAGCCCTCTCACTCCCAACGCTCCAAGGAATGGGCAGTTACAATTACAAAGTTACTGATTGCTCAGGGACATAGTAAAACTGACCAAAGAACTGGGTCATGAGATAACAACCACCTAGCCTCATACCCAAGGAATATATTAAGCAAATCTCCCTGTAAGTCCAGCCCCCAAAACCTTCCTGAAATACTACCCCAAAAATGTAACCGATCGTTTAAACTAGCCAATGTAATTTACTTTTTGTAACCGCACTTACTAACCCCACCTCCCTTTGTCCTAATGCTATATAAGCCCCTCCAGGTCGCCACGCGGTGTGCAGTCTCGGATCGATTCCAAGTGAGACTGTGCCACCGGGCCTGGCAATAAACGCTCCATTTTAAACTCTTCGGGTGCTCCACGAGTTTTATTCATCCCGGGGGTCGATTACCTATTTCAAAGGAAAAGCTGCTTATGTCATGGTGACAAGAAAACAGAGACTGAAGGGAGGAGCTGGAGAGGGACATATGCCCTTCCAGGTCCCGCACCAAGTGTCAGGCCTCTAACTAGGCCAGCTCTCCTAATAGCAAGTCAGCCATAGGGCCTCCATAAAACAATCACCCTCCAAATACTCTGCCTATGAGCACACAAGTCCCTTAGGGGAGAACTAGATATAAACCGTGATATAGACACTTAATATAAACAGAATATTATTTTCTGTTATTTTGTTTTCAGTCTGTGAATATCTCTCTGTGAGTAAGGTGCATTTCTTGCAGACAAAAACAGTATGATTTTGTTTTTAATTCAGTAACACAGTCTGTACCTTATAATTAAAGAATAATACCACTGACACTCTGGGTTATTATTTAAAGGTATGTACTAGCTCCTGTAGCTTTGTGGTTTGTCTTCTGTTGTTGTAAATAATCTACGTTTGTTTCTTTCTCATTTACTCATCTTAGAATAATGTTTTATACTTTCCTAATTCTTATTTTCTTACCTACATTTTTAGTAACCTTTATTCTTCCTCATGCTCTCTTGATGATTTTTTCTTGTTACTTTTTCTAGCTATAAAATTCTTTATCTTCTGTAATGCTGATTCAGTGGTCCTTAGTTCTTTTACTAAATGTCGATCTTTACTTCTTCAATTTTGAAGGGCTATTTTACTGCATGTGGCAATCTAGACTGTTGGTTGTTTTCTTTTAGGGCCTGAAACACAATGTCCTATGCCTTTAAAGTTTTTGCTGAGAAATTTACTGTTACTCTGACAGGCTTGACTTCATCTGTGATTTAGCACTTCTCTCTTGCAATTTTTAATGCTCTTTCTTTGTTCTTTGTATTTTTAGTTATAATGTCTTGGGCAGAGGGTTTTTTTCCTGGTCATATCTACTTAAAGATCTAAATGCTTCCTACAGCTGGATATGCATTTCTTTTGCAAAATTTGAGAATTTTCTTGCTGTTATGTACTTAATAGATTTTCTATAACTTTAGTCTGTACATCAGATTCTTTATGTAGCTCAATTTTATAGGTGTTGTCTTTTAATCATGTATGTTCTGTGCCTAATTTCTTTTATTTCCTTTATTTCTATACTAATATTCCAATTTATCAACTTCATCTTTGAGCTCTGATGTTCTTTCTTCTGCTTTGTTTAGTCTATTGTTGAGGCTTTCCATGGAGATTTTTATTTGGTTTATTGAAATTTTTATTTCCAAGACTTCTGTTTTCATAATTTTTATGTCTTTATTGAATTACTTTTTCATACTGGGCAGTTTCATTGCTATAGTTTATACATTGTGTCAACTTGAGAAGTCTAGAAGCTTAAGTAAGGCAGCAGCTCTATATCCTGGGGTGTGTAGTACAAGCAGTTACCTGTTCATTGTGCCAATTTGAGAAGGTCAGAAGTTTAGCTGAGAGACTCAGCAGGGAGCCAGAGGTCTTACTTTGTAAACATCCTCATCCTGTGCAAAGGAAGGCAAGGATGTTTGTGAATGCTACACCCACCCTTGGGGAGGGGGTTCTGTGTACTATATAAGGGAGGAGAAGCTTGCTCTTGCCCCTTTTACTCTGGCTGCTTTTGCCCGTCTGCTGCCTTGAAGTGTTGCTCCTGTGCCATGCCACCCTGCCTTGGAGCCAGCTGATTGTGGACTGAAACCTTCAAAAACTGTAAGCTAAATAAACCTTTCCTTCCCTAATTTTGGGTGTCAGGTGTTTTGTCTCAGCAAGGAGGGAAAAGTAACCAAGACATTCGTATTTCATTTGACTATTTTTATCTGTTTATTTATACCTTCTCTGAGTTCATTGACAATGTTATAATCATTCTTTTGAATTATTTGCTCATTATTTCACACGCTTCAATATCATTGGAAGCAGGTATTATGAAATTATTGTTAACTTTTGGAGGGGTCATGTTGCTCTGGGATGTGCACATCTTTTGGGATAGAAATCTCTTACATTTTCATATGAAGGTCTTCTTGGGGGCAGGCCTCTCTTGATGATGGTGCACTGGGATACTGACATGTGGCTTAATGTTGAGTTTTTTTACAAGTGGTTTTTGTTCTATAGTTTCTCTGTGGCTTCTTACACTGTGATTAGTGGGAACTGACATGGAACATATGCAATCAGAGCTTGAGTGACCCATTTTTCTCTGTAGACCCCAAAAGAATGAAGGTCTTTGAGCCAGGCATGGTGGCGCATGCCTTTAATCCCAGCACCTGGGAGGCTGAGGTAGGTGGAGCGTTGTGAGTTCGAGGCCCGCTTAGGCTACAACACGAGCACAAGGCCGGCCTGAGCTACATAGTGCGACCCTGCCTCAAAAAACCAGGGCTGGGAGTTTGGCTCAGTGGCTTAAGCACCTGTCTGGCAGGTGTGAGGCTGAGTTCGATCCCCGGTGCTGAAAAATAAAAATAAAAATAAAAATAAAAATAAAAGAATGAAGTCCTTTGGTAGTTAAGGCAGGTACACTGTAAATAGCAGAGTATCTGAGATAGACCCAGTGCAGTTACTATTCCAATTTGTTACCAATGCATGGTCTGAAATATTATAGGCATAATGTTTTGAAATGTTGTATCTATGCTGTAATATGCTGCACCTATGCTGAGGTACTTGGCATATGTGATATCCACAGAAATTGCGTTATTTCTGCTACTGTCATATGGCTGAATGACCAGGAGTGAAACTTCAGGGCCCCACTAACCATGCCTGCTTTCAGCCAGTTCATTCACTGTGGGCTTCGATTTGCCATTTTGGAAATACTGTAACCTTCAAAGTTTGAATGTGACTAGACCATCCACAACTTAAGATGTAACTGATCTCAGCTGGACAGGGGAGTGTAGCTCAGTGGCTAAGGACCCACCTACACTGCTCAGAGTGCCCAGTTTGATCCCCAGCACCACTCTGCATGAAAAAAACAAACCGTATCAACTCCCATATATAAAACAATCAGATAGAGAAATATGGCAAAAAAAAAAAAAGAAACATAAAAAAGCAGAACAGTTCCAGTAACAATTGAAAAGGGGCAAAAATAATACCTAGTACACTAAAAAGGTTAAAAATAAAGCTAATCAAAACAAAACACACAATTTAAAACAAAACAAGACAACAAAAGTAAAAAAGGGAAAAAAGAGAAAAGAAAAATGTAAAAATAGTGGAAGATAAATAAAAAATATAAATGGAAGAGTATAAAAGCAATTAAAGAGGGAAACAAAATTGGAACAATAACTGAAAGGAAGTAAAATTAAGGAAAAAATGAGAAATAAAATAAATAAATGAAATAAAGATGATAAAACATAAAGCAGATAGAGGAAAAAAGAAAAGAAAAAACAGAATGCCCATCTGGCTACAGCAGTGTTTGGACATTGAGGGATGGTTTCACACTCATTCCACAGGCCCTCCATCCGGGTGGCCCTCACTGTGGTGAGTGACCAAGCCACCATCAGGAAACTTACTGATCTCACCTTGCTAGGCTATGGACCATGTGATGTGTGTGTTCACTTTCTCCAGAGGCCTTTGATCTTGTGTGCCTGGTGGCATACGCTATTTGGGCCTCACCTAGCCCTTTGCCAACCACACTTTTAGTATTCATAGTTCACACCAGTCAGGTGTACTTTCAGCCCAGATGAATCTACTCAGTGCATGTGGCAAGTGACCAATCTGTGGCAGCTGTCTTTGAGAATCCTCAGAGGGTGAGGATAGCAATTAAATTACCAAGGGCTGCTCTGGAGAGGGCAGTTGGGAAACTGAGTGATCTGTCAGCCTCTCTCTCAGACTTTCAAACTGTACTTCCTCTCAAAGAAGTCCTTTGGTTGCATTTAGGCCCCAAGGGAAGGACCACAAGCCAGACCATCACAGTCCGTACTCTTCCCTCAGATATAGCCCATAGCCCTGCTGCTCAAGATTCTGAGCAGGCTCTTGTCCCACGCTCCCCTCAGCCAAGACAGCCAAGAGTGTCTCATGCCAGCCAATGTGGCAGGGCACACACAGTGACCTTGAATTGTGATTGCTTTCTGCTTTGGATCCCTGGAAGAGTTTAGTTCCTAATACTAGTAGGATCTCTCTTAAAATGCCTTGAAGACCATGAGATGTAATGGATTTCTTCTTTACTATCAGCTTCCTGTGCAAGTGTACTCATTTTGAGACTGAATTCTCAAACTGGATGAAGACCTTGTGTGAATTTCTCTTGGAGACAGAAGTGCTCTTCAGTCTTAGGTAAGGAAGTTTACTGCACTCCAGATTTTTCCAACCCCACCACAGTGCTGCAGATGAAGTGACAAACTTCCCTCTCACCTTCTCTGCATTGCCATTCTAATTCTCTGTGCTCTTGACTTCTTCGCTTGTTCCCATAGCTCTTCCTGGTTTTCCTCCTGTGGGGTATAGTTTATCTACTGTTGCTCCGATCTCTCTCATTCTTTCAGAGTCACATTAAGGCATTTTTACCATCCTAGATCCTCTCACCTAAACCTTAATCTTTCTAAAATTTGAGGATTAGGTAAAGTTATTAATCTATATACAAGCAACCTAAATACTGTTTAGCACAACAGATTTTAGGGCCCAGAAAAGTATTTAAAATTCAGAACACACAAAGAAGAACAAGATGGTGGAACAGTAAGCAGCAGAGTAAACAGCCTCCCTGAGAAATACCATCCAGATGCTGGAATATAGCAACATGGGGAAGACAAGAAGGAAGGAAGTGGGTCCTCTGGACCCAGGAAGAATCTAAAGTGAGAATTGAAGCCCACGGAAAGAGTAAAAAGAAACACTTGAACAAAGAAGGTGGTAGCTGGCAACACCTCTGCCCAGAGCTGGACCCACTGTGTGAGAGGAGCTGCTGAAATCTGGTGATGCACGATCAAGGTGCCATGGCGGCAGCGAACCCCAAGGCCTCTGCTGAAAGAGGCAGCATTGGAGGAGAGTGGCAGTGGACAGGGGGAGCAGACCTGGAGGACTGACCTGGCTGACGGTGAGTGTGCAGATGTCTTCATCCTCCCGCCAGAGAAAGAGATTGGCTGGGAGATATCTTGGAGTTGGGCTGGGGACTCCTAGCTGGGTGCAGACACATGGAGGTCACTCATGCTGAGCCCTGCCCCTGTGTGCATTCTGGGGGCCACCTCTGAGGATCCCTGTGGGTGACCAGGGCTCCGTCTGGAGACAGTGGTTCCATGCGTGCTCCAGGGGTGGTGGTACAGAGTCCGTGGGTGACTGACCAAAGGCCCGGGTTCATGGGCGGCGACCGCACCTCTATGCACACTATACCAGCAATCAGGGAGCCAAGGCTGGATGGGGAAACACAGCAGATAGTGCTGTAACAGCACCCCAGTGGCAACCATCAGATATCCATAATCAGCACTGACTAGAAGAACCAGTCTTACTTCAGAGAAATTGAGGTCGATGCGAGGCTGCCTGGGTCCCCAGTACCCATTTGCCCAGAAGAACCCAGGAATATGTCAAGACAAAGACACAAAAGACAGTCTCTGGCCTCCAATCCAAATAGATCAAGTCCAGGAGATGCAAATGCAGAAGAGATCGGGCGTCCCACAACTGAAGTTTCTGAGGTGATGGCAACTGAAGTAAATAAACAATTTCAAGAGGCTATAAAAGAAATTAGAACAGAAATACTAACTCAACTAAAAGAAGAAATGAAAAACATAACAAAAGAACTACTAGGCAACTCTAAAGGAGACATAGATGAAAAAATGGAGCATAGGAAAACGAGGGCAACCTGGAATGAAAAATACAAAAAAGATATACAATACATGAAATAGATTCAAAGAGATAACCAGGAAATCAAAAACTCTAATGAAAGTTGGCAAAAACAATTGAAAGAAACTAAAGATAGACTTTCAAACCTTGAAGACAAGTTTGTGACTTGCGATCGTGATAGGAAAGATCTCTTAAAAATAACAAGGAACCTGGAAGTAACAATACAACAGCTGCAAGACAACCCAAGGAAACATAACTTAAGAATATAAGGTGTGAGTGAAAAGGCAGGGTTCAGTATAAATGAAATTAAAAGCCTAATTACAGAAATAATTTTAGAAAACTTTCCAAGCATGGGAAAAGGAAATGATTTTCAGATAAGTAAAGAATATAGAACTCCAGCTAACCTTAACCAAAGTAAATCTATACCCAGACATATAATAATCAAGATCCCAGAAATTCAACACAAGAATAGAATATTAAAAGCTGTTAGAGAAAAGAAACAGATCACCTACAAAGGAAAACCCATCAGAATCACAACAGACTTCTTAACACAAACCATCAGGTCAAGAAGAGCTTGGAGTGAAGTATTTCAAGCCCTGAAAGAAAACAACTTCCTTCCAACCCAGATTGATATACCCTGCAAAACTATCTTTCAAAATCAATGGAGAAACAAGATACTTCAATGACAAAGAACAACTGAAGGAATTTATGACCACCAGGCCAGCCCTACAAAGAATACTGAAGGACATTTTAGAGAGAGATAAAAAAGACCACAGCTGGGCTGGGAGTTTGGCTCAGCAGCTTAAGCGCCTGTCTGGCAAGTGCAAGGCTGGGAGTTTGATCCCCGGTGCCGCAAAAAAAAAAAAAAAAGGAAAAAAAGACCACAGCTCCAGAAACAGTGGCAGAAGGATATCACCAAGCGGGGCAGACATTGAGTAGAGAGGGAAAGTGAGCAGCCAATGGCAGGAAAGTGGCATAGCAGAGATGAGGCAGTGCATGTTGGCCTTAACCATTAATGTAGATGGCCTCAATCCACCAATGGAAAGAAACACAGGCAGAGTTGATCAGGAGACAGGATCTACCAATGTGTTTTATACAAGAAACACATTAAACTCAAAAGGGGGTTCATAGATTGAAAGTAAAAGGAGAGAGAACAATGCTGTATGTGACAGGGAATGAGAAAGAACTGGGGGTAGCTTGCCCATTAGCTACATAGTGGACCAGAAAGATATGGCATTTTTATCCAATGGAAAGCTACTCAGCTATAAAGAAAAATAACCTCAAGCCTCTTGTAGGTAAATGGATACAACTTAAGATCATGTTCATGGATGAAATGATCCAGTATTACATGGGTGAACATCATGTTATCTCCCTAGTACAAAAAAGGTAAAGGAGTTAGTAGGATTCAAAATGCACAATACATATTGTAAAAATGAAAGAGGAGAAAGTGTCTAAAAAGGGCAGCCAGTGGCCACTGTTAATCTATCATCAGGATTTAAGTCTTGTATTATTTTCATTGAGCTGTTTAGTTTGGTCTTATTCTATTTCGGTTTCCCTAATTTTATTATATTTGATGGCATAGACAGCTATTTCAAAGATAACAAAACACATTATAGTAGCCATTATTGATATCTGATCACCTTCTTTTGAAACCCTATATTGCTTTCATTGTTTTGTTTTGAGTGATTTTATCCTATTTATGTTTGTTTGATTGTATTATGACTGATGATATAAGCAACTGCTTAGAAGATAACATGAGACATTCTACTAATCAGTATTGTTTTACTATGTATTGCTTCCATTGTTTTGTTTTTCATTGGTTTTATCCTGTACTACTTTGTTTGATTGTATTGTGCCTGATGGTATGGGCAGTTATTTTGAAGACAACAAGAGGTATTATAAGGGGAAAGGAGGAAAGAAGGAAGGGAAAAGGAAAAAGACATAAATTTGTAAATAGGTATACATAAGATAGTTAAAATGACTACACTACTAAATGCATTAGTTATTGAAAAAGAAAGTTAATACTCATATCATTAGATCAATTTTACATGTCTATATCTGTTAATCTAAACAACCCCTTTGAAGGTAACGATATGCAATATTACAACCAGTGTCAAATTCCAATCATTTCACTTTGTAAACCTATAATGTTATTCTATTGGATTTGTTGTTGTTGTTGTTTGCTTGTCTCTTTTGCTTTTTGTTTTTCTTTTCTGTGTCCATTTTCTCTTACATAAAAAATAAGAAAAGAAAAGAAATAAAATTCAGAACACAGACATTGTCTCAGCAGATCTGATATATGTGGCCTAGGCAATATACTTAATCAATTTATTCTTTAGCTTCTTTATCTTCAAAATGGAGATAGTAATAGCTATCTTATATGATAGCTGGGGGAAATATTTAAACACACATATATTCACATAAAATCTGGCTTATATTTGGACTAGCATGCAGAAAAATGTCCCTTAGAATGTAATACAAGCTCTGTATTCTTATAGTAAGTATGTAATATATAAAGGCACAAAAAGAGAAATACGCATATAGGAAAAAATACACTATCTTATACTCATATTCATTACTTGTTTCTAGAAATGAGGCCACAGGTACCTGCAAAGTTGGAATAACAAAAGCAACAAAGCTCTTTCCAGAAGAACCACATCCCTTCAGCTTCTCCAAGAAAGAAATGCCTTCTGGACATAGAAGAGCAGAATGAAGAAGAAGCTCCCACCATCTAAACCAGTGATATTCTAAATTAAACTATTAGAATTAGCACCAGAGAAAAGTTCAGCTCAGCTCTCTAGTTAGTAATTATTGTTTTTCTCATCGATCACTCAGCTAAATCAGTACATGTTTTTTCTGAACTTTCAGATGATACAACCTGTATATTTATATCAATACATTTATCAATGAGTACCAAATTTCCCCTTTTTTTATTTTGGAAATGTTAGACTATCAACCACATTTTGAAAATATTACTATATTGTATTTCTGTAACATAAGGAAATTGTTTGTTAGAATTTATGAGAAATTCCTGAGACATCAAAGTGACTCACCTGGTACTTTAAAATTCATCAAAGTAATAGTGTGACTCACCTGATACTTTAAAATTTAACCAAGTAACAGTGTTTAATAGTGCAGTTATATTCTAAATGAAAGACATGCACATAGTATGTCCTCAGTGAGTACTTATTACATGCATGCTAAACTTAGTGATCAAGTTTTTCACAAAATAAAATACCTTTGGAAGTTGACACAAGTGTAAATGTTTGAAGGATCTGGGATTTATTTTCAAGGATAAAAAACAGATTTTTATTAAAGAGCACTAGATGAAGAGTAACATGTTCTAAATTCTATCACAAGGGAGAGAAATATATGGCAGAGGAGAATATGAATTTTTCAGCACCAGGATAGATATCCTAACCAGATCAGATGAATGAAACAGCCAGTCTCCCTAATACATGTCACAGGAGGGACAAATGTATGTTGAACTAAAGTATTTATCAATATATTACCATGCACTCTTTCTCCTCTGTATCTGAAGACTTGAGATGAAGGAATCTAAAAAAAGGAATCTCTTCATTGTGTCCTTTTTGTTGATTTTGACTAGAAAAAGTGATTTCTTCTGACTTTATCAATGGAAAGAGTTCAGAATTTTTAAAATGAAGATAATCAGTGTCCCTGGATAAAACATGTTAACTTTTGGTGTTATATTTGGTATATGAAAATGAGTTTAAACCAGACATAACTGTCCTAAAAACAAATGTCAGTACTATATATATAACACACATTCTGTTGTAGAAAAATTCAGTTCAAATATATTTTTCCAAATAATAACTAAGCAACTAATAAATATATAAAGTATTTTAAAATAATTTATTCACCACTGTATTGGTTGATTCTGTGTCCTCCCAAGGATGCATAATTTGGACGGGCTGAGTCTGGCAATGGTGATTGGCCTGTTGTCTAGTACTGGGATTGGTGGTATGAGTGCTGCACCCACCCAGGAGTAGAGCTGACATACAGAGTAAGGGTGAAAGGAACACGTGTCTTCCCTCTCTTGCTCTTTCTCTCTCTTGCAGGGTTCATGTGCCTTGCTGTCAGGTGGCCACCATGTATGGCGGCCCCACCACACCATGCTGCCTTGGAGCCAACTGAGTACGGACAAGAAACCCCCAAGAACTGTAAGCAATAAACCTTTCCTTTCCTAATTTTGGGCATCAGTTATTCTGTCTCAGCAACAAATGAAAAGTAACTAAGACAACCACCTTTAGGACAGATATTTTACATATACTATCTCATTCATCCTCACTAAAAGACTAAGACTAAACTAGTTGACTGCACTAGTCACTTTCCTGTTGCTGGGACAAAATATCTGACACTCACAACTTAAAGGAGGAGGGATTTATTTTGGATTACAGTTTCAGTGGGTTTATTCAATGGTTGGCTTGCTCCAAGTGAGAGACATGAGAAGAACGACATGAAGGAGAAAAGCTGGTCACCCTATGGTGTCTGGGAAGAAGAGACAGTAGAGAGTTGCTAAAGATAAGAACCCTTCCAAGTCACAATATGAGCAACCCAACCCTCCCAACCAGGCCCTATCTCTAAATATGACCCTTTGGGGGGACATTTTAGATCAAAATCATAACAGTGACAAATAACTTAAGTGACTTACTGTAGGTAACCTATCAAGAAATTGTGAAATTGTATTCAAACTCAGTTATATTTAACTACATAATCCATGCTCTTAACCAGTGCTGAATAACATGAAATTCTTTGTCTTGAGTATGTTACATTCAAAAGGATGGTGAAGACAAGCATCAAAATATTTAATGCAATATGTTAGGCAAGACAAATTAAGCTATATCAGATAACTGTGGTATGATGGAAGAATGTAGCATTTAAGGAATGAGTGACCAATTCAGAATAACCAATGTGGAAAATTTTAAGCCAGTCTTAAAATTATGTTCAATAAATGTTTTCAAACTAGAGAGAGATTTCTGTGTAAAACAATTTGGGAAATCATAAGGTGCCAAATCCAATAATATTCCAAACTAAGAATTTTTTTCTGCAGAGAATACCCCATACATGATCAGACTTTGTCATTTTATGCTCCTGAAATTCTTAGTAGTTTTCTCATTGTGCTTGAATCCTCACTGCAGATTAGCTAAAAAGAGATGGGCCATCATATATGATCAAATTGGTCAAACTAACTCAAATAAATATTTCTTATTTCAAACCCTGATGCAGAGACAAGACCAAAGGGGCATCAAAACACAATTGGGAAAGAAAACCCAACTCAGTTTTTCCTTCATAGGTCCAGCATGCTTCCCTTATTCCACATTATTTAATTTTCTTGCAGATTTTTCTCTGAACTTTAATTTACTCTTTCTTTTTTCTTTCCTTCTTTATTTCTTCCTTTCTTTCTTTTCTTTTCTTTCTTCATTTCTTTCTTCCTTTTTGTGGTACTGGGAGTTGAACTGCCGGAGCCAGACTAAACAGATAAGAAATTATGGTTTTATTTCTCTATCTGGGGCACTTTAGGAATTTTCATTTTATAATTCAGACAAGGAAAGCAATGTAAATATCACTGGCCCCCATGCTTTTTTTTCAATCATCTGCCTGCCTTCTGCTGGTTCACTTCATCTGAGATTTCCAGCCATATGTTGGTACCTTGGATGTGTCAGATCTATTCCCACTTTGTTTTTTCCATGACTGTTCCTTCTATTGGTACTCTTTTCTCTGTGAATTATCACCTCATTTATGTTTATGCCCAGGTCTCACTTAACTAGAAGCTATCTCTGACCTCCTCCACTAGTCACTTCATCTTATTGCTCTTGTATTTTATTCACAAAACTTTATCTGCCATTCTCTGAATTTATACTGTTTTGTTTAAATATTTCACATTTCTTTTTCTGCCTTCCCCAAATAGATTGTAAGGTGAACAAGGGCACAAACATGATTTGTTTAGTGTTCTTCTATATATATATATAAGCTCAAAAATGTTTGTTTCTGGGGCCAGGTATTTAGCTCAGCGGCATAAGCACCTGCCTGGCTAAGTGTGAGGTCAAGAGTTTGATCCCTGGTACCAATAATTTCAGTTAATATTTTTAATTTTATTTTAGTAGCATGTGTGTTTGAAGTACATAATGCAAAATTCATCATGAGGAGTCAGTACATGTACATAGCACATCTTAATTCTTTTTTACCCATTTCCCCTCTTCCTTTCCCCCTCCCTTTATCTCCTGTTGAATGAATAAACCACTATTTAAGAATTAGTACTCCCAGTGTACTGCCTCAGAATTCTCAGATAAGAGTTTTAATAACTAACTCAAGTGAACTCTAAAATGTATGCAAGATTAGAATTTTGGACTTTGAATAACCTTTTACTATGGTTTGCTCCTAACTTTCTGCAGTATTCCATCCAATTGACCCCAAAGACCTTTCCTCTGTCTTTGTATTTAGAGCTAACCCTCCTAGTCTATTGGTAATTCCATTATATATATAAAAGGACATATGTTCAAGCTTGTGTTGGAGTAGAGATGAAATTTCAGAGGCTCTAAGTATAAGGCTAAGGAGAAATTTGTTGATTACTAACTAGTAAAAAATTGTAATTTTTCTGTTGAATTGAGGAAAGTAAAGTGGACCAAGGGATACTTAGAAAACATAATTAATCTGGGAAATGAATGTACTTCAGTGTTGGCAATTATTGGAGTAACAGTCATGAACTTGAAATTCTATATACATTGACATATTAAAACATGTAAAAGCTAGGATTCTAAAGCAGGGATCTAAATCCCTTCTCTTCCACTCTCTGCCAACTCTGTATGAGATTGTGCCATGTTTGTGCATTGATTGTAAACAGGGACTACTACCAGCACACATAGTGAGGACTAAGTGAGTTTGTAGCTACAGAACTTCCAGATTTTATAAAAGGTGTGAAAAAAGAAAAGAAAAGAAAAGAAAAGAAAAAGAGCAGGGGATACCATTCAGCAGCACAGTGCCTGCCTGGCAAGCGTGATGTTGTGAGTATGATTTCCAATACAAAAAAAAAAAAAAAAAAAGTGCATCTGCATATCTAGAAAATGTAGTGAACTCCAAATGCAATGAACTCAGATCCACATGGAGACATAATCAGATTGAATCACTGAAAGACAAGGAAAAAGATTTTCTGCAAAAATGAGAGAGAGAGAAAGTGAGAGAGAAAGACGTTTCTTACACAAGTCATTTATTTATTTCTTATTGCCAATCACAGAAGTCACAGTAGGTTTACATATTTAAGGTGCTGAGGAAAAAAGAAAACTATCAGGCAAAGATATCATGTGCAGGAAAACTATCCTTCAAAAATGAAAGAGGAAATCAGTACATTATTAGATTAATGAAAACAGGTGAGTTTTTAATGGTAGACTTCCCTAATGCCAATTGGAGTCCCTCTGGCTGAAATGGAAGAATGCTATGTTTAAATTAAGGTAATTTAAAGCTGTATGAAGAAATAAAGAACTCAAAGGCAGCCACATAAATAAATATCAAAGATACTATTAGTGCAGTTTGTGACATGTAACTCATCATTTTCCTTCTATATGATTTACTTACTTACTTATTTATTTATTTTTTGGCACCGGGGATCGAACTCACAACCTTGCGCCTGCCAGGGAGGCGCTTAAGCCACTGAGCGAAGTCCCCAGCCCTATTTTTTTTGGTTCTTTTGATATAGAGTCTCACTATGCAGTTCAGGCTGGCCTTGAACTCACCTTGTAGCCCAGGCCTGTGTTGAACTCACAACAATCTTCCTGCCTCAGCCTCGCAAGTACTGGGAGCTTCTACATAATTTAAAAGACCAAAAGATAAAATAATCAGTAGAAGTATATCTTAATGGGTTCATAATATATAAAGAAGTAATTTATTACAAAAAAACAAAAAGTGGGGAGGATGGAGACATATAGGGTAAAGTTTAGAATGTTATTAAAGCTAAGTTGGGAACAATTTAAACTAGATTGTGTATCAACTATAATTTTTATAGCATCAACTAAGCTATCAGCTAGTGAAGAGCCAGAAAAATAAAAAAGAAAGGAATTACTAACAGCACATTATAGAAAAGTAAACACAAGAGAAGGCAGTAATTGAAACAATTAGGAGAAAAAAAGGATGGAAGTCCTTTCCAGTATAAGTGGGTAAACTTTTGTCAAAAGAGACAGATTGAGAGTAATCCAATGATATGCTTTCTACAAGAGATTCACTGTAGATCCAAAGACACAAACACGTTAAAAGCAAAAAGATTAAACATATTTATGCCAATACCAAAAGGAAATTGACATAACTATATACTACGTTCTAAATATTTTTGTTCCTTCTAAATTTATATGTTGAAATCCTAATCCTACTGCTAAAGTAATGGCATTAGGGCGTGGAATCTTTGGGAGGTGATTAGGACCAAAGTCTCTTTGCTCTTAAATGAGATTAGTGACATTATAAAATAGGCCTGAGAGAGCTCCACTGTCTACTCCACCATGGAAGGACAAAATAAAAATAAAACAATCTATGAACCAGAAAGCAGGCAATCAGCTGACACTGAATCTGCCAGTGCTTTTATCTAGGACTTCCCAGCTGCTAGACGATGAGAAATAAATTATTTTTGTTTACAGACAACTCAGTCTAAGGCATTTTTTTACAGCAGCCTGAATGAACTAAGAAACTATAATGGTATTATAGATATTAAGTAAAAAATTGACAAATGACAAGGAAGGCCATTCACTATGTATGGGTCAATTCACCGGAAGCTATGACAATCATAACATACTGAAGTATCAAGTAACTTCAAAACACGTGAAGCAAACTTTAACAGAAATTAGGGGAAAGTACAGAATTTTGTAGTAACTGAGATTCCAATATCTCACTTTCAGTAAGGGATGAACTATTCTGGCATCTCCAACCTGCAGCCCATGGGCTAGACATGTCTGGTTTGCCTGGGCCACACAGTGAAGAAGATTGATCTTAGATCATACATAAAAAACATAGCATAGCTAATGTATATAAGTAAAAATACTTCCTTTATAAAAATATTTTTATTTTAACAGATGTATCTGTAGATTGGACATGCTTGAAATATAAATAAGGAATAGAAGACTTGGACAACATTATACCAACTAAGCCCAACATGCATATATAAAACAGTCCACCCAACAGCTCAAGTGACGATGGATCACCCTCCAGGACAGAATACACATTAGATCACAAAATAAGTTTCAAGAAATTTAAAAAGATTGAAACACAGAATACCAGTCTGTCTCTTCATCTCTAAAATAGAATGGAGCTATAAATTCATAACAAAAAGAAAACTGGAAAATTCACAAATATATGAAAATTAAACTGTGTACCTTTAAATGGGTCAGTTAAGTCACAGCAATATTGGGAAATACTTTGAGATGAATGGAAATGAAAGCATCGCATACCAAGATATATGAGATGTGGGAAAATCAGTGTTTGGAGAGAAATTAATAACTATGCATGCGTATACTTAGAAAAGGACAAAAATCTAATAACCTAACTATAAACTCTAACACATAAACACTAGAAAGAAAGAACAAACTAAATTCAAAGCTAAGGGAAGAGAAGAAATAATGAAGATTAGAATGGAGATACATAAAAGAGAGAATAGAAAAACAACAGAAAATATCAACACAAAATATCAGCCCAAAGTTACTCTTTGTTAAGATTGGCAAGCTGGACAAAACATTTGCTAAGCTGAGTAAGAAAAAGCAAAGTAGATGGAAATGATTAAAATTACAAATGAAAGTGGGGATAGATTTTAGCATTCAAGTAACTTCTTACTGACCCAATGGTGTCCCCAAAGGAAAAACTTTTTCACTTTTCCAAGTTCATAGTGAAGGAATAGGCTTACTAAATCCTTAAGGTTATGCTGGGCAGAAGAGTATCTATTTTGTATGTGCTCAAGGGACCAGTCCAATCGTAAGAGAAATAGGAGGAAACTCCTTTTCTGAACACAATTTCAATTTATAATAGATTTAGTGGAGTTCATCAATATCTATGACCAGAGGGGAATTATCCCTGGTCTCACTTGAACACATGCATGGCCTTGTGACTTGTTTGAACCATTAAAACAGGGAATAATGTGACTTCCTTCCAAGCAGAAATTTTAAAAGTCAGTATTTGTTTCATGTTCCATTGTTCATATTTTTTTTGTTTTTTATACATTGTGTTTTGACATCTTAAAAATCTTTCAGATCTTGGAGTTACTGCCCCTCCTGAGATAGATAATCCTCAGAGACAACAAAGGAATGAGTTGCATGCCTTTAGTATACAGACTGACCAATGCAGAGACATCCAAACTAAGCAATCTGTCCCATATACTCTGGGAGGCAATACTTCTTTGCCTTAATTGTTACGTCTATAAGACTAAGGTCTAGGGTTCACCAGACTCATGCTTGCTGGGTCTGTCTCTCCCTCCAAGGTAGAAAAAGAAAGACAACTCAGAGAAGACCAGTGCAAAGCAAAAGTAATTTTACTGTAGGCATTACAGGAAGCTGCACAAAGCCACTCCCGGGAAGGAGTGAGGGTGCTGAGTTAAGATGCCCCCGAATCTGGGATGGATGTCCTGTTTTATGGGGTAAGGATCCTCTCCACTCCCTTGAGGATAGATGCTTGATTGATTGGCATGTTGCTAGGGGTTTGATCTAGTGGGAATAGGGGAATTTGGGATGACTTGGCAAACTGCACTAGGAGCCTGTGCAGAAGCAGGTGTTAAAACCACAACCTGCCAGGGTTAAACCGCAAAGCTGCTTGCAAATTTGAAAACTTCTTGCTGCCCATGGCCACCCAGAGCCTACATTTGTTACCCTTTAAAAAAGGCCTAGGTCTGTCCCTACATAATCATTCCAAGGTAAGAACCAGTTAACTAGAGAGGACCCTGTAACTTAGAGCTTGCCCAAAATATTCAAACCAGACAATCCTAATCTATTTTTCTTGCCCTGCCTGCTTTTACCTTGGAAATGCCAATAGATACTGTGGCACATTCTTTCCCCTCATCCTTACCCTTTTGCCTTCTGACAGGCCCTAATGTTGTTTCCCCAATTGGCCCTGCATGGCATGGCATACCTTTTCTCTCTAGCACTTGTGAGTTTAACAAGCTTTCTTTTCCAGGACCTCCTATGTCTCCTCTTGTGACTGCACCTGCCTGGTGATCACATAGAAGAATACAGAACATACTACATACGCTCTATTTCTGCCTCTTCGATGAGGCATGTTTTGAGAAGGGGCTTATGTCAGCCCCCGACTCTGAGTAGAATGGGCATGCACTGTGCTAACCTAAGATGCACTCACCTGAAGCATGAACAAGAACTGAATTTTGTTCTTTTAGAGCCACAGTGACTTTGAAATTGCTAGTTTCTATGGTACATCCAGTAATTCTTCTGCCTGATATTTAAAATATGAGTAAGCAACAGAGGCTGAGTCTGTCTTTCAACAATTAGTTTTGAGGACGAACAAGAAAATATTACTGAAGCAATTAGTTTAACATAACAGTTGAATTTTCCCAAAGAGTTTGTTAAACAAGAAAAAATAGTAAAAGCATTCAAATGGGAAGAAGAAACACTAAAAGTTATCAAGCACATAAGGGATTTTGAAAAGAAGATATCCGGAGCAAAAACTTGCCCTATTTAACCCTTTGGGATGATCATTTCTTCCTACTGAAGTTTAAGTGATATTTTCTCTATTACTAGATTTCTATTAATTTCTTCCACATTGAAATTCAAATTACCTCTAAGACAATTTCCTATATTTTTCAAAAATGAGTTGTTTTCTATTTTGAGAAAATTGCTAGCTACATCATTTGAAAAGAAACATTACTCATCTAGGTAGGATTTTAGGGTCACACTTTACATTACTAGTTTCAACATTATTGGAGACAATATTTGACAAAATTATACAGTCAGAAAAGTATATTCTTCTCACAGAAATCCTCTTCTTGTGTCTCTTCTTCCAATGCCCATATTTATGGCTTTTATTTCAGACATACAGCCATACTCACTTTGTAAACTACTTCGATTTTATTCTGCTATTACTTTTAAATTACATATTTGCTTCATTTTATGCAAACCTATAAACTACCTCCATTACCTCTGAAAATAGGAAGGACATATATGAGTAGTATATTTCTCCTATAATCTTGATTTGAACAGTAAATCACCACAACTCATTTCCATAAACCTCCTACTGTCACTCCTTTTAATAACATCTATGCTATTAAGTCCTCATTAAAAGGACCAGATATATTTTCCCTCATAAAAAGTATACTTTGATCAGTTAGTTCATTTATAACTCCTATATTTTTCTTTAGATCTATAGTTAAATTTCCATTTATGTCTTGCATATTCCATTAGATAACCCCCTAAAATTCATGAAAGTTGGTGTAACAAATGTTAAGTATTTCACCTTTCATGCTTTTTTATTTTTAAATTAATGATTTCAAAAGTAATGTATGCCCAGTAGAATGTCTGAATTATATTAGATGCAAAGACAACCTAAAAATAAATCATAATACCACCTAAGGATGGTTTCTAACTTTTTAAATAGTTTACCTATCTGTGCATCCTTCTGTGTAGGTGTGTGTGTGTGTGTGTGTGTCTATGAGAAAGAGACAGTGAGAGAGAGAGAGAGAGAGAGTCTTGATCATATTATATATATAACTTTTATACCCTATTTTATCCAAACTCTGTTAGAATCTTTTTCACATACTATAAAATCATCAAAAATAACCCTTAAATATAATTTATATAATTTTCCAACAAATTTCATTGATGTTTAAACTAGTTTAAAACCAATAACTGATTACCATGAATGTCAAAGGCTGAGCCCTTTATAAAAATCATTGGCAATTATATACATATGACTGAGGAAATGTCACTGGGCTGCTGCTATATCCAGTGACTTCAGACTTTAATCTTCTATTAACCTAGCCCCTGTGAAATGGTGTTTTGGTTACAATACCTATGGAATTTCTCCAGATATTTGACCCTGAAATCTCCTTAACATGAATCTTGAGGCCCACTGTGACTCATTTTTTTCTGCTCTGAGTCTTATATCCACTCTACTATTTCTTTAGACTGGTACATGAGGCCATAAGTACAATAAGATATATTTAGTATAGTTTATCAAAACCAAGATCTTATTACAGTTTCAAAATGACTGAATTGGGATTTCTTGCTTAGAAGAAAATCGAGAGTAAAAGTTGTACATATTAACGCGGTATCATGTGATGCTCCAGTACATGTGTACTATACACCGGGTAACTTTTAAATCAGGGTAAATACATCTACCTCCTCAAATATTTGTTATTTCCTTATAATGGATACATTCACTAAAAGTCCATCATGTTAGCTTTTAAAGAAAACACGGTCCATTATCATTATTTGTGTTTACCCTACTATGAAGAGGCACACCAGACCCTTTTACTCCTAACTATACCTATTACCTGTTCATCACTCTTTTCCCGTTTCCTCCCGCCTGACTCTCTCTGCACTGTGGTAGCCACCATTCTACTCTCAGCTTCTATGAGATCAAATTTTTAGATTCCATGGATGAGTGAGATTGTAGATCATTTATCTTTGTGCTTGACTTATTTAACTTATCATAATGATATTCAGTTCCATCTATATTGGCACAAATGACAGGATTCCATGTAATTTACGCAAACATGGTATTATGTTGCGTACAGGTACCACATTTTCTTTATCAGTTCATTCATTGACGGACACCTGATTTGTATGCATTTCTTTTCCATTATGAACAATGCTGCAGTGAACATCAGATTCCAGATATCTTCTTAACATACTGATCTCATATTCTGTGGGTATGTATCCAACATTGGAATTACTGTATCATCAAAATTCTAGTTTCAAAGCTTTGAGGAACCTCCATACTGTCTTCCACAGTTACTAAAATATTTTATATTCCCCTCAACAGTACATTCCTTCAATAGTTTTCTCCACATTTTTCCGGCATTTGCTATCTTCATATCATTTTGATAATAACTATTATAACTGGAATGAGATGAAACTTCAGCCTGATTTTGATTTGTATGTCCCTAAAGCATAGTTATGTTGGCATTTTTCACATACCTATCAGTCATTTGTATGAAATGAAAAATCTCTTCCTTTGAAAATCTCTACATAAGTCCATTCCTCATTTTTAATCATGTTGATTTTTTGCTATTGAATTTTTAGACTTCCTTATGTATTCTGCATAGTAAATCAGTTATGTATGTATCATTTGCAAATGCTGTATTCCATTGTATAGCTGGTCTCCTTACTCTGTCATTTCTTTTGCTGTGGAGAAACTGTTTCATTTGTCTTTTTTTTTTTTTTTTTTGCTAAGGTAGTAAGTCATAGCCCCTTTGCATTTTCACATTTTAATAATTGTATTTATCATAATTAGTTTTAAAATAAAATGTATTGTGTTTACTATAGGTATTAAACATGGTATCATGAGATACACATATAGTAATTCACAGATTCTGCCAGCCTGGGGCTTACCTATTTCTAATATGACATCCACCTACCTGGGCACTGCCCAGACAAACAGTCTCTCCAAAAGTAACTTCTGTGTCATTCTTTTAGTTCCAAAAAAAACCCCTCCTGCTCCCTTTTTGAACGTGTGCTGAGCTGTCTCCAATCCCAAGACTCCACATTCACCCAAGCTCCCCACCCTTAGCCGAACTCCATGAAAACCAATCACCTTTTTGAGGGATCTTGCACTCTTCTGCAGCCCTCCCATGCCCACAATAAAGGCCTGTTTATCTCTCTGTCTCCATCTTTCAACTGTGCCAAAAACACTAACAGTAATATGGTTATTATGGTGAAATAAATGACATATCCATTATCTCATATATTTACCCACTTTAGCATTGTAATAAGAGCAGTTAGAACATACTCATTTAGCAAAAATCAGAACATAGTACAGGATTTTATATATATACATACACATACACACACACACACACACACACACACACACACACACAGTGTGGAATGAGTAGGTCAGGATATTCACATCCATAATCATAATTTGAATGTCCTGAGAATTATCACATTTTTTCAGTTATTTTTCATTAGTACAGGTCTGCATTACAAAATGGTTACATTCCTTATAGGGAGTTGGTATATGTACATAATACATCTCTATTCTCTTAATCAAGCCTTTTGCCTCCTCTCTGGTTCTCTCACTCCATCTCTTGATCTGCTTGCCAACTTCATCTTCTCACTCCATCTCTTTCAACTTCTAATTTGGAAAAGATTTCCCTACTTTCTATTATCTTTTATTTTGCTCCTTATTTATATCTCAAATAAAAGAAACTATATAGTATTTAAACTGTGTGTCTGATTTCATTTAATATTATGATCTCAAGACACATTCATTCTCCTACAACTGACTCAAGCTTATTCTTCTTTATTGCTGCATAGTACTCCATTATGTATAAATACCAAATTCTCTTTACCCATTTATCTACGGGCATGTAGGCCATTTCCAATATTTACCATCTATCTATGGGCATGTAGGCCATTTCCAATATTTAGCTATTTAATTGTGCTGTTATAAACATAGATGTATAAGTAACACTATAACAAGCTGTTCTTAACTCTTTGGGAAAGATACTTTGAAGGAGAGCAGCTAGGTCAAGTAGGATTTCTAGTTGGAGTTTCTTGAGGAATCTCCATACTGATTTCTATAGCAGTTGTACTAATCTACAATCCTATCAACAATGTAGAAGAGTTTTTTCACCACAGCCTTGACAGTGCGTGTGTTATTACTTGATTTCTTGATAACAGTCATTCTTTTTGTGGTAAGATGGAATCTGAGTGTTTTGTGTTTCACTAATGGCCAGAGATGTTGATATTTTTCATTTATTTATTGGCTATTTGTACTTTCTCTTTTGAGGAGTGTCTATTTATTTTAGTTGCTCATTTTTTGATTTTTTGGGGGGGTCTAATTTTGTGAGTTATTTGTGTACCATGCATATTAGTCCTCCATCCAAAGAATAGTGGGCAATTTTTTTTCCATTCTGTAGGTTGTCTGGTCTCTCTGTTGGTTTTATCCCTTGCTGTGCAGAAGATTTCTATTTTCATATGATACCACTTGTTGATTCTTGATATTATTTATTGTGCCACTGGAATTCTATTATTCAGTTTTGAAAACTAGTAACTTAGGAAGCATAGTCATCAAAACTCAAGCACCACTCTGCGCTTGCTAAGCATATTCCACACTCCCTTCACAGAAGTTGGTTGTTCAAACCAGACAACATCAGTTCATCAATCCAAGTGCTCTAGTTTGCAAATGAAGAAATGCTCTTAATAAGCATACACACTAAAACAATTAAGGGAAATCAGTTCTATTTCAAAATGTTTCTTTTCTATATAACTCATAAAATAGGCACCACAGCACCTAGACCGCAGTTGACTACATGCTAAATTTTGCATCTCAAGTCCAAATGATAAAAAGCGCAGGGAGAGCACATAGCTAACTTGGAAACATAAGCCTTTTTCCAGTTAGGTTACCTGTCTATAGAAAAAGAATTATGGAACTGAACTGAAGATGCACCTAAGCCTAATGAGGTGCTTTTCATGTAGACACCATTGCTGTTTAATGATCAATTGACATTTCTCATAGAGGCAGGAAAATGGAGCAAAACATTTCCACTGAGAAAATAAACTGAGGTCAACTATGGGTGGAGAGAAGTGGAATGGAAAAGGGGGGAATGCTGAACTATTTAATCTGGGACTCTCTCCTTTCCTCTGGCTAGCTAGAGAGCTCATAGACCTTGCAATATTTTTTTTAGCTCAACCTGAGTTCTCACCTCAGCAAAAGCTAGGATAAGCTACAAAATACCACTCACCAAAGTAAGAGGTGCAGGATTCATTGCTGAAATAAGTTAAAACATGCATGGAGTAGGAACCATATAGACAGGTAGGACAAACAGGGAAAGGTTTTTAGTTTTAAGGGCTCATTCATCAATATATTTATTGTTAAGGAAATGCACATTATTTATGCCTTGAAGCAAAGTGAAGCCAGGGATTGGCAGTGATGGAAGCACATAGCTTCAGAGTCTGCAGGCAACACAGTAAGCCCATCACAAATGGCATTATGTTCAGAACATAGAAACACTAATAGATCTGCCAATGTCTTTCCTGTAATCAGAAGTTCAAGCTGTGCATTCATGAATTTCCCCATTAAATTTCTACTAAACACCTTCTGTGTGCTGAGTATCAAGCTGGCTTCTGAGGAAACAGAGATTTATAAAATGGATTGCCTGATTTTAACAAACCCACAGCCTATTAGATAAAGTAGACACACAGATGCATGGCATCTGGTAATGTAGCAATGACATGTGCAAGATAAAATGGTGGTGTAGAGAAGATACTAACTATGCTATGCTTGGATTATCATGAAGTTTATACAACAGAGGAGGGAGTTCTTAAACTTGCTTTAAAAAGATAAATAAAAGTTTGTCAACTAGATGGGGGGAATACTCCACACACAGCAATGAGCAGGTACAAGAGTGCAGAAGTATAAATAGGCAAGCCCCCCTTGAGAAAACACAATAGTCTGATACCAATCGGCGGCAACTACTGGGTAACACCTACTATTGCTAAGTAGGTAGGCAAAGCTAGATCATAGAGGCCCTCCTATGTAAAGGCAAATGACTTGAATTCTAAGAAGGTGCATGGCATTATCAGTTATGAGCTTTAAAGATCACAGTATGGATGGGTTAGATAAGGGCAACATAGCAGTAGGAAGATCAGTAGAGAGAATTCTGTAATTATTTTGAAAAGGATAAAAATTGGGAATTGACAAATACTGATATATTTAAGATAAAAATATCTTTAGAGGCATAAGTAGTAATTTATTGGTGGCAAATTAGATTTGGGGAAAGATGGAGAAGAAAAAGCATGTGATTTGGCCCCAGCAAACACAGAAAATAAGAAAGAAAATTGACCCAGTATGCTTGTGTGTTTGTGTGTTTGAGAAAGATAAAGCAAGAGAGTGAGAGAGAGACACACACAAAAAAAGAAAGACAGAGAGACACAGAGAAAGAGACTGCAAGATACAGGGAGACACAGAGAAAGATTGGGGTTCGGATCATAGCTGTAAAAATTGCTGCTGCTTTGGATATACTGAGTTTGAAGGGCTGCAGGGTTCTAAGAGAAACTGTCGGTAGACATTGGGCATAAGAACCAGGAATAGGGACAAAAGTCAGAGTTATAATCTCAATTTGAAACATTTCCATATACAGATAGAGGCAGAAGATCTGAGTACTGATGAGCAATTTCTTTCCTGTCCTTACATTGAATTACACAGTTTATTGTCCATTTTCTTTCTTCTTTTTACCACTCATCATTTTATGTTTTTAACAAAAATATTTCCCCATTGCAATTTCTTAATTCTTTTTGATCATCAACTATGACTCTTACTTTTCAATCCATTTTTCTTTGTGACACTTTTTTGTTTATATTATTACTTGTTTCTAATCCTTTTTTTTTTCAAAAAGAACTTTTCCCCTTAGGAATATTCCAAATATGAAAAAATCCTAAATTACAGACTTGTATTTTCTCTTTTAAACATTGTCTTGTAAAATTCACATGTAGAGAAAAAGGAGACAGAATTATAAGAAACTCCTATACGTTTTAACAGGTAGCTATAGTTTGAAAATTAAAATTGTGTAACTACTAAAATTTTATATGAATTTTATGCTCTTTAAGCATTAGAAGATAAATCCTCTTGTCTGTAGATGATTTATTTTTCATCTTTAAACTTTCTGGTTATCTTAGCTTTGTAGCTGCCTTGTGTGCAATCAGGTGGTATTAGTTTACCCACCTGACATGAAAAAAATCTAATTAAAATTTGAGTGACCCAAAGTCATATACGACCAGGTCTATTCCAGGTAACTTTGATGTATGCCTTCAAACCTGATTCAGTACCTTAAATTCACTGAGAACTCAAATGAAATATTACTCATTTGTAATGATGTTTTTCACATTGTTTTTCTTCCAACAATTCCCTGGTTTAGTACTTCTAGAACACTTAATAGACCTAGGGTATACTTGACATGCACAACTACTTAAAAAATAATTAGTTGCAGAATAACTCTTCCTTCACAGTAGCAATGGAGTAAGTCTTTAAAATCAATTGGGGTGGTCATTTGGAAGCTCAAGGTTCTAGGACTCTCTTTCCAAGGGTCTGGGATGACTACATGAGGTCAGAGCCCCAGGGTAAAGATGAAACTACTGAGACTAGATAACAGCTCTTCTACTTATGTGACCTTGATCCTTGCTTTCCATTTGCATTCAACAAGACAATGCCTCTTCTCAAGACCAGCAGACCCAGAAATAGAGGCAAAGTATAAGCAGGAGGTTAATCATTTATGTTTCAAAGAAATTGCAAGATGATGCCAATTTATACTGCTCAAAATGTGAAGAATATATGTGCAAATGTATTGTAAGTCTGTTGGACCAAAAAGGAAGGAATCAAGTTCTGGATTAAGTTGAATTTGCTGACAGGATGTCACAGATAGAGACTGTGGAGACTATGTGTGGCTTCTAATAATTAGAAGTATCTCTAACAGTATTCTTGGTGAGATTGAGAAACCAAAACTTCTTAGAGTAATGTAAAGATGGAAACCGAACAGTTATTAAAATAAAGCTATCATAGTGAGATTACCTTGTGAGACTTACACATATCCCATGACCAGCATATCTTCCTGGAAAACAAACAAATAAACAAACAAAGGGTGTTTCTTTTATTTAGACATTGAAAGACACATCAGCAATAGGAGAACCAATATCTTGGAAAACTCTAAGGGAGCTGTCTGCAGAGCCCAAGATGGAAGTGAAATAAACCACTACTGAAGGAAGTTCTCTGGCTGTAGATGATATGATGGTTTCCTCAAGTGACAAAAATACAAATGGCACAATTAACCACCAGAAACAAAGCAGACATAATTTCCGTAGTGGGAAGTGGAAAGCAGAAACAATGTGGTAGTTTGAAGGTTTTGAATCTCATGGATCTGACAGTGGCTCAGTAATTACGGTTTCCCTAGAAATAATATAGTTGGAAATGTTTAAAATATTGCCTGATCTATGTATCAGAAAACACAAAGCCAGAAACTAGACTTGAAGGTTATAGACAACACTTCACATCAACAACATTTGCACAGTGAATTTATCATGGACTTCACATTTCCTAGCTGAAGAAAAATTTGAGTCTCTTTGAAGAACTTTTACACTGTCCAAATATATAATGAAAAATCTCCCTCTAATCCTTCCCTAAAGCAATTTCAGGCCACTTTCTAATGTGACCATACACTGGAAAAGAAAAATACTATCTTTCAAGGGTTTATGGACACTGGCTGCAAATTAATGCTTTTTTGGAGACGCAAAGCACCACTGTGGCCCACCAAAGTGGGATAACAGTGCTTAAAGACCCCCAGAATTGTGCTCAGTTCTTCTTGCAGTTTGCATACCAGGCACAGAAATAGCCCTGCAATTATACTCCTTGCTCCTAAATATGTAATTGAAATGTTATGTATGTAGCTCTTGGCAGAAGCCCTACACTGACTTCCCACTCTCACACATTTATAGATGGAGAAAATGTAGACAAAAGTAGGAATAGATCCTACTTGAGAATATTTAGTCATTACCAAAATATCAATATTTTCACAAAAAGTACATTTTATAGCATTGTCAAACTCACTGATGCTTTAAAATATGAAACCTAGAAATTACTTTCTGAAATCAAAGCCAATTACATACAGTATATATACTTTTCATTCCTGTGCCATGAAGAATCCGCCAGCATTTGGTGACTGCATTGTCAACGACAACTTCATGATGTCTGTTATTCATCCTTTGGGGAGAGATAACATTTGCTTTTTGTTCATCCATCTCTTTGTAAGTCAGTCCACTAGCTTTAGCCTTTAAAAATAGGCTCATTATTCAAGGCTTGACCATTTATTTTCTATGTCAGAAAGTATTATTTCCAGTGGGAGCATAAGTCAAATTAATTGTATAACTTCACTCAAAGAAAAGTATGAGTGAATAACATATAACTCCTTCTATCCTTCTCAGCAATTTAAAAAGATATCTTGTAAGAATATTCATCAGTTTCACAATTTGAGGATTCAAAAGAATTTCAATAGCATCTCTTTTGTGCATGAAAATATAAAGAAAATTTGACATATTGGAAACTATTCAGAACCAAATTCCTAAAAGTAATGTATTGCTTTGAAATAGAATAATAATATCTTTGAACCATTCCTATCTTTGTGCCCAGTCATGCAAAAAAACATTGGGAAAGAGCTATAGAAATTTAAAGTAACATTTTAAAGGGTTACATGATCTCAAATATAGGATTTCACCAGCACTTGGGAGGCTGATGCAGAAGGATCATTGTGAGTGCAAGGTCAGCCTGAACCACATAATGAAACTCTGCCTCAAAAAATAAATAAAATAAAATACATGATTTCAAAAATATGCTATAAGATTATGACAAATGTTGTTTCCTGTACAACAATATCTACAAGGGGAGCCACTAAATAAGAGTTACATTAATAACTGCTTTTTTCAATTTTTTAAAAGGAAAGTGTCTTAGTTACTTGTTTCTCGTTGCTGAGACAGAATATCTGATGCTGAAAATTAGGGAAGAAAAGGTTTATTTCTTACAGTTCTTGGAAGTTTCAGTCCATATTCAGCTGGCTCCAAGGCAGGGTGGTTTGGTGGGGGCAGCCGTTCATGGCAGCTGCAATGGGAAGGTGAACCAGCAAGAGAGAGACAGCCTTCTTCTCGCCCTTACACTATATGTCAGCTCCACATTCACATCACCAATCCCAGTGCCAGACAACAAACCAATCACAAATGCCAGTCAGCCCTGTCCATGATTACATGAGGCTTTGGGGGGACATAGGACTATACCCATAACAGAAAGAAATTACATTTCTATATATGTGTTATCTCAGTTTAGTTCCTTTTATATGCTCACATCTAATCATAACAAAATTGGACTGTAAAAACATAGCCATGAGTATAAGGTGAAAGTTAATGATTTGAGTTTGCTGTATAGGAAGTTCCCTGTTTTCATATATCATGTACTCCTTGAGAACATGAAAAATCTCATTGTGAAAAAAACATAATACATATTATAAGGAGAAACATCTCATTCTTAGAACTAAAATGAACTATATGATCAAATTATTTTCATTGAAAAGCAATCCTTATCAATATGTAGACTCAATAATTCATACATATATATATATATATATTATTTTCCATGATATATGAACTCAATGTACATGAACTCGAATTTAGGATCAAAGAAAGTGGAACTGAGTTAAAGGACTTGCACTTGAAGCCTTTATATGAAACTTCAACTTCATTCCCTAGTAGTTCTGTAAGGCTAAACATTTCAGTGCAATATGAACACCTTAACCTTTGTTATTTCTCACTCAAAAAAGGTCAAATAAATAAAATACTCAGTAATTGTGAGTTTTTCTACTAAATATTAAAAATCGTAACATCAAATTTTCTGAAAGATTTTATGTCAAGATTATAAAATAATTTTACATAGCATAATTTCATGTAATATTGTAGTTCTGTGAGATGTTATAATTATTCCATTTGAAACTGGTAAATTGAATTTGATTTCAAGGATGGTAAGCAGAGAAACCATTCAGAAAGATGGTATGGAAACACCCATTCATGATAAAAAAAAAACCTACGGAAAACTGGAATAGATGGTCTTTATGTCAATGTTTTAAAAGCCATCTATGACAAATCTACAGCTAATATCATACTAAATGGTCAAAAACTGAAAGCTTTTACTCTAAAATTAGGAATAAGAAAAGGATGCTGTCTTAGTTACTTTTTGCTCGTTGCTGAGACAAGATACCTGACACCCAAAATTAGGGAAGCAAAGGTTTATTTCTTACAGTTTCTCAGGAGTTTCCATCCATACTCAGTTGGCTCCAAGGCAGCGTGGTGTGGCAGGGCTGCCATTCATGGCTGCCACAAGCAGCAAGGTGCTCTGGTGAGAGAGGGTGGAAGAATGCAAGCACAGAAGGAAGACCCACCTCCTTTACACTATATCTCAGCTCCACCCCTGGGCGGGTACAGCACTCACATCAGCAATCCCAGTGCTAGACAACAAACTGAACACAAGCGTCAGACTCAGCCCCATCAAAAGTATATGAGGACTCGGGAGTACATAGTATCACCCAACACAGATGCCTATTATCACCATTATGGAAATGCTGGCCAGAGCAGTTAGACAAGAGAAAAAAAATAAAAGGAATAAAGATAGGGAAGGGAAAAGTAAAACTGTCATTATTTGGAGATGGTATGATACTCCACAGAGAAGACCCCAAAAACTCCACCAAAAAATTATCATTTAATATCCAAATTCAATAGTGTAGCAGGATACAAAGTCAACACTCAAAAGTCAGTAACAGTCCTATACACAAGCAACAAACTCACAGAGAAAGAAATTAGGAAAAGTGTACCCTTCATGATAACATCCAAAAAAAATGAAATACTTAGGAAACAATCTAACAAAGGATATAAAAGATCTGTACAGTGAAAATTACAGTACTATAAAAAAGAAGATTGAAGAGGATATCAGAAAATATAAAGGTATCTCTTTCTCTTAGATAGGAAGAACAAACATATTGAAAATAGTCATACTCTCAAAACTTCTATACAGTTTTAATACAATTTCAATCAAAATTCCACTAACATAACACACAGATCTAGAGAGAACACTCCTAAAATTCATTTGAAACCAGGAAAAACCTAGAATAGCAAAAACAATTCTGGGCAACAACAGCAAATCAGAGGGCACCACAATTCCAGACATGAAATAATGCTAGAAAGTTATTGTGATAAAATCAACATGGTATTGAAAAAAAAAAAAACAGGCCTGAGGATTAGTGGACTGGAGTAGAAGATGCAGACACACTCAGTCACCATATCTTTGACAAAGGAGCCAAACATGTTCCCTGGAAGAAAGATAGCCTCCTTCATAGATGGTGCTGGGAAAATTAACTTTCCACATGCTGAAGACTAAAACTAGACCCATGTTTTTCACCATGCACTACACAAAGGTGAAAAAAGATAAAAGGCCTAAATATTAAAATAGAAACACTAAACCTACTGGAAGACAAAGTAGGGAGAAATCTTGAAGACACAGGGGTAGGCACAGAGTTCATGAAACACTTTGGAAAGTATTTCAAAGAATCAACAACTGGGATTTCATCTCATTAAACAGTTTTTGCACATCAAAATAAATCACCAACAGAGTGAAAATAAAACCCATAGAGTGGAAAAAAATTTTAGACAACTGTCCCTTAGACAAAGGACTTTTACCTAGAATATATAAAGGATTGAAAAAAAAATCAGGGCCCCCAAATTCAAAGATACAATATTAAAATGAACATCTGAATGAATACACACTTCTCAGATGAAGAAACACAAACAGCAAATAAATATCTGAAAAAATGTTCAACATCATTGGTCATTTGAGAAATGCAAATTAAAACACAGATTCCATTTCACCCCAGAAAGAATGGTTGTCATCAAGAAGCCAACCAATTAACAAATGCTGGCTAGACTGCAGGGAAAGAGAAACCCTTCTCCACTGTTGGTGGGAGTACAGGCTCTACAGCACTGTGGAATCAGTGTAGACAAAACTCAGAGAACTAGGATTGACGGTCCCATTTGACCCAGCTATTCCTTTGCTGAGTATTTTCCCAGAAGAATTAAAAACATGATACCACAGAGATATATATGCATGCATGTTTATAATAGCACCGTTTATAATAGATAAATCTTGGAAACGACTCAGGTGACCATCAACCAAGGAACAGAAAAAAAGATGTGGTTTTTTTACATAACAGAGTACTACACAGCCATAAATAAGGATAAATCAGAGACTTTCATAGGTAAATGGTTGCAACTCAAGACCATACTCATAATTGAAATAAATCAGACTCATTCATGTAAAAATCATATTGACTCACTAGTGTTAGAAACTGAACAAGTAAATAGAATCCAAAATGTACAACAGATACTGTGAATTGGGAAGAAACTGTTCAAAAGAAAAGACAAACTGTGATAGGGGAAAGGAATAAAGGGAAAAATGAAAAGTATATTTGTATATACAAGATAGTTAAGATAGCAATACAACCAGCTTCTCTCTGTTATTTGAAAAGAATGTTCTGTGCTACTATTGTTTAGACAAGATATGCCTATATCCTGTACTCTGAATAACCTACTATGAAGACAACAATACACAATGCATCAACCATTGTAACTATTCTACTAATCTGCTTTGTAACTTGGTTTCATTGTTTGTTGTTCTATTTTTTCTCCTTTAAATAAAATAAAAAAAGAAAGATGGCATGATTCTTGTCATCTCTAAGTAATATTTTGAAAAACTGATCATCTAGATGTCATTAAAATTTTAACACAGAGTGGCTAAAGATGTTTAAGGATGTTTATGGTGATTATATCAATGTTGCTTATGTGAATGTTAAATGTATGAGAGTAGAAGACTTCATATTTTCTTAAATAACTATAACATACTACTTTACAGGTATATATTTATTATCACTATGAGTGTTTGGTAGAATTTCCCAAATTTCAGAGTCTATTGGTATATCCTAATTGTGCAGTACCTGACTGTTTTAGACCATCGAAGTGTATGTTGAGATTACAAGTGAAGTTAAATGTAGAGAAATCTGCTACAAGGAATGGAAATTTTATCAAACATTCTCCATCTATGACCTAAGTTAAAATATGTTGTATGTTACACATAAATAAAAATGTATATAAGGCATCTCAGAGAGTCATGACTTGGATAATTTGACTTAAATGACTGGGCCTATATTGTCTTTGTAGGCATGTGTAATACTTACATTAAATGCTCAGCAATATATTTTCAAAATGACTGTCAACATTTTCAATATTCTTTTTATGTCAAACATCAATTTTTTAAAAATAATGGTTTTATTTCAACTCTGCACAAATTGCTTTAAAAATAAGCCAGAGAAAAGTGCTCGAATGAAATTTACATACAGAGCTTCCTTAATAATAAAAATTTGAGAGCCTTAACTTTAATCTTCTTATGGATTTACACAAAACTTGCTAAATATTATCTCTTTTAGAAGATCTTCATATATATGTACGTGTATGGTATAATATAAATGATTAGTAGTATATTTTGCTCAAATTTGCTATCTCAACTAAATGCTCATATCAAATCTCAAGTATTTATTCATACAGACCATAGTCTACTCCCTAGCTGCAGTTAAAACATCTCTTCCCAGCCTTTTAAAATTCCTGACTCACATATAGGCTTGTATGTTGTTAAAAAATCTTACCATTGTCCTCTAAACACTCTTCTTTTATAGCATGCATTTTATAATAAACACTGCCATAGATACATAGCTTATCTATATTCATGTTTATTAAGTGTATACAAGTATATATTAAATATTTTAAGATGAACAATAAAACAACAAATATTTTAGGTATAAATTTGCAGGAAGAACTACTCTGTAATATTTCAACCCTAGAAGACATATTATGGTACCTGTACATGGATGGAATCATCACGAATGCAACAATAGCAGTAAATGAGACTAATGAGTTGCAGTGTATTAGTTATTAAAATATCTGCTCTAAGCAACAAGCATTCCCACTGATTACATGATTTAGCAAACATCATGGAAAACACATCTTCATAAGATTAAAAGACTAAAATTTTCTTCTGTATATACAGTAATTGTTTCTAGAATATTCAGTGTATATTATAGCTTTGAAAATGATATTGATAAAATGAGTTAGGTTCTAGGCACAAAAATTATAAAGGGTGTTCTTACTTATGTAAATGATCAATAGAATATCCAGGAGATATGAGGTAAAGTATATGGGAAAATCACATGATTATAAGAGCATCCTGATAATTAACATCCTAGTCCTACCCATCAAATAGCAGTAAAAATCCTCAGTCACAGTGACAACCCAAAATGTCCCCATGAATTTCTAAAACAATCCCAAAACAGTCACAATGACATCAGTGAGAAACACTGGTCTAAAGCATATTGGATATCTGTCTGGGTGACACAAACTCACTGAAAAGTTGGCTAGCCAGTGCTTTTTAGAGAGCTGCAAAGTTCTTACAGGGCATGTAATCAAGATTTTGAAATTAAACTTCCACATCTGTTTTACACTTCATGACAACTTGCTGTCTCAAGAATAGGGCATAAAGGCAAAATTAAATTTATGAGTTTAAGTAGCTTTATTAGCTCTTTTACAAGTGAACCAAAAGTAAAATGATAATTAACAATAGGTTCTAGCGTGGCAGTTTCTTTCATACCTGAATCTCAGTTTGAAACACATTTTGTAACCTGTTTATCACTTGAAGCTTCTATTATAATACACTTGATTCAAATATTCAACTGCATTACATGCCACTTGTAACTTAATTAAATTTTTTACTAGAAAGAAAGTCTGCTCTTTAAGGAAAAGCAGTTCTTTTGCCTAATCTGATTTTCATATGAAAAGGAGCTTGTAATATCTTTCTTCTCATTTTTAAAAAATAAAAGCAAATAATACTTGCCTATAAATGAATAAATAAATTATTAAATGAATACTACTTTCTCATGATTTATAAAGTGAAAAATAGTTTCTGGCAATGAGCACAATTTGATTTGAGAGGAAAATGAGTCAA